>WEIV01002222.1:52827-76157 GCA_013390005.1 Calyptomena viridis
CCCGGCACCGTGGAGCTGGCTGCAGGAGCCCGCCCCGGTGGGACGCCGAGCCCCGGCAGGACTCCGCGCCTTGGCGGGCTGGGGGTGCGCGGGGGGCGGTCGGCGCTCCCTGGGGACAGGACAGGACAGACGTGCCAGAGCGCAAAGTTGTGCAAAGTTATTTCCCGTGTGTGCGGGGCCGTGGTGGACATTTAGCGTTATTATGTTGTATTACGTTATTTTATTTTCTATTTTTTCCCCCTTCCCGCTGGTGGCATCGCGCGCCGTGGCCGGAGGTGGGCCAGGCTCCCCTCCCGCTGCCTATCCTGCCTCTATTGCTTTTCCCTCCCAAAATGTTTCCTACTCTTTCCCGAGGCCACGGGGACCAGGCGTGCAGGCAGCCCTGTCCCTTGGACCCTGTGGGGCAGCCCGGAGACACTCCCGAGGCATCCTCTCAGCCCTCTTTGGGGGTTGGATCCCCCGAAGGAGTCCCTATTCCGGCCGAGGAAACCTTTCCCTAATTGCTTGGACTCGGCGGCCTTGGGTTGACCAGTCTGGGGAGGGGGAATAAAGCCGAGAAGGATTTTGTTCTTCCTGCGGCGGCACCAGCAATGGCCAAACTTTAATTGCCAAAAAACACCCTCCAAGCCCCGACAGCCCGGGGGCTGCGGGGCAGGAATGTGGCCGCTCTCCCCTGGAGTTCTCAGTTTCCCCGGAGTGCAGATGACCCTGGAAACGGAGATTTCCTGGCCAAGGTGCACTCCAATGGCCCGTTTCCCTTTTTGCTTCCTTGGAATTTGCCTTTCCCGGCCGGGCCCGGGTGCCCCCCACTCACCGCCGGCCCTTTCCCCCCTCCTCGCCCTGCGCTTGCTGCGCTCCCCTCCTCTCCCTCTTTTCCTTTGTTTGCCATCTCGCTCCCTGTCTCTGACGCGTACGCCGCTCCATCCAAATGCAATAGTGGGATTTGCCAGAATTATTTCCTAAAGCTGCCGGGGAGAGGGGGGAGGTTTGGATGGAGGGGGGTTATTTAACTGCAACCAACTGGAGTTTTGGCTGGTGGAGGAATTGGGGGTGCAGGCTGTCCCGGCCCGTCACTGATGGGAAGGGCAGAGCCTGGGAATGGGTGGGAGAAGGAGGGAGGCAGCCTGAAAGGGGACCGAATACCATACAATGGAGTAGAGCTGGGCGTGCTCAGGGGCAGAGGAACAAATCGAAATATTTACTGACCCCAGATGTAAGAAGTAGAAAAAAAAAAAGCAGAGTCCCAGGGAATGGCAGTGCTGCTGCACTTGGGGTCTTGCCCTGCCACTGGTGACAGTGCTGCTGCCCTTTTTCCACTCGAGGCTGCCAGCATGGGTGCTATGCATTCCAGGAGACACCAGCCAGACCACCCGGGTGGGGTGCAGGATTGCCCCTCTTGCAGCTCAGCTTCCCACTTGGGTGCCCTGAAAGGGCTCTTAGGTATCTGCCTGGCTTTGGGTGTGCCTGTCCCCGATGGCACTGTGCAGTGGCAGCTAGCAGAGCTCTGGGAGGCATGGCCCCGTGGGGGTGGCATGGTGGGGACCCCCATCCCCACAGCGCAGAGCCCCTTTGGCTGGGCTGGCTGGACATTCTTCGCATGCCCGAGCCCACCCAAGTACCATGGCATATCAAAACCCACCCAAGCATGAACACGAGGGGCTTTCCACCATGGGCCTCCTCCCAAATCCTGCCTGAAGCATCTTGGGGACCCCCAGGAGGGTACTGCCTCAGGAGAGGGAGTACCTGTCCTGGGGGATGGTCCCACCAGGTGGGGCACACGGGGGGCACCGCGCACCGTGCCGGGGTGCGTGTGTGGCTTGCTGGAGGCAGCTTGGCGGACTCCACTCAGTGCCGGAGCCCCAGGGAGTCCAGCTGCCTGGCACAGAGGCAGGGCTTTTTTTTTCCTCTTCTTTTTCTTCCTCTTTTATTTATGAAAAAAAAATCCTTTTTTTTTTTTTTTGTACGTTCTTGGAATAATGAAGTCCAGATTTCCTTCATGTTGGAAAGATTTGATCCCAGCCCTGCTTGCTGTGGCTTTGCTGGGGGCTGGGAGGAGAGGTGGGGAGGAGAGGGCTGGGAGTGAGACCCCTCTGGAGCAGGGGGATGCTGCAGCTGGGGGGGTTGTGAGACGGGATGGAAGGATGCTCCTCACCTGGGCAAAGCTCACTGTCTTGGGTGGAGGAATGTGCTGCAGCAGTTCTTGCTGCACTCGCCTCGCCCTATGTGCTTGGCTGGGCACCCAAGGAAGTGAGGCTGGGCCACCCCCTTGGTTCCTGCCCCCCAGCCTGCAGAGCAGAGTTCAGCCCCCCAGAGCTGACTGCCAGTCCTCCCTGGAAGATGGCCCGCTGGAGTGGGTGATGGGG
Organism: Calyptomena viridis; assembly: GCA_013390005.1. Taxonomy (NCBI): domain Eukaryota; kingdom Metazoa; phylum Chordata; class Aves; order Passeriformes; family Eurylaimidae; genus Calyptomena; species Calyptomena viridis. The sequence continues at coordinate 55,191 of WEIV01002222.1, forward strand.
AGAGGGATGGGGAGATGTGGGGCTTGTACCCCCTGGGGGTTGAGGGGTGCAGCAGACTGACATCCCTTCCCCATGTGCCCTCCTTGGCAGGCTCGGCCCCCCCGGACTCCCCTCAATCTCGGCAGCCAAGCACATGCCCACCATGCCCGTGGTCGGCGTCCTCCTCTGGGCCACCCTGCTGACTCTGGGCTGGCGGGCTGCCCATCCTAAGGACCACGGCTTTGCCACCCCCAGGGTCCAGCTCTCCTTCAAAGGTAAGAGCTTGGTGGTGGGAGTTGGGGGGCAGGGTGGGACCCCAAGATGGAGGAAACCTGGGACACCCCAGTTCAGGCTGCTCTTTCTCCTTTTCCTCACTCATAGGGCATCAGCAAGCTGCATCCCCATAAATCTCCATGGGGATCCATATTCAGGTGTGGCTGAGCTCCCAGTCCGCACCAGCACACACAGTCTAGGGGGGCTGGTAGCCTTCTCAGTCTCCCCAGTGCGCTTCCCCTGGTGGGTGGGTGGCTCCCTCCATCTGGCAAAGCTGGGTGCTGAGGTGTGGGAAGCACCCCCCCGGCTGCACCCCGATTCCAGACAGCAGCTTGACGCCGCCCCGACCCCCCCAGCTGGTATTAACGCCTGGGAGCTGGCAGGGAGCCGGGAGAGGCAGGAGAGGAGGGTGCCGGGTGGGAGGAAGGAGCTTAACCCTTTGGTACCAGGGCTGCTCAGCCCACCCACCCACTCTAGGAGCTGTGGGGGGAACCCAGGTCAGCTTTGGGGTGCACACAGGTGGAAGGTTTTATCCTGAGCTCCTGCTTTGAGGATGCTGAGCGGGGCAGGCTGGGGCCAATGAGACAGATCCAAGGGCTGCAAACCTTGAGGAGCGAAACGGAAATTGTCCCTGCTGGGGGTTAGTCCTCTTGGATGTGTATCAGGAGGTGACAGACACGAGGAGTCTCGTGTCTGCCTCCCCTTGGGGTCCGTGGGAGAGCTGGGGCTGTGCTGTCTGTGCCCTTACTGTGCTGTCCCACTGTACCTTTGCCCTCCAGTCACGAACCAAACCGGCAAGGCCAGGATGTGGTGGCAGAATCGATGGTGAGCACAGGACAGGAGGGGCTGAGGGCAATCACAGCAAGGCAGGGCTAGCCGCGGGTGTTACAGACTGGTCTCGGCAGAAAAAAAATGGCTGGTATGAAGAGTCAGGGGACAAGTCTAGGCTAGAAAGCAGTGAGCAGTTCCTCCCCAGAGGCAGGCACCACTTTACTCTCGGAAGGATATTTTCAGAGGGTTTTGGGGGCTGCTGGGTCATTTAGGCTGCTGTAGTGAAGCTTCCCTACCTTAGCTCAGAATATCTCTTCATCACAGCTGTGTTGAGGGGAGGGAAGGCTCTGGGGAAGCCCCAGGTGTACCTGTTGCCCACTGGCATGGTGTGTCCCAGGAATAAGATTAATTCCGGATAGGCATAGTTAGGCTTGCTGTGCCACAGACTGGGGACTGGTTTGGGGTTGGATTTTTTTGGCCCCAGTTGGTTGGAGCGATGGTCCCTGGCCGTGCTGAGGGAACCTAGGAGCATCACCCAGGTGTCTGTGTCAGTTTCTCCAGTCCTTCCTGCCTGAGGAGGTCTGGCAGGGCTCCCCCTGCCCTCACTGCCCAGAGGGGGGGATTTGCGTTAGGAAGAGGCCTGGTTTGCATGTGGAACGTGGAGGAGAAATCCCAGCAGCATGCTGGATCCAAGCATGTCAGGATTGGGAAGGGGTGCCACTCACCTCTTCCCTGATTGCGCTCTTGCAGCAGTGGTGGCAGCGGAGAATTATTCCAGGGTCTTCCTCAAGGGCCAGCTGGGGGCTGCACACTGAACTGCCAGTGAGCAGCTTCCCGAGTTAATGATCTGCCCGCAGCCTCCCCAGAGTTGTGGGGCCATGAGATGTGGGATGGCAGTGGCACTTTCTGGATGGTCTAGCCCCTTCTCTTGCCTGGGGAGTCAGGGCTGGTACCCAGATCCCTGGCCCCAAATCCTCCAGGGCAGCTGCAGGCAGTGAGACTGGTATGATGGATCTGGGCTGGGCTACACTGGTGTGGTGAGTTGGACCGGACTCTGCCATCAGAGACATGGCCGTGGTGTCACAGGGCACTTGTAGGCCATTGGTGTGGGCACAGCTGGAGGGATGCTGCCAGGGTTGGGGTGTGGGTCCTCCCCCCCAACATCTCTCTGGCTAAAGCATCGCTATCCCAGAGCACAGTGCTGTGGGATCAAGGTGGCCATGAGCACGGCAGAGTCCTGGGGAGGGAGCCACTATGTCCCCATGTGTGTCCCCCAGCGCCTTGCCTCAGCGGCCGTGCTGCCTGGAGCCCTGCCAGCCCCGGGAGCGTCTCTGGGGTTTGTTTGCCTTTGCTTGTTATCGCGCGCCAGAGGTTTGTCGCAGCTCCCCAAGGCCTGCGTCATCCTCTATGGAGCCCTGGCGTCTCTGAGTGTGTTAAAAAAATACATATATGAAATACCAAAGCGATAGGAAAGGGGTGGAAGCCAAGCTCCTGTGCCGTGGTGCAGGGTGATGGGCTGGGCAGGGTCATCCCCCGGTCCTCCCCCCATCCTGTCACCCCCATGGTGTCTTTACGTCTGTCCTCCTCTCAAGGCTTTCCTGTCCGTGTGTCGGCAGGAGGAAAGTGACCAGCATGGAAAGAACAGTGCTGGGAGCGGCTCCGGCACAGCTCCCTTTTGCCAACAGCTCTTCCCAGATCCCAGCCCAGTGCTGGCCAGAAATAGGGTGGATATTTTTAATCATCTCCTTGCTAACAATTCCCCCCCACTTCCATACACATCCTGCAACCCTCTCTCCTCTGGGCCAGGGGCTCAGGCACTGGAGAGGCTCGCCCATTCCCCACAAGGATGCAGGAGGTGATGATGATGGTGATTCATCCCTCCGTGTCCTGCTCCCTGTCCAGCGTGGGAAAAGCGTGCGGGAAGGAAGGGTGGGCTCTCATCCCGCATTGCCGCGGGAAGCTGTCGAGGTCAGGGCTCTCCATGGGGCTTCAAAACAGGAGCTGCTCCCCTCAGTGAGGGGAACAGCCACGCTCTCACCTCTTGGAAAAGCTGTGGCTAAAGTCCAGCAGGGGCAGCCCTGGCGGGAAGGGGCTGGGTGAGAGGTAGGGCAGTTCCTGTGAAGGGAAAAAATCACTTTAAAAAAAATAAATCAAGCATGGAGTCTCCTCTTGGCTCCTCTGCCAGCCCTGTGCGTGGCCTTGCTTCTGCCTGCCTCGTGCCTCAGTTTCCCCTCCTGCCCCGCTGGCATCTCTGCCGGTGGCCAGGGGATATCGGCACGCTTGATCCAGGCCAGGGGGTGGCAGATGGCTGGAGAGGAGCCCGGACAGGGAACCGTGTCCCAGGGGCCACCCAGGCGCCCTCCTAAGCTGCCACAGCTGTGGGCACTGCTTGGTGACAGCAGGATGAGATAAACATGGCAGGGCATGTGGGGGTGCAGGAAGGGCCAAAGGCTTGGGGACAGCCGGTCCTGGGAACATGCTGGGAGAGCTTGGCAGTATTGGTCCCCACCCTGGCGTGAGTTGGGAGGGTGTGCTGGATCCCCACGCTGCTCCTCAGACCCCACAAAGATCAGGGGGATGCGATAGTCCCCTTTCCCGTGCCCTGGGGGCGGGGACATGGGGCTGAACTCTGTGACCCCTAAGAGGATTTCCTTGGCTGGGACAGTGGGGGGCTGCGGCAGGGCCCCCCCCCCGCCCGCTGGGACCGGCTGCTGCTGGGGCTGAGCTCCCCGGCTCCGGCTGTGAAGCTCCATAAGCTCCTTAAACCCTCTCCCCCCCCCAAAAAAAGCCCTGTATGATTTCAGCCCCCCCCCCAAGCCTATTTCTAATAAGCTAGTTATCCCTCAAATTAACAACGTTCCTTATGGAGCAGCATGGCCCTTCCTGGGATCTTGGCATGGGTGTTCCCTCTACTCTGATGCTGCTTGGGCACGGAGCAAAGGGTCTGGAGCAGCAGCGCTTTCCGCCCGGCACCATGCCCTGCCCTCAGGAGCTGCGGAAGGAAGTAATGGCCAAAAATTAAACAAAAAAGCCCAAAAGCCGGCGTGGCCGGGTGGGGACACCTCGGTTTAGCTCTTTGCTTTTGGGGAGATTAAAGTCTTTTTTCTGAAGCCAGGCTCTTTCCTGCAGGGGTTTTCCTGCTCCTGGAGCATCCCCTGACCCAGCTCCCAGGGGAGTTTGGGGTCACCACTGTGGAATGATGCTCAGGGGGGGACTGGCTCCCCCCTACCAGCACTGCTCACTGGGGCACATCCACCCACCAGCGCTTGGGACAGGCTGGCCGGGGGATGAATCAGCGGTTTCGGCTGAAAAAATGTGGGTTTTTTCTTTTTTTTTCATGTTTTTTTGGCTTGCGCCCAAACGGCCTGGCGACAATGGCTGCGGGGAGCACCCGGCCGGCACCGCTTTCATCCCGAGGGATTTGATCCAGGCGGCCGCAGCACCTGTCCCCTGCCACGAGTGCCGGCATAGAACGATGCTCCGGGGGGACAGGAGATGATCGGGGGTGGAAGGCAGCGAGCGGGAGCCGGAGTAATTTCATCTCCCAAGCCCCTGCAAGGCAGCTTCGGTTTCCTCCCACCTGTGAATCGGTTAAATGGGAAAAGAGCTTGGCTGGAGGCCACGGAAACTCTCTTATTACATGTAATTAGCTTAATTACATCATAAATAACCCATCAAGGGGTAGCGGAGTGACGCTCAAACAAATAAGCAATTCTGCTTTCATCGGACGACCCACCCAACTCTTTGATCAGCCCCAATAACAACAAATGCTTTAACCACGCGAGAGGACGCGTCCAGCCCCCTATCCCTCTCCCGGTATTGCTCCCCATCCTGCTCCTCTAGCGGGTACCCAAAAAGCTGCATCCCACATTTCAAATAGGGAAAAAATTAGCAGGGAGCATCATCAAAATTTGGGGCACGCTTTTAAATTTGTGGGATAAAACGCTGCAGGATGGAGATGGGATTTACCCCTGCTGTGCCAGGCTCCTTTGGGATCAGTGCTGGGCTTCTGCATCGGCATTTAGAGTGAATTCATTCTCCCCCATGCAAAGAAAGAGCTCCCAAAAGGCGCTGGCTCCGCCAGCCGGCGGGGGGAGCGCGGTTATTGAATATAAACACTCCGTGTAATTTACATGCTAATTATGTTGAATGCGCTACAAGCCCATAATTAGAATCTAATTAGGTGAGAGCGCCTGTAATTGGTTTTGGGGAATGCAGTGATGGTGCACCTGTGGGGAGGTGACCCGCTCGTGTCGTAATGGCATTAACTCTTCATGCTGGTGCCCCGGTGATGTTTGGGGGGTTGAAGTGGGGTAAGAAGCCCCTCAGGGTGCTCAGTTTATCGGGAATCGCCAAAATCTCCCCTTCGCTTTGGAGATCAGCGCTGATCATGCCAATGGGCGATGGGTAGGAACTGCTCACTGCTGCCCGATACGGGGTCGGTGGTGGCAGCCAGCAAGGATGGCAGTGTGGGCAGCTGCCAGAGCTGGGAATGCAGCCCGAATTTGGCATTGCAGGGGGAATTTGGCTTTGCAGATCGTGCGATGGAGTGCTGGTGCCGCAGGCAGAGCAGAGCATAGCATTGCCCATTGTTGCCAGCCCTTGGGCTCCTGGCCGCCGGCATCGCTCGAGGGTTCAGGATAATTAAATCTCAACGCCTAAGGCCACAAAACGATTCCGGGGGAGGCGAGTCCCGGGGGCTCCGCGGAATGCTGCGAGGGGACGGTCCCCAGGGAGGCCACCCTGGCTGTGATGACGGGGCGGCTTCTGGCTCTGGTGCTGGGCAATTAAAATGGGATTAGGCTCCCGGCCAGCCGGGGAAGCTCTGCTGGTGCCGGGATTGGCAGTGGGGATGCAGGAGGCAATGTGCTCCTCGGGGCATATCAGCTAATGAGCCGGCTTCTCCATCCCGGGGGGGGCTCTTGCCCCACTCCTTGCCCGGGGACACCCCGCAGCTGCTGGGGGCAGGTTTGGGGGCACAGCGTCGGTGAGGGATTAGGCAGAGAGAGGCAGGGGGATGGAGGTTTGGAAGGTCAGAGGTTGGGGCAGGGGCTCGCCCGCCCTTCCGTCCCCTTTGGAAAGGGCGTTACGGGGCAGTGGGTCTGTCACCGCCCCTCTTTGGGAGTGCCCCCTCTGATCGGTGGGCCGTGGGGGGCTGAATGGAGCCCTCGGCGGGGAGTCGGGGCTCTTTGTGCTGCTGGCCCTGTCCCCTCCCAAGTCCCGGGAACATCCGTCCTAATGGGTGTTGAATATTTACAGTTGTCACTGGCATAGGACCCTTTGTCAGCAGTGTCCGGCGCTGCTCGGCTCAGGTTTAGTGTTCCAGCCGGGAGACGAGGATGGGAGCATGTCCCCCGGGAGGTTAGATGTGGTGTCCCCAGGTCGGGCAGTGATGGTAGATGGGGGCTCCTGCCCAGTTTAACTGCCATCCCTGTCTCTGCCTGCTCCAGGTGATTTGTGTCCCGACTGGGATAGCTGGGCGTGCAGTTACATCATTGGCAGCTGGGAAAGAGCTCTTCTGCTCTGCATCACTCACTGCTGGAGCTGCCCTGCCCTTTCCTCACTCCCAAGCTCCAGTCCCCACTAACACCAGTGTCCCACCGGGGGAAGCACCAGCATACACATGCATGCAACAAACACACAGAGTATGGGGCACATGCATGTAGTGGACATGCACTGTATGGGCCAGCAGGACAGCTGCAGGACATGGGACAGGCAGGGACCAGACCTGTTGTGCCATTGCACAGGCAAGGACACTCTGGGACAGAGGGGGACTGCTATGGAACAGGCTGGGGACGCCATGGGTGGCAGGCAAGCCAGCACCAGCAACAGGGAGCATCTGGAGCCCAGATGGGACAGACAGGAGGAGGAGCGTGCCGTGGGTGGGTGAGCAGCTCCTTGGCTCCCCATCCTTGGCACTGTTCCACCCCACCTCTGCCATGGACCCCCTGCTTGCAGACCAAACCGTCAGTGCCCACTGTGCTTGCCCTGTCCATCCAGCCCTGGCAGAAGGGCAGACCCCCACTCTGGGGGAGGTCGATGTCATGTCCCGTGACGCAGTTTTCTGTAGCCTGCCCCAGCAGATTCCCACCGTGTGGTGCCTGGCGTGCACTGGCCTCACCACTGCAGCTGAGCAGCACTCAGTGTGCTCCGCCATAGGACTGGGGAACACCACTGTCAGCCGTGGGACAGAGCGGGTGCCCAGGATGGGAAGGGACCCTGGGGACACCCATGGGACATTGCCAGTCCCTCAGGGGGCTGGGAGGTAGGGAGGTGAGGGAAATTTGCAGGCACTTGGCTTCCTGCTGGGAACGGCAGCTGGCTGCTGGAGCCCTGCCCAGCTCTGCTTCGAAGCCACCATGCTCCTTCCCAACACTGACCTGCAGGACCTTGTGCTGCTCCTCCTCAAGAAGAAGGGTCCCCAGAGCTGTTCCCAGAGCCTGCACAGGGTCCCCCTGCCTAGAGGGACAAACTCCACAGGGTGAGGATGCTCATTGGGCCAGTATACCATAGGAGTGGCATCTGATGGCTGTTGGTGGCATCCAAGGAGGGTGACGTCTCCGAAAGGAGTGGCATTTCCAAAGTGTTTGCCTTCAGAGGCAGATGGCAACACATGAAGGTGACATCCAGTGACTGTTGGTGGCATCTAAAGAGAGTGGCACCTCCAGAGGCAAGCATATAGGTAAGATGACAGTCTCATGACTGGGAGTGGCATCTGCTGGTTGTTGGTGGCATCCAAAAGGATGGCACCTCCAAAAGATGTGGTAGCTCCAAAGGGAGTGGCATCCAGAGCAGATATGTCACGCAGGTGGCATCTAATATCTGGCATTGAAAGGGGGTGACACCTCCAAGGGGATTGGCACCTCTAAAGAGTGGCACCTCCAAAAAGTGGCATCCAAGGCAGGTAATGTCCTGTCTGGGTAGAGTGCTCTGTCTCACTGGTGTTCTGGCCCCTGCTGCGTGATTCTTGGCACCGGCCCACATCATCTGCAGCACTTCTGCCTTCCATCTGGCTGCCTCATTGCACTTGTGAATATTCATGACCCTCATTATCGTCTTTCACTCGTTGCTCCCACACTCGGGCTAAAAATAGCTTTCCAAGGGGGATGGGGTGTGCAAGGTGGGGGAGAGGCTCATCCCCCTCCCCTGGAGCTGGCTCCTTGGGGTCCCAGCTCCCCCATACTAGGACCCAGAGGCTTGGCTGGGACATGAGGTCACAGGGCAGGAGAAGGACTATGCTGGAGATTTTGGTCTCTGGTCTGGGGTGGCAGGGAGCCCCCGCCTCCTCCCCCATCTCAATGTCAAGCTCCACGCCCTGCTGTGGTGTGCTAGGTCTCCTGAGCCCAGGTCTTGTCACCCTGTCTCCTGGCCAGTCTTGATTGTCCCAACTGTCCATGAGCATCTCCATCATTGTCTCGTGTCCTGCACAGAGGTGGCAGCATCATGGTGTTCATTGAGGGGAAAGTCAACACCATGAGGCTGGGAGGTGGGCACCATGGCCAGGGAGGTAGGCACTTCTTCTCACGGGACCCAGCTTCCTCCAGCTGGGACCAAGCTTGCACTCTGGCAGGGGTGGCACTGGGGAAGATGGGAGTCCCTGGGTGCTGACCCTGGGGTGCTTTCCCCTTGTAGAGCTGAAGGCAACAGGCACTGCACACTTCTTCAACTTCCTCCTCAACTCCAGCGACTACCGCATCCTGCTGAAGGACGAGGACCATGACCGCATGTACGTGGGCAGCAAGGACTACGTCCTCTCGCTGGACCTCCATGACATCAACCGCGAGCCCCTGATTGTAAGCTGCCATTGCAGGGCAGGGGGGAGCAGGTGGAAGAGGGACAGCCAGGCACCTGAGGAGCATTTTGGATGGAGCTCAGTGGGCATGGTGGGCTCACCTGGTGCTGGTGGGGAAGTGGTGGGGCTAAGTGGGAGCCCTGGTCTCCTCTGGGTTGGTGTCTCCACAGATCCATTGGCCCGCGTCCCAGCAGAGGATCGAGGAGTGCATTCTGTCAGGCAAGAACAGCAATGTGAGTAGCCACTCTGAACCCCCTTCTGGTAGCTGAGGCGGGCTGGTGGCTGGAACTGGAGGGGAATTCATGTCCTTGTGTCCTACCCTGGAAAAGTCATGGCCTGGGTCCCCTGTAGTGCGACAGATTCTGCAGCTGCCACCCTTTCTGTCCCAGCCATGCACGTCATGGAGAGCTTCCCAGGCGAGTAGGAGGCCAAGCTCCTCATGCTACTTCCTCTCACCAAGCTAGGGCTGGGCCCTCTGGCTTGTTAGCTCGTGGCCCATACCAACCCTTGATCCATGTTGTCCCGTGCCACATGCCATCTAATGACCCATACCGTGGTTACCTCATGCTAACCATGGCTCTAGCCCAATCTATGGCCCCTTGCTGGAGTTGATACTCTCTCCTCTGCTTCCCAGGGGGAGTGCGGCAACTTCATCCGTCTGATCCAGCCCTGGAACCGGACACACCTCTATGTCTGTGGCACCGGTGCCTACAATCCCATCTGCGCCTTCGTCAACCGCGGGCGCAAAGCCCAGGTGAGGGGTGGGAGGGATGGTGCTACCACAGCTACCATGGGACTCTGCAGCAGGATGCAGGAATGCTCAGCTCTGATGGCTGGTATTGGGAGGGTGAGGGGGGCAGACGGTCGGGGAGGCAATGGCAGGCTGGAGGTGACTGTGGCTAACAGTGTTGTGCTACTGAGTGGGGCCAAGCCATCTCCACAGACCAAGGACTTCTCTTCACACTGCAACTGTGCTCCCCCATCTGGACCCTGACGGCAGCTTCCATGTAACGTGCCCTCCCACCTTGCTGGCTGCAGCCATTGCTGGATCGGACAAGGAACATGTCAACTCACTGTCCCACCCACTGCCAGGCTGCTGAGCCCTCACCGTAGATTCCAAGGATGCCCAACACCACGCCAACATTGGAGTTTCACAGGAAGAACCATGGCAGGGACTGTGCCAGCACATGTGGCCGTATAAGGGATGTTCCTGGATGGATGTCACTCATCCCCAAGGACCACAATGTACAGTGGGAGGGTGGCCTTGAAGCTGCATGTCACCAGGCAGAATGCATGGCAGACAGAAGCACTTTCAGTTCAGCCAGTCTCTGCAAGTAGCAGCACAGGTGTTCCAGGAGTCCCAGGCCCTGTGAGGTGTCCATCACTGGACTGGTAGGTCCTGGACTGTGTCCTTTCCTGCAGTCGGAGAGGGTGCCACCAGCCCAAGCTGAGAGAGGATCACGGCGCTGGATGTGCAGGATGGATGTCTGCCTCAGTGCTCCCAAGCCTGGCCTGGGCACAGAGAGGTGGATGCTGCTCAAGCCACTCCAAATAGGGAATGGATTGGAACTGGAATGGGACCAGACTGGGCAGTGGCAGATTTGAGGGTGCAGGTGCAGGTGCAGTTAAGGATAGCATGTATCTCGTTCAGCAGAGCCAGCGACAGTGTGGCAGGGACAAGGAATTCCAGTGACCCCACGGTGCCAGTGGCTTTGGTACTGGGACATTGCTCGTTGGCACAGAGTGCTGCTAGCTGGGTGGTAGGTGCCATTTTTGTGTCCCCGGGTATGAGCCCAGCTTGGTTGCCTGTGGGCCGTTGCCTCTCCTGTCTCTCCTGCCCCATGCCAGGGCACCCCAATTCTGCAGGAGAGAGCAGAGGCCAGCCCAGCCTGGAGTATCCAGGGACTTCCACCAGCATCACCCAGGGCGACTGTAGTGGTGCTGCTCCATGAGTATCCATCACCCCAGCTCTTGGGGTCCCTTGCTCACCCCTGCCCTGGGGGGTCCTTCCCCCCACTGGCGCTAACTGTCTGCCCTACTCCTTTTCCCCAGGGGTTTCCGCCGAGCCAGCCGGGAGGCCGGGAAAGCAGATCCACCGACAGCCCCCTCAGCCCGAGACCAGCACACAGCAAGGTGGGAACCGGTCTGGGAGCCCACTGCAGCCGTGCCCACCTCTCCCCAGGGGCATGCTAGAGCCCTGGGCTCCTTCGTCCCACTGGCATGCTTCCAACCCTGGTCTAGGTGCCCTGTGCCATCGGCAGCCCTGCCATCCCCTTCCCTCTGAGGACAGCATCTCCTGGCCACCCGCCTGGCGTCGGCTCTCCTTCTCTCACTAAACTAACTCCTTCCTCCCAGTCCATGTAGGATTCCCCCCACCCCGTGGGGGACACTGTCAGGGATGGTGGCTGTCCACCCACCACCAACTTTACCTGACTTGTGATGTCCCTTGGGAGTGGGAACATGTGTTGGCAGAGCCACTGGGCTCAGGATGATTCAGGGGAGTATGCCAATGTGATGTGATCTGAAGAAGGTGTTTGGGTACGGTCTACACAGCTCTTTGCCTTGCCTTATGAGGGGCTTGCGTCATCCTGGCAGGCAGGTGGGCTCAGGGAAGGGACAGCATCTCTGGCTTCTGGGAACACCCCAGCGTGCAGCCCACCCTGACAGTGTCACCCCCAAGCCTCTCCCCTCCAGACTAACATGGGTCAGTGCATGGGCTGGGGAGCACGTGGGACATGGGCAACCTGGGGCTCCCCCTGCCCCTCAGGTGATCGAGGGGAGACAGAGAGTGATGCTCAGTGAGCATCTCCCTGACTCTGAACAGCTCCTGCTGCCAGCTGGGGCAAGCACCATTGCCATTTTAGCCCCCTCGGGTCACCTCAGTTCCTCCCTCCCTGCTGGGGAGAGAGTGTGTGCCCTAGCAGGAGCTCCTTGGGGGCTGCCACCATCTGCTTTCTGGAAACTCCAGTGTATTTCAGGGCATGTTAAGCCAAACGGCAGTGCTGACACCACGATGGTTCATAGGTTGCCCGACCAGTAGGGTGAGATGGTGCAGCTGTGGCCAGGGATTGCACTGGAGAGAGACGGGTTGTTGCTATGAGCGGTTTGCCTGGCTTGGGAGTGGGGCCAGTGCTGGGCAAAAGTGTTTGTTTTAGTGATGGTGGTGCAGCCTGCACAGTGCGGTGTTGGGGATGGCAGAAACATGGCTGTGCACACCTCTGAGGCTGGGTGTCCTGGGAGTAGCTGGTGTGAGCAGATCCTCCAGCGGGAGGTACACATGGTGAGATCCCAGCTCTTCACCCCCTCCTGCCTTTCCCAGAGCTGGGACTCTGCCAGGACCCTGCTGGCCTCTCGATGGAGGGTGGCTGTCACCATGTCCATCACCCCTGGAGCATAGTCAAGGCAGAGGGACAGCAGGCAGCTCCACCAGCCTGATTTGATTGCTCAAGGTCCCCTCCATGTCCAGGCTCCCCAGGATGCTCCTGTGATGCTGCTTCATCTCACCTTAAAGTGGCCCCTATGCCAGGGTGAGAGGTGACCTCGCTGGGCCAACCTGGCCCTGCCTGCCCTGAGCTGGCACTGGCAGAGGATTTTTCATGTGTCTCTGGAGACAGCGTGGGTCTCACCCTTGACTGGGGATGGATGATGGTGCCAGGGCTGGCCACAGGGAAGGCAGAGGTGACAGTGGGGAGACATCCCATGGAGCAGATGCAGAGTCTTACTCTGTGAAGAAAAGAGCTGGAAAGTGGGCCCTGGCAAGAGGAGCATGGTGGGTCCATCAGCTGAGCTATGCCACTGCCAAACCCTGCCTGCGGAAGCTGTTGGAACTGTGTGACCTGAATCTGGCGGAGCGACGATGTGCGGCACAGCCAGCTGGAGTGAAGAGGCAGCCAGAGAGGGACGTTCTCCCAGACATGGGGGACAGATACTCCACTTCAGCCAAGTCTCCAAGTGGTGTAGGGCATGGAGAAGCACCCAGCATTGTTGGAATCTTCACTCACAGGGGCTTCAGCTTCCCAGAAGACCTGCAGACCCCCCTGTGTGATCCATCCACATCCATCCTCACTGCTGGGCACCATTCCAGGGGAGGCTGCCTCTCCTGGTGGGCTTTGGAAGGTGCCACAGGGATGGAGGGGTGAAAGTCTAATCAGCTGCTCTATTTGCTTTCCTCTCCAGGATTATATCTTCTACCTGGAGCCAGACAAGCTGGAGTCAGGCAAGGGGAAGTGTTCTTACGACCCTAAAGTAGACACCGTTTCTGCATTAATAAGTGAGTTCTGTGGCTCCCTGGGGCCAGTGCTGGGCCGAAGGAATATGCAGGCAAGATGGAACAACTGCTTCCACCATCTTCCTGCATTGTCCAAATATCCCCCAGGAGTCAGATTCCTGCCCTTGCAATACCTGCCTGTCCCAGCTGTGATGGCTGGGTGCCCAGCATGCCCAGTCCTTGGGCACCTGGCCCAGCAGAGGTGGGAGTCCTGGTTACAGACCAGTACCAACCTCCACAGCTCTCTGGGATGTCCATAGGCAGTGGCTCTTGGTTGTCTGATGACTACCAGCTAGGCCTGGGGCTGGATGAAGTCTGGGGCAATTGGAGAAGGTGGGTGCATGGGACTCAGGGGGGGTTCCTGGCTGATCTTTGCCCTCTGCAGATGAAGAGCTGTATGCTGGTGTCTACATTGACTTCATGGGCACGGACGCAGCCATATTCCGCACCATGGGCAAGCAGACAGCCATGAGGACAGACCAGTACAATTCCCGCTGGCTCAATGGTGAGTTCGGGTGTCACTGGCCGACGTGCTGGGGACCCTATGGCTCTAGCCCTAGAGATGAAACCTGTCATCTTGTAGTGCTTCCTTCTGCCAGGAAAGAGACAGCAACCAGCATGAGCAAGTGGATGGATGGATGGTTGACAGTTGATGATGGATGGATAGGTGGACAGATGGATGGACAGAAGATGTATGGGTGGATGATGGATGGATAGATGATGGATGGATGGATAGATGATGGATGGATGGATGGATGGATGGATGGATGGATGGATGGATGGATGGATGGATGCAGAAGAGCAGAGGGATAGTGTGTGACAGACATTCCTGGAGCTTTGCTGGGTGGCAGGAGCAGACAGCTGGTGAGAGATGAGGCTGGCTCTGCCGGTGTCTGTGCATGGGTTTCTGCAGGGCTGAGATGTCAACCATGTCGCCTGCAGTCAGTGACCCCAAACGTTCATCCTGCCCCTCTCAGAGCACCCCTGCCCGCGGGACAGCAGCTGAGTAAACAGAGCAGAGCAGATGGGATGATCCTGCCGGGCCGGGGAGCCGGCGGGGCGGTAACCCGAAGAGGGGGAGCTGTCAGCACAGGCTGGGCACCGGCTGATGGATGGCAGGGTGAAGCTTCCTGAGAAGCTTCCATGCTGTGTGGTTCCTTCCTGGGGGGAAGGCTGGTTCCCACCACCCGGCTCATAGGACTGATGGATCTCTTCAGCCTGTGTACATTGGGGATGCTTCCAGGGACCTTAGGGATGCTCTGAGCCTTTCCTGGTGCACTGATGATCGCCAGAGACCCAGTTCCTCAGATCCAGCTTTCACCCTATGACCAAAGCAGTGCTTTTGCAGGAGCAGGATGATGCTGGAGGAGAGGCAGGCTCAGCATCCCGCTGTGGCAGAGGTGCTGCTGGGTTGATGGTGTCATGCTGTGTCATGCCATTCTAGACCCAGCCTTTGTCCGTGCCCAGCTCATCCCTGACAGCAGCGAGAGGAACGATGACAAGCTCTACTTCTTCTTCCGAGAGAAGTCAGCCGATGCCCCGCTGAGCCCTGGGGTCTATTCCCGCATTGGGCGCATCTGCCTGGTAGGTGGAGCAATAGGTAGGCAGGGAAGCAGGAAGGGAGACGCACATGGCTGAGCACAGGGGTTTCTCCATTGCAGAATGACGATGGAGGCCACTGCTGCCTCGTGAACAAGTGGAGCACCTTCCTGAAGGCCCGGCTTGTCTGCTCTGTGCCGGGACCTGATGGAATTGAAACACACTTTGATGAGCTCCGTGAGTGGGCGAGGAGGGGCATGGGAGCCTTCTCAAACCCTGCAGGCTTGGAGGGCACCCTGGGGAGGGCTGGGGACCCCTTTCTACCTCCTACCTCTTACTTTTCCTGTGGGTAGCTGCTTTCCCTATGCCCTGGCATCCCTGCCCATCTTCCCTATGGTGACAGCTTCATTTTTCTGTCCCAAGAGGACGTCTTCATCCAGCAGACTCAGGACACGAAGAACCCTGTTATCTACGCCGTGTTCTCAGCTTCAGGGTGAGTGCTGACCCTCCTGACACAGTGCAGCAGAGGAGGGGGTCCCAGCTGGGTGTGTGTCCCAGCAATGCCACACTGGCAAGCAGCATCAAGCCAAAGGGTCCTTCCTCCCAGGTCGGTCTTCAAGGGCTCTGCTGTGTGTGTTTACTCCATGGCTGACATCCGCATGGTCTTCAATGGGCCCTTTGCACACAAGGAGGGACCCAACTACCAGTGGATGCCCTACACAGGCAAAATGCCCTACCCCCGTCCGGGCACTGTAAGTACCCCCTGGGCACCCATAGGGAGGTGAGCCAGCACCTGCCAGGCAGCTGGCACACTCAACTTTGTGCTGAGATACTGGCTCACCAGACGCTTGTAACATTTGTGCTGCAGTGCCCTGGGGGTACCTTCACCCCATCCATGAAGTCGACCAAGGACTACCCTGATGAAGTGATCAACTTTATGCGCGCACACCCTCTGATGTACCACGCCGTGTACCCCACGCACCGCCAGCCACTCGTGGTTCGCACCAACGTCAACTACCGCTTCACCACCGTGGCTGTGGACCAGGTGGACGCGGCAGACGGGCGCTATGAGGTGCTTTTCCTGGGCACAGGTACCCACGCCGCGCACCGCGGGGAACGCAGCATGCTCCAGCGCGGCCCCGGAGGGCACGGGCACCACCAGGGCTGGCCAGAGCACGGTGCCCTCCACCACACTAGAGTGGGGTGAGGGGCTGAGACCAACCCCCCTGAGATCCTTGCCTCTCCTCAAGGCTCCATCCTGGTCCTTCCTCTGCCCTGGTGCCCATCCTGTGGGGCCAACCATTCAGCCTGGTCCTTGCCTTAGCCCAGTTCCCATCCCTGAAGTCAGCAATCCAGCATAATATTTCCCACTCTAGGAATGATCCAGCCTGATCCTCCATCTACTTTGGTGCCCATGACAGGGCCTCATCATCCAGCCTTATCCTTTCCTGAACCCAGCACCTATCTTACATGCTTCTCGTTGCCCATGAGAAGCCCACCATCATCCAGCCTTGTGCCTCCCCTGCCCAGTTACTCATCCTAGAGGCACTGGCATCTAGCCCTGTCCTCCCCAGGCCCCAGTGCTCATCCTGGGGGCACTGTCATCCAGCTCAGTGCTTCCCATGCTCTTAACATGTATCCCAGAGCCCCCATGATCCATCCTAGTCCTTCCCTTGTCCCAGTGCCTGTCCTTGGCAGCTGTCCCCTTGCTGCTCTGGGTGGCAGCAGTCCCTAGCCACAGGTGGTGACCTGGGCTGGTACACTGCACCCCAGGCGCAGCCATCTGCCACAGTCGGAGAGATATGGGGAGGGGCTTGGGGGATCCTTACTACCTCCAGCCCCAGCAGGGACACCCTTCCCAGGCAGGGAGGGCACAGATTCCCAGAGGTGACACTGAGCCCCTGGGCACCACCGTGTTTTGCAGATCGTGGCACTGTGCAGAAGGTCATCGTGCTCCCTCGGGATGACATGGAGACAGAGGAGCTCATGCTGGAGGAGATCGAGGTTTTCAAGGTAAGGGCTGTCCTGTCCTGCACCCTCTGATGAGTGTCCTTGACCCAACCAACCAGCCCCTTGGGACACCAGCCAGCCCCTTAGGACATTAGTCAGCACCATGGGACACCAACCACCTCTTGGCCAGCTCTGGAGGGACTCCAAGCATTGGTCCTCCTGCCTGCCCTTGTCTGCTCCAGCTACCTGTGGGGAATCTGGAGTAGCCAACCCCAGGGCCACAGTGCCGGTCCAAGCAGTCACCACTCCATCATCTTCACTCTTGCCCCATCCAGGTGCCAGCTCCCATCAAGACTATGACCATCTCGTCCAAGAGGGTGAGTCACAGTACATGGCAGGGGGCTGGGTGGGCAGGTCCCATCGTGGGCCCAGCTGCAGCACTGCTCGTTGTCACTGCATCATGAGCAGGAGACTCACAGGGGTCCTTGTGGGGTGGACATGAGGTAGGATCTCACCCTGTCCTCTTTGTCCCCAACAGCAACAGTTGTATGTGTCCTCGGCCGTAGGCGTGACCCACCTGGCCCTGCACCGCTGTGACGTGTATGGGGAAGCCTGTGCCGACTGCTGCCTGGCCCGGGACCCGTACTGCGCCTGGGACGGCAGTGCCTGCACCCGCTACTCTGCCTCCTCCAAGAGGTACAGGGGTGGGGGGAGAGCAGCAGGGAGGGACCACCCAGCTGCAGGCTCCCCTTCTCACCTCCTGCCTCCCCACAGGCGGAGCCGGCGGCAGGATGTCAGGCACGGCAACCCCATCCGGCAGTGCCGTGGCTACAACTCCAATGGTGAGTGAGGTCTGGGGCACAGCCCTGGGTCCAGCTGGGAGGGGGGACTGAGGGTGCAGAGAGTGGTGGGGAGAGGAAAAAGTGGATGGATTCCCTGATGGGTGGATGATTTTGTGGGTGGATACATGGGAAGATACATAGATGGGTGAGTGCGTGGGTGGATGGATGAGTGGATAGATAATGTTGGTGAGGAAGATGAACGTGGATGAATGCATACATTAGGAATGAGGATGAGCATAGATAGGTTAGTCGACAGGTGGATAGATGGATGGGATACATTAGGGAGGAGAATGAATATGGATGGATAGATGAATACATTGGAGGTGGAACATGGATGAATAGATGGGTAAATTGGGGAGGGGATTGAGCAGATTTGAATGGATGGATGGATAGATAGATACAGTGGAGAAAAGGATGGCCACAAATTGATGGGTACATGAATGTATGGGTGTATGGATACTTCAGAGGAAGATGATCAGAAGGGGGTGTATGGGTGGCTGGATGGATGGACGGACAGATGCCCAGCAAATGTGTGACTGGAAGTGGATAGGAGCTCTCCCTTGGAGAGGTGGTTAGCAGGGCAGGAGTGTGGCGGGATGGGGGTGCGGAGACATGTGACCTGGTTGCCCGTGGCCTCCCTGCAGCTAACAAGAACGCGGTGGAGGCCGTGCAGTACGGGGTGGAGGGCAGCACTGCCTTCCTGGAGTGCCAGCCCCGCTCGCCCCAGGCCAGCATCAAGTGGCTGCTGCAGAAGGACAACAGTGACCGGAGGAAAGAGGTAGGGCAGGGTGCTGCTCTGGGGGCTCCAGGGGTGCTGGGGGTGCCAGGTGCCAGCCAGCTGAGCTGTGCCCCCTCTTCCCTCAGCTGCGGGTGGAGGGCCGGGTGCTGCGGACGGAGCAGGGCTTGCTGCTGCGCGCCCTCCAGCTCGCCGACAGCGGCCTCTACTCCTGCACGGCCACTGAGAACAACTTCAAGCACACGGTGACCAAGGTGCAGCTCCGTGTCCTCAGCAGCCGTGCTGTCCACGCTGTGCTGGTCCAGGCGGAGACCCCTCCTGGCCTGCCGGGTGCCCCGACTCCCCGCTACCAGGACCTGCTGCAGCTCCTCACCCAGCCCGAAATGGGACTCCTGGACCAGTACTGCCAGGGCTACTGGCGACACACGGCAGCCAGCCCCCCTCAGCCACTGGCTGGCCTCAAAGCCAAGGAGCAGCAGGACCAGAAGAAGCCTCGAAACCGCCGGAATCACCAGCCAGAGACCTATGAGCATACATGAAACCATCATCAGGGACTTTGCTAGCACAGTGGTCTATTTTTCCCCCCTTTTAATATTAAAAATATCTATAAATAAATATATATATATACACACATCCACACGCACACACACACAGACACATGCGCCCCCCCCCCTCCCATGGGAGGGGGTATTTATTTGTAGGTTGTACATAGTCACTGGGGTGATGTGACCCCCGCCTCCCAGCCCTGGGGAGGAGCAGGAACCCCTGAGGCAGCCACAGCCAGCGTCATTGTCTTCCCCCCTGGCCAGGACCCACGGATCCTGTTGTTTTGCAGGGACCACCAGTCACCACAAACCAGTGTCTCCCTGCAGCTGAGGCATAGCAGTGTGCTGGGGAATGGAGGTCCTGGTGTGGGAGGGGGTGATACTCTGGGGAGGGATACTGAACCCCAGCCAGGACAGGTGAGGCAGGAGGAGAGGCAGCCTAGAAAAGGTTTACCTCACTGCAGGCCGCACATGGCTGTGGCAGCTTTATGCCTCCGTTTCACCGTGTGATTGTTGAGGAGCAAGCGCTTTCCGTGGGGATGCTGCAGACCACCAGGCAAGTCAAGGAGAAGGGGACTGTGGGGGGAGGGTACACGACCCTGTCCCATCCCTGGGGGCTTGGCAAGAGGCAGATGGTACCCTCAGGACCGAGGTGTTCAGGCCGTGGTGGGGGCTTGCCAGAGCCTTTGGATTGAGAGGGGAAGGAGAAGGGGCCATGCTGGGGTAAAACCTCAAGCATCTGCTGGTGCTTGGTGCAAGCAGCACCCAGAGGTGTTTCGGGCACCCAGCCCATCAGTTGTCCCCTTGGGGCATCCCAGTGTGTATAGGGAGTTGTAAATAGTAGTACATGGGAAGCATAGGGGTGGCCAGGCCTGAGCAAGTGACCCGAGTCACAGCTGGGAGCACCCCCAAAATAAACACTGGCTTTGGGACAGACGTGGGCGCCTGAGTGTGCTCTGTCAGGGATGGGCTTGGCCCCCACCACATAATTCCCTGAGCCCTACTGGGGTGCAGTGGGATGGGCTGGAGCTCCCGTAGGGGACCACTGAGTGGTGGTGGGCAGAACAAGGTCACAGGGAGGTGACAGTACTGGCTGATTTCTGGGTGTTGGGGTACACTGGGCTGTGTTGGTGGCTGGTGCCAGTACTGGGGGTTGCTGAAGGCACCCGGAGCACTTGGAATCGGTATGGGGGCACTGGGGGTACTGGAGCTTTAGGATTTGGTCCTGGGAGCTGATACTTGATGGTCCTAGGGGCATGGGGTGGGGGAGAGACTTTGCAGCGAGTGAGGGATGGTAGTGAGTGATACTGGATTGTACTGGGAGCACATTAATTGGTATAGAGGAGCAATGAGGGTGGCGCCAGGCTCCCCCAGGAGCCACAGGGGTCAGTGCTGGAAAGTCCTGTGATATATGGTGGGGACGGGAAGTAATGTGAACACTGAAGCCTGGTACTGGGAGCACTAGGAGTATTCAGAATCTGTATTGGGAGCACCAAGAGAACTACTGGGACATTAGGATTTGGTACTGGGAGCTAGTACTTGGTGGTATTGGGAACACTGTTTGGGTAGTGGTAATGGGCTCTATGGGGGCTATTGGGGGCTGTAGGAGTGGATGATACAGTGCCATAGTGGGGCATCCCGTTCACTGTTGGGGCAATGGGGGCAGTACTGGGCTCCTCTGGGCAGTCTCAAGAGGCACTGATGTGAGTGCTGGGAGGCCAGGGGTTTGCTGGGTGCAATACTGGACGCACTGTCTGGATGCAGTGCCATACTGGAGGCCCCGGGCCGTACCAGGTGAGTGCAGGGCTATACTGTGATGCTGGGCTGTGCTAGGGTTGGTGCAGGGTTGCACTGGGGTGCTGGGCTGTACTGAGAGTGCTAGGCTGTACTGGGGGTGGTACAGGGCTATACTGGGGCTCTGGGCTATGCTGAAGGTAGTGCAGGGCTGTACTGGGGTTGGTGCGAGCCTGTACTGGGGGCTCTGGGTTGCACTGGGAGCTACGCTGGGCGCTTCCGCCCCCTGGCGGCCCAGCGCGGCACTGCAGGAGCCCCGCGGTGCAGGAAGGGGGGAGCCCTGGGAACAGTTTGGGAGACACGGGTTTTTTGTGGGATGATCATCACACAGGGAACTGGAATTGCTTGGGGTCACTGGGATCTCTTCTTGGGATACTGGAGAGTATTACTGGGGAGGGTCTTGGAAACCCTGCGGAAGGTACATGGGCATCCCCGAGGACATTTGTGCAAGTGTGGCTGGAGGGCCTGGGGACACTGTG
>WEIV01002222.1:76709-97530 GCA_013390005.1 Calyptomena viridis
CTGGGTGTTGGGGTACACTGGGCTGTGTTGGTGGCTGGTGCCAGTACTGGGGGTTGCTGAAGGCACCCGGAGCACTTGGAATCGGTATGGGGGCACTGGGGGTACTGGAGCTTTAGGATTTGGTCCTGGGAGCTGATACTTGATGGTCCTAGGGGCATGGGGTGGGGGAGAGACTTTGCAGCGAGTGAGGGATGGTAGTGAGTGATACTGGATTGTACTGGGAGCACATTAATTGGTATAGAGGAGCAATGAGGGTGGCGCCAGGCTCCCCCAGGAGCCACGGGGGTCAGTGCTGGAAAGTCCTGTGATATATGGTGGGGATGGGAAGTAATGTGAACACTGAAGCCTGGTACTGGGAGCACTAGGAGTATTCAGAATCTGTATTGGGAGCACCAAGAGAACTACTGGGACATTAGGATTTGGTACTGGGAGCTAGTACTTGGTGGTATTGGGAGCACTGTTTGGGTAGTGGTAATGGGCTCTATGGGGGCTATTGGGGGCTGTAGGAGTGGATGATGCAGTGCCATACTGGGGCATCCCGTTCACTATTGGGGCAATGGAGGCAGTACTGGGCTCCTCTGGGCAGTCTCAAGAGGTACTGGTGTGAGTGCTGGGAGGCCAGGGGTTTGCTGGGTGCAACACTGGACGCACCATCTGGATGCAGTGCCATACTGGAGGCCCCGGGCTGTACCAGGTGAGTGCAGGGCTATACTGTGATGCTGGGCTGTGCTGGGGTTGGTGCAGGGTTGCACTGGGGTGCTGGGCTATACTGAAAGTGGTGCAGGGCACACACTGACCAGACTGCATGTACTGGGGGTGGTACAGGGCTATACTGGGGCTCTGGGCTATGCTGAAGGTAGTGCAGGGCTGTACTGGGGTTGGTGCGAGCCTGTACTGGGGGCTCTGGGTTGCACTGGGAGCTACGCTGGGCGCTTCCGCCCCCTGGCGGCCCAGCGCGGCACTGCAGGAGCCCCGCGGTGCAGGAAGGGGGGAGCCCTGGGAACAGTTTGGGAGACACGGGTTTTTTGTGGGATGATCATCACACAGGGAACTGGAATTGCTTGGGGTCACTGGGATCTCTTCTTGAGATACTGGAGAGTGTTACTGGGGAGGGTCTTGGAAACCCTGCGGAAGGTACATGGGCATCCCCGAGGACATTTGTGCAAGTGTGGCTGGAGGGCCTGGGGACACTGTGAAGGTAACTGAGCTGGCCTGGTGGCATTGGGTGGCTGCAGACACTAAGAAGTGCACCCGGTGTCATGGGGACATTGGTGGAAGGTCCTGGAAGGGCCCTGGGGACACAGGGTGGGGTGACTGGGGTTGCCATTCAATCACTGTCTCTGTAGGCACTGGACTGGACCCAGGGACACTGGGATGGCTTACTGGGACGGGGCTGCGGACACTGGTCCAGAGCAGGGTATATGACCAGGTGAGATGGGGACAATGGGGACATTTCCACACACTGACCAGACTGCAGCAGATACACACACCCCCCATCCCCCCAGCTCCAAACCCGTGGGGTCCACTGCAAAGGTGGAGCTGGGTAGGGGTGCTACATCCCCCAGGATGGCCGGGTCACTGCCCCAGCTCGAGGGCAGGGGCAAAGCAGGGGGCTGGTCAGGCTGGACACCCCCCCCCCTCGGTCAGAAGCGCTGACACCGAGAGCCACAGGATTGCTGAGCTCAGCTTGCTGCAGATTGAAGGGGGTTTATCGGGGGGGCCCGGCTTAAGCCCCGGGTGCTGAGCGCAGCCCCCTGGCGGGCGGCCCCCCGGGACCTTGGCCCTGTCCTTGTCCCACATCGGGTGGGCGGTGGTGGCAGTGGCGGCAGGCACAGGGATCGAGCGCTGGAGGCGGCAGGGGGCTGGAGCTCGTTGCCCATCCTGGTGCTGACCTCCAAGGAGCGGGTGGTGAGCCGCAGGGCCGCGGGGCCGAGGATGGGCGCCGGGGCCAGTGCCGAGGAGAAGCATTCCCGAGAGCTGGAGAAGAAGCTCAAGGAAGATGCTGAGAAAGATGCCAGGACAGTCAAGCTTCTGCTACTGGGTAAGGACGGGGGACAGCACCCTGGGGGATATACTATCCTTTCTGCATCTCACCCTAACAGCCCACCCTCTGTACCTCCAACACCTACGAGCACCCCTGAATCCAACCAGCATACCCCACAGCCCCTGAACCCAATTGGCCCCAAATGTTCCCCTGGCCCCTAGATGGACCCCTTAAACCCAAGCAGCCTACACTCACAGCTCATTCAGCATTCCCCTGACTCCCCCAGCACTCCTAAAAACAAACAACCCACCCCAACAGCACCCCCATTCCCAGGCAGCCCTAAACCCAACCTCCCCAACTCAACAGCCCACCCAATGTTTCCCTGATGCCTCCAGCACTCCCAAACCAGCACACCCCGAGTGCCCCCAACAGCCTCCCACTTCCAGGCATCACTAAAACCAACCAGATTCTCACCAATAACCCAACAAAACTTTCCCTGACCCCCTCTAAACCCAACCAGTCGGCCCCCACACAACAGCCCCCTGCTCCTAAGCACCCCTAACCCAGCCAGCCCACCCTAGCAGTCCCCTGAACCCCTTGGCATCCCTCAAACCAAACAGTCCACCCCAACAGCCCACCCAATGTTTTCCTCATCCCCCCAGCACCCCTAAATCCAACTATCTCTACCCACCAATTTCCCATTTCCTTCACCCTCAGTACCCCTAAACTGAACCAGCCCAAACCAACAGTCCCCCCATTTCCCTGATTACCTCCACATCCCTAAACCAAACCAGCCAAGCCCAAAATCCCACCCAATATTTTCTTCTCCTCAACACCCCTAAACTCAACCAGCCACCCAAATATCCCTCACTCCCAGGCCCCCCAACCTCAACTAACCCATCTCAAGAACCTTCACTAACACCACCTAATAGCACCATCCTCCTAGGGACCCCTGTGCAGCCCCCTCATACTGCAGGCCCTTCCCAGTCCCCCCAGTGATGTCTGAGGACTGGGATGCTCTGTATGTGGTGGGACCATGTGTGGCATGGCTGCAATCATGGTTGGGCCCAGGACATATCCCCCTGCACTGCGACAGGCTTGGGGCATTGTGTGGTGGGTGGCAGGGTTGCAATGCCACTGTGTTTCCAACCCCTCCCTTGGGTTCCCAAGTGCATTCCTGGCTCAGCTGCTGCAGATCCCATTAGCCACAGCGGCTCAGCCCAACCTTAATGCCACTGGCACTGGGCTGTAATCCCCTGCACACCCTGAGCTGTGGACCTGGCACAGCCAACAGTGCCCCCAGCTGTGTCAGGCACCAAGGGTCCCAGTGGGACAGTGCAAGGCACAGCTGGGGGTGCCCATGTTGTGGGCACACCATGGCCCATGTTTTGTCCCTTCAGGAGCAGGAGAGTCGGGGAAGAGCACCATTGTCAAACAGATGAAGTAAGTGCCAAGGAGGGGTCACTTGGCCATGCCCCACCATGCCATGTGCCTGTCCCACAATGCAGCCACAGGGTGCCCCTGCACCCTGGCTGGCTCTGCCCCATGCCACAGCCCTGGGGTGCACCCACCCCTTAGTGTATGGCTCAGTCCTATGGCACCCAGCTCAGCCCCATGCCCTCCTCCTCGGCCAGGATCATCCACCAGGATGGTTACTCACTGGAGGAATGCCTGGAGTTCATCGCCATCATCTACAGCAACACGCTCCAGTCCATGCTGGCCATTGTGCGGGCCATGACCACTCTCAACATCCAGTATGGGGACACAGCTCGCCAGGTGAGGAGCACCCCATGTTGGCAGAGGGCCCCTCCAACCCCTCAGCTCCACTGAACCCCTCTCCCTTGTAGGATGATGCCCGCAAACTGCTGCACCTTTCTGACACCATTGATGAGGGCACCATGCCCAAGGAGATGTCGGAAATCATCGGGCGGCTCTGGAAGGACTCGGGCATCCAAGCCTGCTTCGACCGCGCCTCTGAGTACCAGCTCAATGACTCTGCAGGCTAGTACGTGGGGTGGGGGATATGGCAGGGGAAGGGGGCAGGGGGTGTCGACCTTTGTCTCATGCCCACCATGTGCCTGACCAGCTACCTGTCAGACCTGGAGCGCCTGGTGACCCCTGGCTACGTCCCCACAGAGCAGGACGTGCTGCGTTCCCGGGTCAAGACAACTGGCATTATTGAGACACAGTTCTCCTTCAAAGATCTCAACTTCAGGTGAGGGCCAGGCTTCCAGTGAGGGCTGGTGCCAGGGGGTGGGCAGAGGGTGGGAGGTGCTGACCCTTCCTTGTCCTGCCCAGGATGTTTGATGTGGGTGGACAGCGCTCAGAACGGAAAAAGTGGATCCACTGCTTCGAGGGGGTGACCTGCATCATCTTCATTGCCGCCCTCAGCGCCTACGACATGGTCCTCGTGGAGGATGATGAAGTGGTGAGGAAGGCTTACCACCTCACACCCCTTCTGCTGTGTCCCCATCATGATGGGGGGGGTCACCTCAGGGCTGTGTCCCTCCACAGAACCGCATGCACGAGAGCCTGCACCTCTTCAACAGCATCTGCAACCACCGCTACTTCGCCACCACCTCCATCGTCCTCTTCCTCAACAAGAAGGATGTCTTCCTGGAGAAGATCAAGAAGGCCCATCTCAGCATCTGCTTCCCCGACTATGATGGTGAGTGTGGAAGTGTCTGGTGGTGGTGAGGAGCTGGTGAAGGGTTGGGTGCCACTACCCCACAGCAGTTCCCCACCAGATGTCCCCAGCACCCCATGAAAGTAACGCCACACGAGCCTTGCTGGTGGAGCACGCAAAGTTTGCCCGCCTGAGGTAGCATTGGATGATGCTGGGTCAGCACCCTGGGGGGAACACCAGCCCAGGAGGGGATCCTGCTCACTGCCACACCACCAGGTCCCAACACCTACGACGACGCGGGCAACTACATCAAGCTGCAGTTCCTGGAGCTGAACATGCGGCGGGATGTGAAGGAGATCTACTCCCACATGACCTGCGCCACCGATACCGAGAATGTCAAGTTCGTCTTCGACGCTGTCACTGACATCATCATCAAGGAGAACCTCAAGGACTGCGGTCTCTTCTGAGCCCCAGCCTACTGTCCCTTTCCCAGCCCAGTTTCCTCCTTCCTTCAGGCCCAGCTCTGCTGCTGCTCCTGCTCCACCTCCACAATCATCTCCACTTGTCCCCAAACCCTGGGATGTGACCTGCTTGGCCTCAGAGCCACCCTCCCCAAGAGCCCTCCCACCAGCCAGTGCTGTGGGACACCCAGTGCCACTGGTGGTCCCTGCAGGCTCCAAGTGCTGGGTGACTCTGGGTGCTACAAGGTGCTGGACACACTTGAGTGCTGCAGGTCCTTGGGTACCCCTTGGAGATGAGGGTACTGGGGGTGTCCCTTGGGTGCTGGGAGGACCTGGGTATCCTTTGGGTCTGGAGGATACTGGAGGGTCCCTTGGGTGCCGAGGGTCCCTGAGTGCCCCTTGGAGCTGGAGGGTCTTGGGGGTTCCTGGGTACTTCTTGGACTTGAGGAATCCTGGGGGGCCTCTGGGTTCCCTTTGGAGCTGAGGGGTGCTGGGAGTCTCCAGGAGCTTGTTCAGATGCCCCTTGGCCCTGGGGAGACTGGGGGTCTTTGGATGCCCCTTGGTGCTGGGGTTCCCTGGTATCCCTTGGAGTGGGGGGGTCCTAGGGGGGCCCTTGGGTGCCAGGGGGGTCCTAGGTACCCTTTTGAGCTGGGAGTTGCTGGAGGGGGGGTCCTTTGGGTGATGTTGGGTGTCCACTAGTGCCCCTAGACCTGGGGGGTGATGGGAGTCTCCAGGAACCTCTTGGAGCTGGGGGTCCCTTGGGTGTGGGGTGCCCATGAGTGCTCCATGTAGGCTGCAGGGTAAGGGGTGCTACATCTCCCTGTCACTGGGTGCCCCAGGGCACTGGGTGTCCCCAAGGACTGTGTGATACTGAGGCCCCCTGGGTGTCACTATCCCTTTGCTGCAGATCCAGGGTGTGGTCATGCATCCATCCCATCCCTGCAGCCCCACAGCAGCATCCCAGCTCCATCCCCGAGGGTCCCACCACTGCCCTCACCTCCCACACTCAGGGGCTTCTGCTGACCCCAGGGGGATGCCAGCCAATCTCATGTCCCTCCCACACCCCAGGGCCCCCCCCAGGCCTCCCACAGAGATGAAGCCTCCCTGCCCAACCCCGTGTCACAAAGGCGGTTTCAGTACATGTTTTTTTCTCTCTTTTTTTTTTTCCTTTCTACATTTTATTATTTCAAACCATGTGAACAATTCGGTAAAACATCCTGTGGGAAAAGCGAGGCTGCAGGCACCGACTGAAGGGTCCTCCCTTGGCTGGGGGGGGACAGCAGGGGCCGCTCTGTACAGCAGGCTCTCCTCGCCCAACGCAACAGCTAGACCTAAAAACTAGGCTTAGAAAGAGGGGGGGGGGATAGAGGCAGCGGGCAGCACCCCCTGCCCACCCTCCTGCCCAGGCTGCCTGCCGGGATGGGGGGCAGCAAGGTGGGGTGGGGTGCAGACCCTCCCCCCCAAGGCACACAGTTGGGGGGTGGGCTGGCCATGGAGGATGCCGCCACCACGTAGCACTTGACGCTTTTAAATAGTTTGGTAAAAAGGTTTCTTTAAAAAGCAACACGGCCCCAACCGGTGTGGTGTGGTTTTTTTGCAAGGTTTTGGGTTTGGTTTTTTTTTTCCTTTTTTTTTCTTCTTTCTTTTCTGGTTTACTAAAAGGAATGTCATCGGTCGTGTTTGTGGCTGGGTGGGCACCCCCAAGGGGACCCTGTGCCCCCCATGCCAGCAACACTTGCAATGTAAACAGTGAAGAGCGCCAGGGCTCGGAGTGAATGAAGTGGGGGCTGGAGCGGTTCAGGGGGTACAAACCAAGATTAAAACCTTGTCTTCCCCGGGAAGGGTGACGCCGGCGAGGAGAAGGAAGAGGAGGAGGAGGACGATGGTGGGGGGCAAGCACACGTGGCAGGGGGAACATGGGCCCTGCCACCGTCCTGGCACCCAAAAAGTCTCTTTATGGGGTGGGGGCGGAGGGATGAATCCGAAGAGAAGCAGGAGTGGGGGGTGGCGTGGTCCTTCCTTCGGAGGTCCTAGGAGAGAGCAGAAGTGAGCAGGGGAGGGTCTGGGAACAGGGGGTAGCTTGCAGCTGGCAGGCAGTGCCCAGCTCATCCCCAGACACCACCCCACTTGTGGGGCCACCACTGGGATCATCACCCACCTGGGCAGCACCACCCTCAGAAGAGCCCACAGTCCTTCAGGTTGTTTTTGATGATGACGTCAGTGACAGCATCAAAGACAAACTGCACGTTCTTGGTGTCGGTGGCACAGGTGAAGTGGGTGTAGATCTCCTTGGTGTCCTTTCGCTTGTTCAGGTCCTCAAACTTGCTCTGGATGTAACTGGCTGCCTCATCGTACTTGTTGGCCCCTGGGGAGGAGGAGACACTGGGCTGCCCTACGGTCGCCCACAACCACTGGAACTCCCTGCCACTGGCACCAAAGGTCTTTGGGCTCAGCTTGGCTCCCCACACTGCCACTGGCACCACCCCGATGCCAAACTGATACTCTACAGGCAGAGTGAGCCTCAGCTAATGGCCCACGGCTGCTGCCTCTTGTGTTGTGTCCCTCTGTATCTTCCCCCATCCCCTGGGGCACTCCAAACACCACCACATCCTACTTGCTGCCCCAACACACTGCTCCTTGGACACAGGAGAGCCACCATCTCCATCCCCAGCACCCCATGCTACCCAGCCTGTGCAAGGCACTGCCCACTGCCCCTGCCAGGAGGACAGGGGGGCACTGCAGATCCTGGTGGTACCTGTGTACTCAGGGAAGCAGATGGTGAGGGAGCTGTGCACAATCTTCTCCTCAAAGAGGTCCTTCTTGTTGAGGAAGAGGATGATGGACGTGTCTGTGAACCACTTGTTATTGCAGATGCTGTCAAACAGCTTCATGCTCTCGTGCATCCGGTTCTGGCAGGGGAGATGGCAGCATGAGCTGGACAGGGAGCCTCAAGCTGCACCCACCCCACTACTCCCCAGCCTGCCACCTCCCATGCTCCTGCCTGTTGGGTAAGGGATGCCAATGGGCCTGCAAGGCTTGGACCCCACTGATGGCCACCAGAGGAGGGGGTGCTCCTCCAGGCCCCCAAAGAAGGGACAGCTCATGGTGCTTTCTCCATCCCCGTGACTCACCATCTCCTCGTCTTCAGCCAGCACCAGGTCATAGGCACTCAGGGCCACACAGAAAATGATGGCTGTCACCCCCTCGAAGCAGTGGATCCACTTCTTCCGCTCTGAGCGCTGGCCACCCACATCGAACATCCTGCATCAGGGAGGCAGTGTGGGGATGGGTGGCAGCTCCCAGACCCACCACCCTCTCCTCACACCCTGCCTCAGTGCTCCCAGCTGCCCAGAGCAGGAGCAGTACTGGTGTGGGCACAGCACAGTGCCTGCGCCCCAGGGATTTTGCCAGTGCTCAATTGGAGCAGATCCTTGATGTGAGTCAGGGCAGAATTAGGCCATCTTTCCCAGGAGTTGTCAGTGTGATGCTTCCCAGAGACCTGCTCCAGAGCAGGCACTGCAGGGCTTTCCAAGAAACCTTGGACCAAAGGCATCCAAGTGGCTGTGGGCTCAACAGGATTGCAGAAGCACAGGGGCTGAGGGATGATCCCGGTGCACCATGTGCCTCCCCTGCCATGGGCAGTAGAGGATGCCCTGCCTCCACACAGAAGAGCGCAGCAGCAACACCATGGCCATGTTCACCACCAATTGCACAGCTGGCAGGAAGGCTTCCCCACCAGATTCTCCCCCCGGAGCCCCACCACTGTTATCTCCAAAGGAATGCCCTGGCGATGTGCAACCATCCCACCAGGGTGGCACAGGGGTGCCTCAGAGCCTCCTGCATTCAGAGAGGACCCCAGTATATCTGACATCGGCTCTGCTGCCATGGGACTAAATCCCCTGGGATGTGTGCCATGCCAGCTTTTTGCCTCAGAAACTGGAGCCCTGACTATTTCCCGTGGGTTTTCAGTTGAAAGCAACCGTAGGGTGCCAGCACGCAGCAGTGCCAGTGCCTGACCCCAGGACCCCAGCTCCTGCTCTGTGCCCTTCCCACTGCGGAAGCAGCGTCACAGCCCCGAAGAATGGATGCCTTCCCTCTTCCCCTCCCCACCAGAGCCTGGATCCGCCTCTGGGCTGAGCCCTGCGACGCGTTTTTGAGGCTGTTCCAGCTACTTCAGCGGTTTCCGCTCCCTCTCCAAGACAGCAGTTCCTGCCATGAGTAGGGGAACTCGGTGCATGCAGCATGCAACCAGAATCCATCCCAGCATGGGGAGGAAGAGGGTTTTCTTCACCTTGTGAAAGGCAAAAGGGAAAAGGTCGGACATACTTGAAGTGCAGGTCCTTAAAGGTGAAGTGGGTCTCTACGATGCCCGTGGTCTTCACTCTGGTGCGCAGCACATCCTGCTGGGTGGGGATGTAGTCGGCACGGGCTATCCTCTCCAGGTCGTTCAGGTAGCTGGGGAGGAAAAGGAAAGGTGCTGTAGGAGGTGAACCGTGGGGCATGACCCACACAAATCCCATGGGACATCCCCACCCTGTCCCAGACATCCCCTGTCCATCCCCCAGCATCGTCCATTCGGGGTGGGCAGTGCTAAGCTGGGCAGCACAGTGGGGGCTCCATCTGCACCCCGGGGTCACCCGATGTCCCTGCCAAACACAGGCAGGGCAGGACACCAGGGTTGGCATGGGACACACATGACCAAGGGACTTGGGGGCAGAGTGCCGGTGCTGGGAGCCCAGCAGAGGATGCAGCCAGAGCACGGGGGCTCACTCCGCTCCTCTGGCCGTTTGCACAGGGGGGAAATGGCAAGAGGAAAATATTCAGTGCTATGGCAACCAGCCACAGCGCGGCGGAAACAATCGATGGCGCCGTGCCATTTATAGTCAAAAACACAAAGGGACGGCATCCTGGGAGGAAGCGAGAGGCGGGCGGCCAGAGAGACAAGGAGCAGCACGGCGGGGGGCTGCAGCCATCCTGAGCCCCCCCGGGGCACCATTGCCTGCCCTGCTGCCCGCAGGCTCCCGGCAGCAGCGGTGGCCATGTCCCCGAAGTGCAGCACCCACCGGGACTGCCAAGGGCTGCCAGAGGGTATCAACGCAGATTTTGATTTCTCCAGCTCACATTGCTTTAATTGGGTTACTACAAATGGGCTCCTTTAAGCAAATTAGGCTTGTCTTAATTAGGGCATTTGCAGCCCCATAATCTGGTGAAAACCAGATTACAGCCCACAAGGCCATAGGGATCCTTGGCTCTGACGGCTGCTTGCCAGCTCCTGGGAAAGCCTGCAGCGTGCCGGGACCCTGCCGTGCGTGTGAGGGTGGGGGGCCAGCATGTCACTGCTGCGGAGCAGCTCAAAAACAGCCGGAAACACACACGGCCTCCGGCTGACAAAAAAACAGGAAACACCACAGCAGGGCCCTGCACAGCACCAGCGGCTCTCGGACCTTGCACCAAGCCCCAGGGTGCTGGTGAGCACCACCCCGGCACCCCAAGCTCCTGGAATCCTAAGACACTGTAGAGGAGGAGGCTGCAGCTGCTGCAGAGGACTGGGGCACAGGTGGCCTGTGTGCTGGGCATGGCACAGGGCTCCTCATCCCCAGGCTGCCCTGTGACAGCAGCACAAAATCATCCCCGTGGGACGGACAAGGCATCAACCACGGCACTGGCATCTCCACAGGGCTGGAAAGAGGCTGGAACAACAGCTTGAGGACACTCCTAATTAATGCTTGTCCAACCCCTGCCATGTGCCAAATACTCCATAATGGTACTGACAGCAATACACAATTCACAAACACTGTGCAGATACACCTACTCCAACTGTGCGTGCAAGCTGCCAGGCACCTGCCGGGTGTCCTGTGCCCCCAAACCTGCACCCACTGCCAGGGAAATGCTAGCACTGGCTGGGAGTGATGGGGCTGAGCAGACAGGGGCTGGGGAGGGCAGGCATGTGGCGGTCAGGAGGAAGTGAAAGCCACAGGCGCTGGAGGAAAGCGCCGGCAGGAGCTTCTCCAGGGTTGGCAATTGCCAGGAGCTTTCCTGCAACTTCTTCCCCACAGTGACCTCAGTGCAGAAGAGGGACCCAACAGTGTCATACAGGAGGGGACAGCTGGGGGTGGGACAGCCCTGAGATGGCAGCAAGTCCCAAACATGTTCAATCTCAAGTGGGGCCAGACTTGGTAGGGTGTTCCTGACACACCATAAACTCCCCTGCCCACTGCTTTACCACTAGAGCACTGTGCAAGCTAAAATCAGACTCAGCTGTGTTGCCCTCTCTAGCAAGCCTCTCTAGCTGGCTTGCCTCTACATTAGGCAGATTAATTTATTTATTAATCTCTTCAAAAATAAACCCAACCAATTTATTTACCTAAACACCAGTTTTCTGGACAATGTGCCAGTCTTTCTGTATAAAAACAGTTAAAAAGATAAGCATACTAATCATGCTCTTCAGATCTGTGTCTCCACTGCTTTCCTCGGGCTTTTTTCTTGCCTTCATGGCCCAGGAAGGGCAACAAGGATGGCCAGGACCCTGGCTACACTCATGTGGGGGGAGCATCCCCTGGGGAAGGGCAGTGGGCACAGAGTACTGGAAGGAGGGGGATGCCTCAGGGCCCCCCAGGGGACACAGCACCCCACCAAAGGAGGAAACTGCTTTCGAAACATCCGCCTTCCCAGTTCTGCTCCAGCTCAGCCCCACCATCGCGTGGGAAGTGGCAGCCCCAAGCCTGGTGATGGAGAACAGCAGCCCTCGGAGGGATTTTCTGCTGCTCAATAAAAGCACTGTGGCCTGCAGGGCTCGGGCCAGCCAAGGTGGGGCAGAGGAGCTGGGCTACTCACTAGGCAGCGGAGTCGTTCAGCTGGTACTCTCGGGAGCGGTTGAAACAAGCCTGGACCCCGTTGTCAGCCCACAGCCGCCGGATGACATTGGCCAGGTCCTCCGGCATGGTGCCCTGCTCCTCAGCAGTGCAGGAGAGCGCAAACAGCTGCCGAGCATCATCCTGAAAGGAAAAAACAAAGCTTGAGCACTGGCACATGATTATCAAAGTTCACTCTGCCCCAAAGGACCTGACTGCAGCCCAACAGACACAAGGGTGGGAGCTCCAAGTGGTGGATGGGGATGAGACCCAAGGGAAGTAAAAGGTCCCCAATGCCTCCACCCATCAGGGGCTTTGCCAGTGTAGCCACCCATGGGTTACGCTTTGGGTGCCCCCATTCTCAGTGCCAGAGACAGGAGGTCACAGCCACTCAGACAGCAGGGCTTGGGCAGGGCCACCTTAAATCCTGGTCCGGCTTTGGGTGCATCTGCTTTAGTCCCCAAGAACCCTCATCCATGCCAGGTGTGGTGCAAGCAGGAAGGCACTCACCGCTCTGGAGGAGTCTCCAAAGTCAATCTGCAGGTTGCCCATTGCCTTGATGATGGCCATTATGGACTGGATGGTGTTGCTGTAGACCACGGCTTTGTACTGCCGGCACTCCTCTTCTGAGTAGCCATCCTCATGGATGATCCTGGGGCAGGGAAGAGACAGCAAGGTCAGCTCTTTGTGGGGCACTCAGAGTGCTGCTCCCCACCCACGCTCTGTGGCAACACTGACGGGGAGCTTCCCCCAACCACCACTTGGTTTTGGAGCCCATGGCTGAGGTCTGAGTGATGTCAGCCACAGTGACAGTGCAGGGACCACTCACTTCATCTGTTTGACGATGGTGCTCTTCCCAGACTCACCAGCACCTGTGGAGAAAGGAGAACGGGGAATGAGGTCCTGCTCAAAGCCAGAGACTCCCACCCTACTGGGAGACCCAGGGAGGGAATGCAGCAGGTGCCTCAGCCATCAGAGAAGATCTCCCAGCACTGGAGAGAGCAGATGCTTGGATGTCCACTGGAAATGTCAAAACCAAGAAAGAAGGAGGAAAAGGGGAGCCTGCAGAGAACCTTGCAATAGTTCCCAAGGGGAGAAATGAAAACCATGGGGCCAGGAAAACAGCATCAACACACTAATATTTGTCCCATGATCCCAGCATGCCACAGCTGACTGGATACCCTATTCTTTAGCTGAGCTAAGGGACTCCCTGTGATGTGAGGGCTGAGCTTTTTCTATCATGTGCCATCCTAGTTCCAGGCTGAATCTGAGCTTAGCTGCCATATCCCACATCCCAAACCCCCTTCGTGCTAAAGCACAATGCATCACCACCCTCACTGCATGTCCACAGCTGGAGCCAGCAGAGGCCAGGATGCAGGGATGCTCATGTCACTAGGTATGGGCAGGGAACATGGGAAGAAGTTGCCACCTCCGCCAGCCAGCTCAAGTGATCCCAGCGGGACCAACCGCCCCCAGGTTGGTTCTTAAATAGAGCACACTTCCCAGCCTGCCAGGTCCTGTGCCTCAGCCTGCTGCGGAGACGGCTGCCAGAAGGGAAAGCCAATGGCTTTTGGGGTCATTTTGTTTTTCAGCATCCAAACGCAGGGTTCCAGCAGTTCAGAGGAACAGCCAGGGTGCCTAAGGTTCCTCCTCCACCACCCTGTCCCCCTTAGGGACGTCACCCCTATGCAGGCGACGTGCAGCTTGGCCCAGCCCTCCCTCCCCAGGCTGCAAGCTGGGGAAGGAGCAAAGTCACCCAGGCTGCAAGAAAGGGGAAGCTGAAAGGGGAAGCTGAAAGGAGCAGTGTATGTTCCTCATCCTCTCTCTGGGCAGGGAGTGCCACGAGATGGATGAGTGCCTGGCTCATCTTGCACCAGGACCCTCAGCAAAATGAGGCCCCTTTGGCTGGAGACCAGTGTGGTCCTTGCATCTGGGTGCAGTTCCCAAGGGATCTCCCCAAGCCAAGTCAATCCCTGTGTCCTCTCACAGCCGTCTCAGTGGATCCCCCAAATAGTGCCTGTGGCCATGGAGCTGCCCTTCGGGGGGGCCCCAAGCAGGGCTGCGCCAGCACGGCTGCAGAGGGGGCAGAGAGATTACAGAGGAGGGTAAAATAAAAATGTTAGGAAAAAAAAAGGAGATTATGCTAAAATTAACTGGGAAGAACAAGACCCAGCCAACCGAGACACAGTGGCAGGGACCAAACTCCTGTGCATGTCCCTGGCCTGAATGCCACCTAAGTGACAGGCACGTACCCCCAGGGACATCATTGTGGCACTGCTCAGGACATGGAGCACCCCGATACTGGGGCCATACTGACCCGGTATTTATTGCCACGAGCACCCTGCTCCATGGTTCCCGTGCTGTATGCGCCAAGGGAGCAGCTCTGCTCAGCTCAGAGGTCACCATTCAGCACAGCAGGGACTCTCCAGCACTGCCGACCGATCCTCCCCCGGCGCCCTTGGGATGCTGACGCGGCACCCAGCGCAGTCCAGCCAGCACTCGTGGTCAGTGCTGGCAATTCCTGCCTGGAGCTGGGAGCAGGGGGGAAGGACTCGGTGTATCCCTTCATTTTTTCCTTTAAATACCTCTGGTTTCTGACACCACCACCCTGTACCGCTGGGTCTAGCGGCCACAGCCAGTTGTATTCACCCTGCCCTTCCCCGACGGGTGCCTAGACAGGGAAACTGAGGCACATGGCAAGCAAGGACTCTGCTTATCAGCATCCCTGGGGTGAGGTGCCAGACAGCCATTCCCCATTCTATTCTGCCTTACCCTGTCTGACACTCACTTCCTGCCAGGAGGGAACAACCCCCTTGGACCTCCTGCCTGCTCTTAGAAGGATGACAGTCACAAGGTGACAGTCATCGAGGCTGACCACTTCCTTGAAAACTTCTCCCACATCTCCCGGCTCCTTCCCTGCTCTGTGAGGAAGGTGGCCATGCTGTTGCCCCCCGTTCCAAGTCAGCACCTCTTCATGCTACCAGGAGCTCACCCAGCACAAGAGCCCCCAGACTTGTACAGAGCAGGAATTTGGGTCTCAATACCCTCCTTCCCCCTGCAGGGGACCCTCCCTGGCCCCCCCAACCCTCAGTGAGTGTGGTGGAGGGGAAGGGTTTCCAATCCCCGGAAAACCCCAGCTGCCGCCCATTCAGCCCCAAAACAATTCCTGGGCCGGATGCCAACTGCCGGCTTCCACCCTTCAGCCCAGCCCAAGGAAGGAGAGGCACTGTCAGAGGGGCTTTGCCTCCTCCAAAACCCCGTAACGGCATCAGGGGGGACAGAGAGACCCCCCACCACCATGGGTTGACCCTCCAGCCCTGCCTCTCTGCCAGGAGCAGGCAGCGCTTGTTCCCAGGGCAGTGCCTGGCAAAAACAGAAGAGCTCTCTCTCCGGCTCATTTCCTCCTTTTTTTGTTAAAAATAATCTTCAAAACTTTAAAATAAGCAAGCAGCTGGCCAGCTCCAGAACATCCTGCTAATCCACTGGCAAAAAAATTATTGAGCCAACATATATATTTTGCAGCCCACGACTTACGACGTTTTCCAGGCAGTAGATATTTAATGCAATATATGAACATAGTTCTGGGCAGCACATATGTAATCCCTATATTTTAGGAGCTGGCCACAGGTTTCAGGGCCCACCTCATTCTGCATCACCAAGAGCAGATTTTCCATTTTTCCACACAGCACCATCCTGTCCTATGCCTTCAAACATCCAGGCATGGATGGAAGTGATGTACAGCTGGAAAATTCTCCTTATTATAGGGGAAAAGCTGGAATTCAATCCGCCAGCAGGTCCAGAGCCATCCCCATCCCCAGCAGCCAGAGCCCCATCCCTTGACACTGTCCCAGCAAGTTTTCCCAGCCTAGCAAGGAGCAGATATTATTTGAGCATGGATTAACTGATGGGCTTTATTTCCAGTCAAACCCACCAATCCCCTTCCCTGCAGGACAGACACACGGCTACGGAGCCCACTCTCCTCGGCACTTGTGGGGTCCCCAACATCAAATGGGACTGTCAAAGGGGTGTCTTAAAAGCAGAGTTACCCTAGAGACTCAAAAACTAACAAAAAGAGATTCCCCTCAACGTTTTCCTTCCTACCCAAAATAGATGGAAAATTGCTGTAAAAATAATCGCATTTTTTTAAAACCCCACAGTGACATAGGGCATTTTTCCCAAGGGCCATCCCATTCCAGCACAAGGCTGGCTGCTTCCCAGAAGGAGCCTGTGCATCAACAGCTGGTGAGATGCCATGTCCCCAGGCAGGACCTCAAAAATTGGGGGTATCAGGGAGGCGCACATGCCTCTGTCCAAGGCAACCAATGGAGATACAGAAAAAAGCCCAACAAAAATAAATAAAATAAAGTGGCAGTGGGAAGGATGCTTGGAACACACAGGGAGGAGGTGGGCTGGAGACAGTTTCCCAGGGGGAGCATGGAAAATGCACCCCTGGTGCCAACAAGGCTCTCCGGTGTTCACAAGCTGGACAAAACTATCCTTGTGCTGGGCTTTTTCCAGGAATCCCAGAACTTTGTTGCTCTGTTTCTGACCCTGCCATGGCCCCCTCTCCCATTCCGCTGCCACCATTGTGCCCCCAGGCCTGGGTGCCATCATCCCCTCCATCCCGCCCTGACGGGATTGGGGCTCAGTCAGGATGCTGCTGGCACCCAAATCCCTCCGCCTGAGTTTTCCACCAACGAGATGGAGGATTACTCAGCTCCCCCAGCTCCGGTGATTCAACCAGTCTCCGGCCCGGAAACCCGCACTCCAGCTGGGAGCAGGAAACCCAGTGGCTGCAGAAACACCAGCCCTGGCTACGGCAACAGTGCCTGGGGACACCCATCCCAACTCATCCCGAGCCTGTACACCAGCTCCAGGGGGTTGGATGTGTGGTCCCTCTGGATCTAACAGCACTGTGTTCTTCCCTGCTCATCATGATGTCTCCTGGCCCATGGTCACAAATACCACTGGGGCTCCCAGTGTTCCCAGTGAAGGGAGGACCCAACCCCTCCATCACCCAGGACTGGGGCAGGAGGAGGACAGAAACAACCCCCCAGGACACGCTGAAGCACAGCAAACCAGGAGGCTCACAAAGAACCCAGGGCAGTGCCGGAGCCACACGGCTTCTGAAAGTCACAGCTGGTCCCTCCCTTCCTCTATTTTTATGCAAGCCAAAAAAAAAACCCCAACAAAACACAAAGCTGCTTCCGAGCCCTGCCCTGGCCGCCCTTGACCCAGACACTATGTGTCCCAGGCAGGATCTGGAACAGGCAGCTCCTGCATGATACACCCCAGTGCCACTGCTCCAGGCAGGTGTGAGGGCAGTGTTCTCGTCCTGGGGTCTGCACCTGCAGCACTGCAAACCCCTGGGAACAACATGAGCAATCCACCAGTGCCTTCCCCACCTTTAAAACAACTGAGAAATCCTTTTGCTTCCTTAATCCCCCAAAGACAAGGAGTAAGGGAGTTTGAACACGGTGATCGCTTGCCTGCCACCAGTCCTGCATCCCCCTAAAGCATGACAGCCAGAACACAACCTCCATTGCTGCCCAACAGAAACAGCCAGTGGCTCCAAGGGTTTGAGTGCTGGCAATGCCCAGGAGCCAACAAGTGGCAACAGGAAGTGCTGGAAATGCTGCTGCACAGGCAGATCTTCCAGGTGTTTTCGGGTGCTGGTGGCGACTCCTGGCCTCTATGTGCACCAAAACATTGGGATACTGTTAGTTTCCAGTGGCAGAGGGAAGGACATTGCTTTGTTTGTGGGGAATTGCTTTCTCTGGGGAGAATTGCTTTGCCTGGGTCTCTTTCCCATCAGAGACTGGACCTTTAAAATTTCCAGCACGCAACCTGTTTGCCAGAGCCAGCAAACAGCAGAGGAAAATCTGTAGACATTGACAGGTGCCACAGCAGGAATGGTGTGGCATTCCATGCCTGTGGAGTGTCATGCCACTGTGGGGGTCCTGCCTGTCCCTGCTGCACTGATGGTGTGTCCATCCTTCTGCAGCTCACGGCCATGGAAGAGGAAAGGCAGAAGTGGGCTTGTGGCCACACACAGGGCATGGCACAGAGCCAAGGCAGCTGCACCAGTCAGCCCCAAGCCCTCCATGGTCCTACACTCCCAATGTCACACTGAGACTGTCACCCTCCACTCACACTGCATCCTGCCCAGCAACAGTATCCCAGCTTCAAGCCTCGGCTGTGGGACAGCACAAATTGACAGCAAAAAACATGCCATGCTTGGAAGAGGCATCTCCTCTTCATGCTGCAGGTTGGTGCAGCACAAAGGGTGAAGCTGTTTTTCTCTTTAGTTTTTCCCACCCTTTTGCTGGAGGAGACTGGAGGGATGCAGCCCCCAAGGAGGACCATGGAGCTCTGTCTTGTTGAGCATGACCAGGAGCTGTGATACTCACCAAAAAGCACCTGCCTGGCCTCACACAAGGCCTTGGATCTCCTCAAAGCTTCCTCCAATCATGAGGAAAAAAAAGTAAGCCATAGGAAGGCTGAGAAGCAGGGAGGTGGGAGACCCCCTGGCACTGCAGTCCCACCTTGGGGGGTTCTTGCAGAAGGGGGATGTCACAAGCAGCAGCCCCCGGGGTGGGAAGTGCTGGACCCACAACCCCAGCCACACCCTGACAGCTTGGGAGGATTTTCTGGCCACGGCTTGGCTCAGAAATGGGCAGTGATGGCCCAAGGCCCTGGTGCTATTGACACCTGAACAGCTGCAAGAGGAAGGAAAAAAAATTTTAAAAATGTACAAAAAAGAACCATTTTACTCTATTTTTGGCTTCAGAAACCAGCTGAGATCAGAAATGCCGCTCATAAATGCCGGCCCCAGCAGAAAGGAGTACGGACATCCTCTTCTTCCTCCTGCCTCCGCTTCAGGACGGAGCAAGACCCAGGAAAGGGATGTCAGCCAGTCAGCCCACGCCACGACCCCCGCTGTCTGTCGAGCCCCCAGCCACACTCTGGTGATGCTCAGCATCAGCTGGATGGGGGCCCCCAACCTGGGCACCGAGAACTGACAGCACCAGTGTTATGCTGCCCATCCCACATAGTCCCATAGCTGGAGGTGCCAAATTCCCCCTAGCCAGCTACATCCCCGTAACTTCCCACCAGGCAGTGGTCCAAGAGGAGCCAAGCCGGCAGCAAGGCCAGCACAGGAGAAGCTCATGGCAAAGGGATACCACGTGTTTCCCCACCATCCCACAAAGCCCACGGGGTTTCACTCCCCACACTCTCCCCTTCCTGCAAAAAAGTGGAGAGGTGAGTACACCCAACCGGCGAGCCCCCCTGATGGCACAGACCCTTGCCCAAATCCCCCAGGACGGGTCTTGCTGCTAGCACAGCTCACGCCAAGGCAAAAATAAACAAAATTTAAAGAGCGACGCATTCTGATAAAGGAACATTTCAGGCGCTAATTACGTATTTCTCAAGGCAGGCAGGGGTTGAGCAAATAAAGGGCTGCCGGATTTCGGCGTGACTTCCTGCTGCCGGCAGCTTCCTCTGCCGACGGCGATGAGCCCAAAGACATTTCGTGCCAGGGATCCCTCTGCCCATCCCGCCGCCCCACAGGGCCGTGGGAGCCCCGCGCGCTCCCACCTCGCACCTGGAGTGAAGCTCTCCCTGGGAATTTCGTAAAGGGAATAAAAAACCCAACTGGGAGTCATTAGACGAAATAATAAATTAAGATAACGAAGCGGCTGCCTTGCCCTCAGGCACAGGGCAGGGCTGTGAACGCCCACGGGAGCATCGCTGGGCCGCTTTGAAGAATGCAAGCGGCCCGTTATCAGTACCAAAATCGAGTGTCCGTGGGGCAAAGCGCCCATGGGCTGTGGGGGGCCCTGCCCACCTCGGGCAGTGGCCTGAGCTCCCCCACTCCCCACGGAAAGGGGAGAGTGATGGAGGGGCTCGGGCCTGTCCCAGTGCCCCCGCAAAGGGAGACCCCATTACCTCCACCACAGCCGACCTGAGCCCTGGGTGAGAGGAGCCCATGGAGGAGCTCCCCAGCACAGCTGGGCAGCCGACGGTCCCGGCCAGGCAGGACAGGATGGCCGGGCGTGCAGGGCCTTTGCTGGGGGAGGTCCATCCAAAAGGAGGGTGGTGACGCCCCTGCTTGTGTCGCGAAGGGATGTGCCCAGGCTGGGCACTGACAAGGTTTCGGGGACAGTGGTGGGGTGGGGTGGCATCCACTTCCGAAGGGAACACACAGCTCAGGATGGGGTGGCACCGACTCTCAAGAGACACCTAAAACTGGCTGTAAGGCCAGCACCCCAATCCCGGGGGGATCCTCAAAGCCTGAAATGGCGCTGGCATTCTGCTCACAGAGGGGCGGAGAAGTCGTGTCCGCGGAGGGGATCCCCAGGGTCTGCTAGGAGGACGGCACCCCACTCCTGGGGGGGATCGCTGGGACCTGGGATGGGATCAACACTCCACTCCTGGGGGGATCTCCAAGGCCTGCTGCGGACCCAGCATCCCACTCCAGGGGGGCAACGCGGAAGCCTGGGGCAGGGCAGGCCCCCCGCTGCCGGGGGGATCCCCGGGGCCCGAGATGGAGCCGACATCCCACTGGGGGGGGATCCCGCAGCCTGGGATGGGGCCAGCATCGCACTCATGGGGGATCCCCGGGACGGGGCGGGGCGAGGAAGGCACCCCCGGCGCTGGTACCCAGGATTGCTCCGGGGCAGCGCGGGCCGGAGGTGGCGAGGCCGCTCGGTTCCGGCAGGGCCGGGCCGGGCCGGGAAGCCAAGGGGGAATCCCAGGGGCGGGTCCCGGGGGTCTCACCGAGCAGCAGCAGCTTCACCTCCCGCGCCGCCTTCTCGCCGTCCTCCCGCAGGTTCTTGTCGATCATGCGGGAGCGCTCGGCGGCCGCCTTGTCCTCGGCGCTCACGGTGCAGCCCAT
>WEIV01002222.1:99907-128231 GCA_013390005.1 Calyptomena viridis
GGCGGGGGGGGGGGGAGGGGGGGGGGCGTGGTGTGTTGGGGGACGGGAGGGGGGGGAACATGGTGTGTTCGGGGACAGAAAAAGGGGACACGGTGTGTTCGGGGACCGGAATGGGGGACACGGTGTGTTATGGGACAAGAATATGGGGACACGGNCATGGAGCAGGATGGGACTGGGCTGGATGAGGCATCTGCAGCTCTCTCCCAGAACAGGGGGTACCGCAGGTGCTTGCTTGCCCCATCTCTCAGCTCCCAGAGCTGCTCCCTTGGGAACTAGCC
This sequence comes from Calyptomena viridis, assembly GCA_013390005.1. NCBI lineage: Eukaryota > Metazoa > Chordata > Aves > Passeriformes > Eurylaimidae > Calyptomena > Calyptomena viridis. The sequence continues at coordinate 100,186 of WEIV01002222.1, forward strand.
CCCCCCACACCACCCGAGGGGGGGGCCCACCTTTGCAAGTTGCCCCACAGGGCTGGCCCGTGCCCAAGCAGCCGCCCTCACTCTGAGCCAGCCCTACAGCAGCACCTCACATCTGCTCAGGCCTCCCACCCCTCCACACCCTCCCCACTGGCACCCACCAAGCAGGGTGGGGACAGCCAGGGATCCTCTCAGAAGGGCAATGCCAAGGGAAGGGGTGCAGCATCCTCCGTGGGGTCTGGTGTGGGACTGGCATGGCAGGAGCAGGACTGTTCCCGTGGGAGCGGGCTGCCGTGCTAATAAGGCTTCACTAACAAGCTGGCGCTGAGCCCGGGCGTGGGGCCGGCGAAGGGAAGCGAGGGGCCAGGGCGGGGGGGCCCAGAGGACTCACCCCCACTCCACACTGTGCCATGGGCGAGGGCTGGGGGACTTTGGGCTGGTCCCGGGGCCACTAGGGACACCCACTGCCCTGGCACTGTGCATAAGATGCCCCAGCCCCACTTCCGCTGGACCCTTGCTTCCACTGCCTAGGGATACTGCTGTCATGTCAGTCCCACTTCCCGGGTTCCTGCTTCCCCACATCCTGCTCCTCAGAGGTTCTGCTCCCACATGTGTCCCACTCCCACACATGTTCCACTGTCGTGGGGATCCTGCACTCACAGATGTCCTGCTCCCCAGGGGTTCTGTTCCCCCAAGGTTCAACTCTTACGGAGTCCTGCTCCCATGGGGGTCCCTGCACATGCACATCCATGTGTCTGTGCTGCCCTGCTGTACATCCATGCTGTCTGTCCCACTGTGAATGCACGTGCACTAACCCTGCACATCCATGTCCGTATATCTCTGCTGTCCTCACACAGGTCCCCGCATGCATGTCCATCTGTCCATGCCACCTCAGGACACCATGTGCCGGGTGCCAGCCTGCATGCCAGCGCCTCGCCTGCCCCAGTGACGCCTGAGACCTGGGCACATTCACATCTTTATTCTCACCACCAGCTCCCGCTGCCACCAGCATCACCCCCACCAATAATTTACAAGTGTCAGGGGTGGCTGTGGGCAGCTGGGCTGGGAACAGGGACACCAGGGCCACTCTGCATCCGGCAGTCCAGGGCACATGGTGAGGGTCCACAATGGTGCCCCCCCCATTATGATACGTACATTATACAGAGCTACCCAGAGCAACATAACACATTAAAAAAGTTCTACTCTTATGTACAGTATTTATAAAAAGCATCCCAGCCTCCACCACCCAATAAAAAAATACCTCTCTTATGTACTTTGCTGCAGGACAGACCCACTGACTCCATGTTGCCCACCCTGTCAGGCTGCCCTACATGCTGGGAAGGGAGGCAGGGGGTGGGAGAGCCACTCTCCAGATTTTGGCATGATTTGGGGTGTCCCAGCAGCATGGATGGATGGATGGATGGATGGATGGATGGATGGATGGATGGATGGATGGATGGATGAGGGCCGTGGGGGCCTGGGTGCTGGCTCAGGGTGCAAGGTGAGCAGGGACAGCTTGGGTTGCTGGAGCGCCCTTGCCCTGGCATCTGGGCAAACATACAGGGGATGCCTCCGGAGCTGGCCCCCAGTGAACACTGACCCCAGACTCCCTGACCCCCTACATCCCCCCCCATGCCTCTCGGGTGGGCCAGACCCCTGGCTGCTAAGCCACAACATGGGCAGGATGCCAGTGGGCACCAAGCCCCTGGCATGCGCCTCCCCAGAGCAATGCAGCTGATGCCCAAACATAGTCTAGGAGTCAGGAGGGTCCCATCTGCAGGCACCAGGAGCCTGTCAGGCTCAAGAGCAGTGGTCTGGGTATCGCCAGCTGTGGTGGCAGGACCACACTTGCCCATGGGGACTCGGGTGCCCCCATGATGCCAGAGCAGTGAGGTGGCATCTCTCCAGAGACTGGAAGATGGCAGGGGGAGAAAGCGGGTAGCTTGGGCACAGATGCTGTCACAGGTCCGACTGCCCCACTGGATTCCAGCCCCCATGGACACTGTTCATCAGGGCTCTTGATGCTGTCGGGGAGGGCTAGGAAAATTCCCCCAGTCCTCAGTCTCCACAGCGGGCAATGCCCCACGCCCCTTGCAGTGCCCGCTGCTGGTGGCTCTGGGGCTGCAGAGATGAGCTCCACCTGACAGCCAGCTCCGGGTGAGGTAGGGCAGTATTATTCTCCCCATTTTACAGATGGGGGAAACTGAAGCGCGGAGCAGGGATGGTACCCACTGGAGTGGCTGGGGACACAGGACCTGCCCCGAGCTCACTGCCCCATCCTGGGTACAGGTCAAGGAGTCCCCATGCCTGTCATGGCTCATGCCCCCTCACCACCACCACCACAGGCGATGGCTGGAAGTCCCCCGGGAATCACAGTGGGGCCACAGCATGAGGGCTGAGCCCGGGGCCGGCTCTCTCTGGGGCACCGTTGGGTGGGGGGGAGGTTGGCGTGGGCACCTGGTGCTGGCTAGTGGCTGCCACCACTCTTCCCCCCACCCGTGGCCCAGTCGATGATGATGAAGCTCAAGCTCATGATCATGAAGACCACCCCAAGGAGGGCAAAGCAGGCAGCCTGTGGGGACAAGGAAGGGGCTCAGGGATGGCCAGGGTGGTGGGGTTCCTAGCCAGCCTCAGAACCCCCATCTCTGTCCCCGTCCTTGTAGCCCCTGCTCATGCTTACCAATATTTTGGGGGTAGAGCGCAGCGGCTCCTTGTCCTTGGGCATGATGCGGATGTAGAAGATGGCAGGGAATATGAAGATGAGGCAGGGAGCAGAGGTGGCACCTGGAGCAAACAGGGACAGAGTGAGTAGGGGCCTCCCACTCCACGGCTCAGCACTGCCACCCCCACTGCCAGGCCATGTCCTGTCCCCCACTCCCCGCCTCACCCTCCTCCCGGCCCTGGCAAAGCCTTCCAGGAACCCAGGGACGCGGTGTGCTGGCACCATCCCCACACCCCTCCCGCAGCCAGGGCCTTGGCACCGAGCTGAGTGCCAAGAGGGGGGAGCCTGGCTGGGGGGATCAATGGAAACACGCAGGGGAAGAACAAGTGCTGACACTGCACTGGGGGAACCAGCCTGCCAGGATGGGGATGGGATGGGGGGTGCCCCACACACCACCTGGTCCTGGCACTGTGAGAAGGGGAAACTGAGGCACAGGGGTATGAGTCAAAGCCAAACTCGAGGAAGGACAGAGGCTGGTGTGCTGCTGCAACATCCCCTGCCCAAGGAGGGTCAGAAGCAGGGTGCTGCCACCCACCAATCAAGCCAAAGATGCCAAGAATGGAGGGGGCAAAGATGACCAGGAGGTTGATGAAGGTCAGCAGGACCACTGCAATGATGATGTGGCGGATCCAGCTGAAGTCTTTCCCTTGGAAAAGCATCTGCTGGATGGCCCGGCGCACCTGGGGACAGGGACAGGATGTCACATGCTCCACCCTTGGAGCCAGGGTCCATCCCATCCCCTGTCACTGCAACCCTGCTGGGAAGCCTGCCCCAGCCCTGTTCCCACAGCCCTGCTGGTCACCACCACATCTTGCCCTGCTCAAACCCTGACCCTGATGCCCCACTGGTCCCTGTCACCCCTTCCCAGCTCTGTACTCATGGCCCTGCCAGTCCCCATCACCATTCTCTCTGCCCCAGACCTGTTCCTGGCACCCAGCATGTCCTGTTCCCCAATTCCTGTCTTCATCACTGCCTCAGTTTCCCCTCTCCAAGCCTGGTGCTGAAGCCACCTGGCATTCTCACAGGGCCACTCACCGGGAAGAGGACGATGGGGACAGTGAGGGTGACAGCTGTCAGCACAGCCACCCGCACACACAGGATAAGCACATCAAAGGGGTCCACTTTGTTGTACGTGTGCAGCAGCTCTGACTCCACACGGCCTGTGGACACCAGTGGAGAGCTGCTGAGTGAGCCCCAACACCATCACCCCCCTGGCACTGGTGTGCCTGCAGGACACCCAGCCCCATCCCTGAGGGCTCACCATAAAATGTGAGGTAGCCAAAGAGGGCAGCCAAGAAGTACATGAGGTACATGACCGTGATGGAGATGTTGGAGATGCACTGCATCTTCTTCTTGGAGGGGCTGTGGGATACGGTGGGCTCAGCGCAGCCCTGTGGCACCTGCTAACACTGAGCACCCACCCAACAAGGAGGGGTGATGCCAGAGCACCCTGGGGTGTATGAGGGCTGTGCAGAGAGGGGCTGCATCCCCCTTCCTGGGCTGTGTGGTGAGTCGGAATACCCACCACCATTCAACCACCCTCCCACCCACCCTGGATCATAACACCCACCTCCCAGGGATCATACCACCCATCACCCATCCCAAGTTGCATCATCTACCTCCCAGTTGTCATATCACCACCCATCCCACATCACATGACATCACCCACCTCCCAGGGGTCATATCACTCACCACCCATCCACCTCGATCATAACACCCACCTTCCAAGGGTCATACCACCCAACCTGGGGCATAGCATGCACCTCTTAGGGGTCATATCACCCACCACCCATGCTGAGCCACATCACCCACCTCCCAGGGGTGATATCACCCACCACCCATCTGCTCACCCATCCTAGGTCCTATCACCCACCACCCAACCATCCAGGGTCATATCACCCACCTCCCCACGATGCCCCAGCACAGGTCCCATACATGGATGGCACTGCCTTTGGGTGGGCGCTGGATGAAGCCTACCCCTCCCTGTGGGTGCCCCCACCCAGGACTCACTCCTTCAGCTCGGTGTAGATGGGCAGGACCTCGGGGTGGCAGACAAAGGCGAAGGCCATGATGGGAATGGTGTATGCTGTCTGTGCAAGAGGAGGATGACTGACTGATGGGGGCCAAGTGGCGGGTGCTGCCAGTACCAGGACCACCTGTCTCCATGGGGTGCACAGGATGGGGCTTACTCAGAGCCTCATGGGTCCTCACCTGAGAGTTCAGGGTGAAGAAGCTGGGGGTGCAGGTGTCCTCCTCAGGGGCCTGGAGGACAGTGTAGCCATTCTGGTAGTCACTAGTGCTGACAGAGGTGACGTTGAGGATGCCTGTGAGGTTCCCCTCCTGCTCAGGGAGTGGGCAGGGGATCTGGAACTTCTTGTAGATGACCTAGGGTAAAGGTCACATGGGGACGGTCAGCTCTTGATGCCACCAACTCCCAACATCCACTACCCAAGCCAGCACCATGCCCAGGAGGGTGCCCATGCTGGGCCCCCTTTGCCGGTGCTGCCCCATGGCAATGCTGCCCCCACCCCCCTGCCTGCCCCTGCAAGGGTGGGCAGCAGGGCAGCGGCACGTGGAGGAGCCACATGTGTGATTGCCCTCCCAGCACCCTCTCCCTCTCCCTTTCCATGACACTCGGCTCCTTCAGCCGAAAATAACCCAGCAGCTTGACAGCACTGCCACGGCGTCTCTGAAGCCCCGAGCATCCACTGTCCCCACTGTCTCCACTGTCCCCACAGCAACCAGCTCGTCTGCACACCCTGGTAGGAGGGACGTTTGGCACCCTCAGGCACCAGCACATGCCAGCAAGTGCTCACCGAGATGAGGAAGAAGACCATACAGCTGAGGGAGAAGCCACTGGCATAGCCAAGGTAGCCTAAGGAGGAAGAAGAGTGGCCGGTGGGTGCAGGCAGGACCCTCACACTGCCTAGGTGCCTTTCCATGCCCAGCACTTCCAGGCTGGCACCGTGACCCAGCAGAAGACCCAGGGTGCCAGACCCCAGTGCCATGGGGTGGCATCCCTCCAACTTACCCAGCTGCTTCATGAGGGCCAGAGGCAGAATAATGGTGACAGAAACCAGGATCACCAGGTAGTTCCCATTCATGTACCAGTCCCTGGAAGCAGAGGACCTGCTCACCACCCCACTTTGCTGGGGCATGGGGGCAGAGGCAGTCACTGAGGGGGCTGTCTGCCATTCTTAGGGTCCCTGAAGCTGGAAAATTGCAGGGGTACTGGTGTCCCCTGAGACTGGTATCCCTGCTGTGCTGACATCCCTGGAGACCCCTGAGATGACATCCTTGAGGACCCCTGAGGGCAGCATCCCTTTAGCTGGGGTCCTGTCTACCCCCACAGTGGTGCACCCCCAAGGACTAGAGCTGCTGGTGGGGATGTGGGCATGGGGTGGGGGGACCTATTCCCAACCAGAGCTCCTGTCCCCCACCCCGCAGTCCCAGGTTCTGCTCAAGGAGGAAAGCCTGATCCGAAGGGGATGTGAGAAGCAGGGATTGGAAGTTCAGCTCGGTTTAATCTTACCCAGGGGCTTATTCAGCACTGACAGTTATCAAAAATAGTAGTGGCTTAACGATAGTAAATCCCTGCCATGGGCTGCACAGCTGGAGCCAGAGCCCTGGCGCCTGTCTGGGGAAGGCACGCAGGCAGCGTGGGCAGGAGGCCACTTACGTGGTCTTCTCCTCCAGGTTGAGGAAGGTCTGGATGACCAGAGGCACTTCAGATTTGACAATGTACAGGTAACTGGACATGGCTGCAAGGCAGAGCAAGGTCGTACTGCGCTTGTGTGCTCTGGTCCCATCCCCCATTCCCAGACCCGACGGGTCCCCCCAGTCCCATCCTCACCTCCAATGTTCTGCAGTGTGATGGCAATGGCTGCTGCCAGCTTCCCTGGCGTGCCAAAGGCTCGGTAGCCCAGCTGCTCATAGGCACGGATGCCTGTGGGATGGGGAGCAGTGGTGGGGTGAGGGTCAGGATGGGACCCCTGGCAAGGCCCTGACACTCACCTGACACTCACCTACGATGCCTGAGGACTTGAGCAGCAGGTGGATGGAGTAGCTGGAGAGCAGGGCCACTGCCGTCAGGAGGAAGCTGCAGGAGGAGAGCGCAGTCACCAGTGGGTCACAGCACAGGGCTTGGACATGGCTGTGGAGCAAACCCTGCACAGACAGGCTCTGCCTGCAGGCAGCTGTCCTGGAAGGACAGCAGCCTCTCGCCTTGGCACTGGCTGGGTGCTCCCAGGGCAGATGGGCTGTAGAGTGTGGGGATCCTGTGATCCATGTCTCCATGCCCAAGGAAGCAAGCATTCACGTCCTATGGGCCACTTGTGGAAGTCTGATCTTGTAGTAAGAAGGCAAACCTTCACACTCCTTCCTCCTAGTGGGAGCACCCAGCAGGGCAGGCAGGCTCATGTCAGCAATGGGCATTGCTCAGCCAGCAGGACACTGGTCCCTGTATCACCCCAAGTCAGAGACTTCTTTCTTGCCTGTATCCACTCATCCCCTTGGAGGAGTGCCCCACACCCAGATCCCCTCAAGCCCCCATGGCACTCACAGGAAGAGGATGATACCGGTGTTGGCCATGGCATAGGCCAGACCCAGGATGCCACTGCCCATGATGGCATTGCTCAGGTTGAAGACAGACATCCCAAAAGATGTCTTCCCTTCGAACTGTTCATAGGACACAACAGGGAGAGGATACACCAGTTACGTTGGGAATTAGACCCATTCCACTCCCATCACCATGCCCACACCAGTACTCACATCAGTGAAGTGTGTCTGCTTCTTCTCCACACCATGGGGCAGGAACTCCTCCATCTCTGCCACACCGGTCTGGTTCTCCTCAAATCTGGCCATGGAGGGAGCAGGGTGAAGCCAAAGCAGAGCCAGGGGCCATCAGCACTGGCTGGTATTGCAAGGGCGGGGAGCAGCTGGGAGGGCCCCCAAAAGTCCCTGGCGCTCGCACTTGCCCTGGGGCTCCTACCTGTCACCTGCCAGCGAGGGGACAGCAGAGGCAGTGAGTGCGGTCGCGTGCTTTCCATTGGGCACCAGCTCCACCATCTCAGCCTGGAGGGGCACGCCCGTGGTATCCATGGCTGGGAGACAGCTGGGCTCACTGTGGGCTCTCCTCAGGCTCTGCAAGATGGGACAACAAAGTTCCAGCAGGGGAGGAGCACGGGAGAGGCTGGCCCGAAATGTCACAAGTCCTGCATCCACCAGGGACACTGGAATTTGGGCTCAGCACCAGCGTTGGTGGCACTGCAAGGGCAGGCACCTGGGGATGAGAGAGTCGCCCAGCCAGGTATCACCGTGTCTGGGCTTCTCCCTTCTGCTCGCTCAGCGCACAATGCGCTGTGGGGTTCTGTCCCAGCTCCAAGAGCCCCACTGGGGTCCCAAGGTAGGACAGTTCCCTCCCCTGGCCAGCCGTCCCACAGCCCACCCCACTCCCTTGCCGGCACTACGGTACTGCCCAGCCCCAGAGCCGCCATCCACGCCGCCTGCCCACCTCCACTCCCCTGCCCGCCGCGCTCGACTCCGTGCCTCAATTTCCCCTCCTGGAGACGGGCGCCGACAGACGAGCGAGGGAGTTTGGGAAGACGGCTGAGGACGGGTTGGGGAGCTCGGGGACCCCCCAGCCACCACCGTTATGTAAAGACCGTGGTGCTACCCGGCGCGAAGGGCTCACCCGCGTCCCGCCGCTGCCGGGGTGCCAAGGCAGGGGGCTTGGGGGCACGTCAGGGCTGGACAAACGGAGCAGGAAAGAGCGCGGGGCCGAGAGACAGCTCCTTGGCAGGGGAAGGCGGCCGGGCTGCCGAGCGCAGGACGCCTTGGCACGCCGCACAAAGCCGCCTCTGTGCAAGCCCCGGCCCTCCCCGCCCCGCTGGGAAACGGCACAGGGTGGCTTTCTGGGGCAGGCTGGCAGCCGGGGCAGGGTCCTGCCACCCCCCGCCGCCCCGGGGGGCTGGGGTCCTGTCCGACTAGCTAAGGGTCTCCATGCTGGGGCTACATCCGGCCAAGGGATGATGCCACCCATTTGGAGGCGAGGGCTGGCCGGGATGCAGTGTGGTCCCGAGACCCGGGAAGATGCTGCTGCCCCATCACCACGGTGTCTGGGGGTCCCTGTGGGGTGACCAAGGAACACGCTCATCTTTATGCTTGCAGGGGATTGGTGTCCCTAGAGACCAGGGGAGCATTCCCACAGCACAGTTGGGTACAGCAGTCCTCCTGGCACGCAAAAGAAGGATGACATGGCAGGGTGTGGGTGCCAGCACCTCCGGTCTCCTGAGCTGCTGTCCTGCCTGTCCCTGCCCATCCAGGCTACAGAGGCGACCTGGGAGGGTCATCCCAGGCCACACACTGGCTGCTGGCACTGTCAGGGGGGCTGAGCCCCTAAGGTTGGCCCAGCATGGGGGGCACATGTCTGGACCACCCTGCCTGCAGTACTCAGCTGGGTGGGGAAACTGAGGCAGGAGACAGGTCAGCACGGACCAGAATGGGAAGGCTCAGACATGCGGGGGCTGAGAGGGAAGCTCGGGACGGGCTCTGGGTGATGATTTATCCCCTCCACTAGGCCTCCACTTGGGATGGATCCAGGCACGAACAAGGCTGCCAGCACGTCCAAAAGCCACCGTTAACTCTGCGCCTTCCCACAGCCATGGACAGGCACCACTGAACCCACCATCCCTGGTATGGGATTGAGGGTGCCATCAGATCCCTGATGCTCCACCACCTCCCTAAACCCCCCAGTGCCACTAGGTTGCCTGCGGTCAGGGCTCACCACATCGCACTGGCAGCAGGCAGGAGCTGCCCACTCCCCTGCCTGCTCCCCCATGGGCGCCAGGAAGGCTGGGCACTCTCCTCTGCAGCCCCTTTCTTCTCCCAGGTTATAATTACACCTCTCTGGGCAGCTCAGGAAATACCAACTTCTTCCCCCAGGCATCTTGGAATAGTAAGCGTCAGGGCTGGGCTCATTCAGCATGCACCAGGCTTTGTGCTGCCACCCAGACGCTTCCTCCTGCTGGGCAGCTCTGGCACAGCCCCGGCACCACTCACTGCCACCTCCCCAGCCGACCCTGGCCTTTGCCCCTCAGCCAGGGTCTCCTGGTGGCAGTGGGCAGTGCAGGGGGGGAGATGAAAGGGGAGGGAGCAGAAGACACTTCGATCCGGCAGCGCGTGCCCTGCCTGCTCCTGTTTGCCTTGTGATAAGGCTGGGCAGAACAACAAATACAGAGCGGCAGGTTGCCATGAGGGGGTGGCGCGGGTCCTCCCCAGTCTGGGGATGGTGAGTTCACCTTTCTCACTGTGTGTCCACCTCAGCTGGGGACCCTCTGCACTGGGCCAAGAGCATCTCCTCAGGTACTCTCAGGGTAGCACCACACAGATGGGATGTTGCCACCTTCTCTGCCACATTGGGCAGCCCCTGTTGCTGCCTGGCATCATCCCCCTCCTGACCACCAGCCCCAGCACCCACTCATCCAGCCTGATAGTGTGGGTCTCACCACGTGTGTGGGCACAGAAACTCCTTTGCTGCAGCACCCAGGGCCCTGTTCCTGGGGGTGCTGAGCAAGCTGCATAGATTTCCCGCCATGCACCTCTCCACTGCCTGCCAGCTCTGGGTGACAACAGTGACAGCCCCTCTGCAGCCAGATGTCCCACCTCTCCCAGGCTGCTTCTGCTGTCCCATTGCTTGGTGACACCAGGGACATCATCTATCTCACCAACACTACGGCATGGCCAGGCAGCCTGAGCCAGGCACTGGTGCTGTCCCACAGCCCCCGCAGGCGGAACATTGAGCCGGATGCATGTGGTGCACGTACCCTCCTGCTGGCCACGTCTGCACACCAGGGGAGGATACGTTTGGTCTCGCACGCTGCATCCCAGCCAGCACAGATGCCTGTCTGCCCTCGCTGGGATAGGGACACTTGTAGAGGGAGGCAGGGCTCCCAGATCCCTGCCATGGCCTGGCAGACAGGCAGTCCTAGGCTCACCTCAGCCCCCTGCCAGCCTTCCCCAGGGACCAGGGCACCATGGTGGGGGTTCCAGTCCTGGAAGGGGCTGCATGCCTCAGCCTCACACCTCGCTTCCACAAAGGCTTTATTTAAAAGGTGGAAAATCCCAGCTGGGAGCAAGGCACAGGCAGGAGCAGGGGGCAAGGGAGCTCTGTTGCAAGTGCCAGCAAATGTTGGATGGGGGTCCACTGCATCTGGCAATGAGGACAGGAGGATGTATATCACCCTGGGAAAGCCTGGTTCTTGTTCTATGCTTGTTCCCCCAACCAAGCCTCAGCACTCAGCCCAGTCTCTACCAGTGCACGCTGTGCCAGTGGGAATACAGCACACATGGGGAAACACACCCAGTGCCCGCCAGCCCTGCCTGTGCCAGGCAGCACCAGCCCGGGGGGCCATGACCCACTGCATTCCTACAGCCCATGTCACCCATCTGAGAGCACCCACTGCCCCCGAGCACGGGGAATGATGGCACCAGGTCTCCCTGGCAGCAGGTGAGTGCTCCCCCAGGCCAAGAACCTCCACAGGGCAGAGACCCCCTCCCCATCTTCTCTCCCTCTGCAGATGAATCCTCACTAATCTGTCCCATCTGGGACTGTGGGACTATTCCGGGTGGTAATCCGGCTTTAGCACCAAGCCTGCCACAGCTGCCGGCCTGCGTGATGGCAGCCAGGTATCCTGCTGCTGCCGGTGAGTGCCAGGGGGGCAGCAGCCCCCCCGCCCATGCCCGCCTGCCCAGGTGGCCGTTCGGGTTTCAGTGGAGCTGGGCACACAGGTCTCATGTTCCCTGGGCCTGTGCTGGTGACAGAGCCCTCACAGAGAGACAGGCAGCGTGGGCAAGTGGGCAGTCATGTCCCCACACTGATATCAGCCCCGGCCCCAGGGTTACCTCCTGCATCACTACTAGGCACAGGGTGACCTTCAGCCTGTGGTCCCTGCTCAGCCTCTGGCACTGCTGTGGGCACAGGGGTGTGTAGGCACATGGGCAGAGCTGGGGCAACAGTCCAAACCTCGAGGGTCCCTGGGCAACACTTCCCCAGGGAAGTTGACCACAGCAGGGCACACAGCAGAGAACCCCCCCATCTCCTTGCCTTGCCACAGACAGTTCCCTGAGGCAGCCCTGGGAGCAACGTCTGCCCTTCCCCTGAAGCACACACGGCCGTGGCTTTCCCCCCAACATATCTTCCTAAAATTAGCACCCCAAACCTGGTTTTAACCTACAGCATTCCCCTCCTCCACCTTCCAGCCAAGAAAAGACAATGTCATGGTCCCACCTTGCCCAGGGGAAATGGCTGCCCAAAGGGGCAAATCCATGGGCCCAGGGACCTCAGTAGCTGGATGGAGGGACAACTGGAGACAACCTCCCAAGTGCACTGCTGGAGAGCCCCTCTGAAAAGCCGTGCTGTAGACCCTACCCAAATAGGTCTGCTGGAGACCCTTCCAAGATAGCCCCACCAGAGACCCTCAGGAGATGCCAGCCCCACCAACCAGCCATGCCAGCCAGCCCAACTCATGCTTCCAGCACAAGCTGGGCAGAGGGGCCACTGATCCTGGGCTCACCTCACCCCAGGGCTACCTGGGCCTTCAGCTCCAGATGTCATACTGTGGCTCAGGCAATGCCCCTCGTGCTTCAGCAGGGCAGGATGGGTAGCAACAAGGAGCAAGCAGCTCTGGAAGCTGCTGGAACCTTGCACCAACATCTGTCTGGGCAGTCCTGGACTGTCTCTGTTGCACCATGCAGGCAGCGATGACCACCCTGAGTCTTCCCTCAAAGAGCATGAGTGGCACCCATGTCCTGGGGGACAGCTCTGCCTAAGCCTGGGAATGTGCCTGCAGGCAGAACGTGCTGACTGCTGAGCTGGCGGGTGGCCACCCTCCCAAAGCAACAGACGTGCTAGGGTCTGGGACACACCAGGGAGGGGAAAGGCACTGCAAGGAAAGGGACGGTACAGCTAAACACCATGGTGGGGCCATGAGTTGGGTTTTCTAGCACCAGAGCCATGGTGTGGCTCAGCCATGGCATCCTCTGCCAGGCACACACCTCAAGATGGGGCCATAGCATATGTATTGGCCACCACTACCCTGCCACATCCTCCCACATGCAAGCACCAGTACAGAGGCAAGCTGGGAAGAGTGGTGGGGAAGCTGAGGCCAGGCAAGGTCACCAGTGTCCAGCACTGGGACAACCCACACTGTTGCTGACACAGGCCGGCTTGAGTCCATGTGGTACAAGTTCACGCAGCAGAGCCAGCTGGCAGCACAGGCACAGGGACAGGGTGGGCACAGCACAAGAGTGGTGGCACCCAGTGTGGCTCTGGGGAAGGCTGGGTGAGACATTAGCTTGAGCCCAAAGCAACTCAAGCAGTTACAGGTTATATGTTTTAAACTTAAAACACTGCCCGTCAGGAGTGCAGGGAGGATGGTAGCACTGGTTGCAGGACTGCAAGGACTCATGGGCAGGTAATGCCTGGAAAAGAACACATCAGGTTTTCTATCGCACCTCTGGAGATGCATTTTACTTTGAAAGTGAGAAACCTTCCAGGAGTTCTCACTCCCCCAAACACACCTGTCCTCATCAGGATGACACTGAGCAGTCAGTGGCAAAAAATCCAAACTGCCATTTGCTGCAGACAGCACTGGGGACACCAGGAGGAACTGGTCTCAGCCACAGCCCTGTGTGGAGAGCTGGGGAGATGGGGGCCCATCCTGTCCCCGACCCGCCTCTGTTTTCTCAAGGGCTACACTTCCAAAGGAGTCCGTGGGATCCTGCTCCTTCCCCCCGTCTTCATGTGCCAAGGAAAATAGGCTCTGCTGGTGCCTGTTTGTTTGCCGTGGCTGCAGCCCCGGCGTGTGATTACAGCTGCAGCACGGCCGGGTGCTGCGTGGCCCTTTACGCCTCAGCCAGGGTCCTCTGCAGTGCTGGCACCCTCCATGCCACCCATGGGCGGGCTGGAGTGTCCTGCTGCCCTCCAGCATCCCTGGCCACTGGAGCTAGGGCACACCAGTGCTTGGTTCTGGGGGACAGGGCAGTGTCTCGGGGCACAGACGGCTTTTTCTGGGGTACCCCCATGAAGCCACAGGGTGGCCACCAGCAGGGACCAGGCAGGTCTAATGGTTCAGCTTGGGTGTGATCCAAACACCAGTGGAAAATTCCCCATCTCATCCGTGGCAGCTCAGCATAGCCATGCCCTCCACAGCCAGCCAAGGCTTTGCTTCCCCTCCATCCCACCTGTTGGAGACTTGCCAGGTCCCCTGTTTCACCCGTGCCACCACAGAGCCACCTGCTGTGCTTCAGTTTCCCTTGGGGAATATTTCTCTCTGTTGGGATGTTCACAGCTGCCCCAGCAGAGCGGGCCACCATGCCGGCTGACATGGGACACGCGTGGCCGGCGGGAACGCAATGTGCTGCCTGGCTTTCCACACTGCTGTCTCGGGCAGCCAGGCTCTATAAATACCACAGCCAGCGGAATCACCGCACGCTGGGCCCAGCCAGCCCCAGAAGTGCCCATGACGGCCAGCATCACTCTCCCTACCCGTGCCCCCGGCTCCAACACCCCGACACCCGATCCCGGCTGCAGCCGCTTCCAGCCTTCAGAAACATATGTCATTCCCACAGGCGATTAAAAATTAAAGCAGAAAAAAGGGAAAGTAGAGGGAGTTTGGGGGCTGGTGTCACTATTAGTATCAGCAGAGCAGGCGGCCATGCCAAAGTCCCCGGCACCAGGATCCAGGCAGCGGCTGTGCCAGAGCATTGGGGTATCCAGGCGGCACATCAAGGTCCTGCCTCCCCCTGCCCTCACAGGATCTGTCACCCACCCGTGGGAAGGGGCCAGCCGCTGGAAAGGGAAGTGGCAGGAGGATAACAAAGCAAACAGCCTCGGGGCGCTGCCACCTGCTACGGCTGCCGAGTCCCGAAGTCTTCCCGGTGCTGTTCGGCGCCGGGAAGAGGAGAAGGAGAAAGAGGAGGTGGAGGAGGAGGGAGAGCTGGGCTGCGGGAGGAAAGCGGGGCCGGAGAAGGGAGATGGGTCGGGAACGTCTGGATGGGGTGCGGAGGAGACTAAGGGAAGGTGAGGTGAGCGCTCGGAAGCCTCCAAACACAGAGCTTCCCGGAGGACAAGGCAGCAAGCCCGGGCTTGCAAGCACCGGGGGAGACCGGAGGGACCTACCTGCCCCCTCTCCGCGGTGCCTCTGCTGCCGGCTGGAGCGAGCAGCCCCCGGTGGCCGATGCCTCGAATTAGAGACTATCCTGCGAGCGTAATCCCGGCGGAGCCCCAGATTAAACCGCAAACAGGCCCGCCCCCAGCGCTTTGACTTCCAATCTCCAGCTCCTCCGGGACAGTATCAGGGGAGCGACCGCCCCGTACCGACGGGCCCCTGCTCTGCTCCGCCCCGCCCCGCCCCGGGGACCACCACCTCGGGCATCGCCGCCCACGAAGCATCGCTGCCCCGCTGGGCATTGGTGCCTCACCGGGCATTGGTGCCTCACCGGGCATGGCCGACCGCCGGGCATCACCCCCTCACCGGACACCAGTGTCCCATCGGGCATCACTCCCTCACCGGGCACCAACCTCGCCAGCGAGAAGCAGTGTCCCACTGGGCATCACCCCCCCGGCACCGGGCATACGCCCCCAACGAGGCATCATCTCCCACCGAGCATCAGTGTCCCACCAGGCAGCTCTGCCCCACCTGGAATCGGTAGGTCACCAGGCATCCCCACCCCTCCGGGCACATGGCCATCTCACTTGATATCGGTGCCCCTCCAGGCATGATCATTCCATTGGGCATTTTTACACAGAACAGATGGGACTGCTGCCGGAGGCCAGCGGCTACTCCCAAAGCAACAGAGCTGAGGCAGCTGCTCTAATCTAACCTGAAGGGGTAATTCCAGCATGTGCCCAGTGTGGGCACTGGGTTTTCTCCCATTTAGGCAGGGGCAGTGTCACCCAGTGTGGGACAAGGTCACCCAGCAGCACTGCCCCAGCCAGACTCTATCCTTCACTTGGGAAGCAAAAAGTGCTCCCATGTTAAACCAGCCCAGCTGGCTGCCCTGCTCAGGGTGCCCACTGCCCCCACAGCACCTGTCCCAGCACCTGAGCACACTGAAAGCAAACAATCCATGTGGGATCATCCCAACCTAACCCAGAGTGAGTGGGACAGCCTGATCCTCTCCTCCAGTCTCCAGAGAACTTCCCCACTCAAACTGAAACAACTCTTTTTTCATGGAGACACAATGTTGGGGTCTATCCCCATAAAAGTGCCCTAAAGAGGAAACTTCCTCTCCCAAGTGCATCACATATGCTTCAAGAAGAGCCAGGAGCTTGTGATCAGTCACCAGCCATGTCCCCAATGATTCCCTGTCCCTTTCCAAGGGCTGTCACCTCTAAACTGCCTTCTGCTTGTCTCCCTCCCTGGCTTTTACTTCAGAGGAAAATCTTGGAGATCCACACTTGGGAATTCACCCACCTCCCCATGCTGAGCCGTGAGCCCTGCTCAGCCACTGCACATTGGCAGAATGGCTCCGCACACTGCTTGAAGGTTTTATTTGTGTTATGCATATCTTTCATAAATCCTTGTGAAGCCTTGGGCAGCCTGGGATGGAAATGGCTTTGCTAGCCAGCAATGAGCATCACCGTAAGGATGAGAGGCAGAAAACGTCCCCTCGCAGCAGCGGCACCCTCTCACCTGGACATCGAGGGATGTTAAATATTCAGTGGCAGTTCTGCCCTCGAGCTCCTGGCAATCCCACGGCTCCTGTTACTGCCACTCTCGTTTGGCTGGAGACACATCCGTTAACTAATTTCTAATAACAGCAGCATGCGTAAGTGCTGAACCAGCGCTGGCTGGCACATCGGGGGACTGCAGACAGCCAGGTTTGTCAGTGTGACGGGGGAGCCAGAGGCACCCAGAGGATGGGCATGGCTGGCCTCGGGCCATCATCTTAACCCTTTCCCTGCCCTGGCAAAGGCAGGAGCAGCCACGTGGCACTGGTGCAGAGACATCCTGGGACGTGTGGCAATGCACCTCGCCGGGGCTGTAAAAGGACGCCAAGAACTTCCGCCCTGTAAGTAAACACAGCACAGGCGCTGGGGACGGGGACAGGCAGTGTGGCCCCACAGCATGTGGTGCAGTGCCTGTTGTGGGGTGGGCATGCTGGAGTACCAGGGTGTGAGCAGTGACTCAGAGGCTGTCTGCTCCTTCCCAGCCTTCAAATGGCCTTCCCCTTCTCCTGTTGGCACAAATGCAGCCATATTTCCTCTTTATTGTGCCCTCTTTTGTCCATTTTATTACACCCCTCTCTCCATTGTTTCCACACTCTAGGTGGGCAGAGGAGGTGGGCTCCACCATGCCCAGATGAAGCTTTGCAGAAGCAGTGAGAAGGAGAGGAAGAAAAGGAGTGAAGATGTCCTCAAGCCTCCCAGAGCCTGTCCCAGTGTCCCTACAGCTGGCACACAGCAGCTCCAGACTCATGCAACTGGGCTGGCCATGCAGAGGGGAGCTGGGAGATGGTGTGCTAAGATCCTTATCTGGACCCCCCAAATCAGCTGCCAGTTCTTCCCAGGCACAGCTCTGGGCAGTTTCACTGATGGCTCGGGTGGTGTCAGGGCTGTGCCTGGGCTCCAGTGGATTGCAAAACTGTGCGGTTTTCTCCAGCTGTCTGGAAAGTTTGACGCGGGATTCCCGGATGTGAGGAGCCTTCAGGGGAGCACAGCAGAGCACAGCTCATCTTGTTGGCAGCATCCTGCCTCACTGGTGGCAGGGAGCTGAGCACTGTGCCAGAGCCATCTCCCACAGCCCACCACCATGGGGTTTACCTTCTCACCATTTCCCCCAGCCAAAAGCTGCCCTGCTTTTTATCCTTCAGCAACGCTCAGAGATTGAACAGATTAAAGTGAGCCCATAAAACCTCTTGGCCTCAACAACATCCCAAGGCTAGCTGGGACCCAGACATGAAGCAGTGGGTGCTACGCATGGCTGGGGTGTGCTCTCCTTGTCACGTCTGGCTTCCTCACCTGGCCCCTGCACCTACTGCCTGCTGCTGCCTGTCACTGCCCACTGTTCCCAAGGCCCAGATGGCAGGAAGATATGGCAGAGATAATGCTTAGATTTGCAGCCCAAGCAGTGTTCCCGCCGCCACTGCTGTGACCTCTTGAGCAAGAAATCTCCCAGAGATTGCCCTTGACAGGAACATGCCAGTGGGTGCCTCTCGTTCCCAGCACTGGGCATCTTGCAGATATCACACCAGCACCCCATAGGGGCTCTGAGACCCCTGCTGCCCCCTCAACTCCATAACCATGGAGCATGCAAGTCAAAAAAGAGACCAGGAATTCCAGTGATAAGAGGAGAGGGATGCCTGTGGCCATCAGCATGGGCTGGATGGACTTCACAGTGACACCTGCCCAAGGCCATGCCCAGGGCTAGACCCTTCCTCCCCCCAGCCCACCCTCCACAGAAGCCTCCCAATGCTCGCAGCAAGATGACTGGACCTCAAGGTGGCAGGGGGCAGCTAGTAGCCCCCTCCCTCGCCCTTGACCGCCACCTCCCTCGCGGCACATGCTGTCATGTGGCAGGGCACAACAACAACACAGGCTAATTGGTTAATGTGATTTCAAAACATGATTTGCAATTATAACTCACCAGAGAGCGTTCAATGATCCCACACATTGGAGAGTGGGTTTTTCTCCTTCGTTTGTTCCTGGAACCTCGAAACCAATTAACTTTACAAAAGCCAGAAGCAAAGCACAGCAGACCTGAAGGGTGGGTTATCTCTGTGCTCAATCACCTCTCTGCCAAGCAACAAACTGGGAACCAAGGACCCGAGGACGAGCCTCAGGGTAACCCTGATGCTTCTCCCTGCACCACTGAAGAGTTTGGAGAGGGTCCCAGGACAGCTCCCTCTGCCCACTCTGAGACATTGGTCCCACACAGGCTCCCCCAGCTCCCAATCCTCAAGCACCACAGCTGCTGGGAAGCACTTGAGGGCAGGAGGATGCCCTAAGCCCTAAGAGGTGGGGATAAATTGTTCCTGCTGGCATAGGGAGACTGTCACTTCAGTCCCCTCCAGAGGGGCCTGCAGCAGTCTGGTCATCTCTGCCACCCAGGCAGGGCAGCTAAATCCCCGCTGTCCCCACTGGCAGCACACACAGACTCACCAGGGCCAGGAGTTTTGCTTCCATGGGCTGATCATCTTGCAGCAAAGGCTTAAATGCCTTTAAGGTAATTAAGCAAGGACTTAGCAAGGACTTTAATGCTTTTAAATGCAACTTACATGTCTTTCAAGACAAACAAACCCAAATAGCCATGACACTCCTGAAACATCAGGTACCCAGTGCTTGGCTTCTTGATTCTTGGACCATTTACACAGTGTCCTCAGTTGCTGGCCTCTGTTGCTCCCCACATCCCACTGGTAAGCAGTAGTAAGTAGACATAGGACCAGCAGTGTCTTCCCTTGGGTAGGCAAAGAGATGTTGAGTATCATCAGCTGCTGGAGGGATGCTCTGGCAGCTATCCCTCAGGACAGTGATGCGGCCTCACTCTGCGTGGCAACCCCTTCCCACAAGGGAACAGGGCCTGAGTTTCTCCAGGCTGGGAGCTGCCTTCCATCAGCTCTCCCAAGCCTCGGGATCTTCCATACCACAGGGAGCCCAGCATTCCACATTGCAGCCACCCAGGCTTCCTGAGGACAGAGAGGAAGCCCAGGTAGCTGCCAGAGGCACAGGCTATGCCAGCACCACAGAACAGCAGTGCTAGGCTGCCCTACACTCTAAATCCCCTGGGACACCAGGTCCAGGGCTGAGCTGCAGCGAGGGTGGGTGCTTAGAGTTTAGCAGAGCAGGAGCAGGGCTCCGATATGGAGCAGCAGAAGGAAATGTGGGGCAGTATTGAGGGGGCTCCAGTCCCTGGGAACGGGGCTTTCCTATTCAACTCCAAGCTTCCAGCAAGCTGTCAGGAGCGCAGAGCTGGCTGGGAGACTCCGCTGGGAATGCTGGGCTTGCTGCCCAGGGCCTGGACAGCAGGGTGGCAGATGGCTGGGGAGCTGGGGACTGAGGAGCAGGGGAGGACCAGGGACACCTTTCATCCCAGACAACTGTAGCATCCTTGTTTAGGGATATAAATAACTGGGCCAAAAATGGAGATGTGGCCACAGTCATGTCTCTCCTCTCCCTGGAGGGCTGTGGTTGGTCCAGAGCTGACTGAGGAGCAGATATGGTTCCTGCAGTCCCAGTGAAAGGGCAGTCTGCTCCAGCTCCCCACGCAGGCACCAGTAGGGCCATTCTGGGCCCCCACCCTTGCTGGGGTGACTGTCAGTCCTGAGACCAGACGACTGTCCGGTGTGGTCCAGCCATGAGGAGGAGAGGACATAAAGGCCCTTTAATGGCCTGTCAGGGAAAAGGATTCAGCAAGAGAAGCACAAAAGGACGTGCTGGTGCTCAGGACTGAGGCTGCCATGGCCCAGTAACAGGGCTCCTGAGTTCCCACAGAGGTAGGATATGGGGGTGCCTGGCCCAGCCAGGGGGTGGCTGGAGAGTGCCAGGTTCCAGGTCTCACCGGGCACCCCTGGACCCCTTTTGGCACCACTCAGCCTTGTGTTTGTGTGGACTGAGCCTGGTGCTGTTTCAGGCTGGGCAGCGCTGGCATGGTGGCCCTCTCCAGGGTTGGGAAAGCCCTGGGGCAGCTACTCCTCTCCCTCCCCTCTGAGCTGGCCAACAATTGGCTGTCCGAAGGACACCGGCCTTGATCTGCATCACTGGCCGTACCCAGGGCTGAGCAAACAGAGAGAAAAACAGCCCCAGCCGGCTCCCACCACCACGGCACGCAGCCAGCCCCTAGCACCCCAAGTGCTCCTGTCACTGAGACCCAAATCACATAGCAGAGCTGGCAGCACCACCCTGCCCAATGCTGCCGGAGGGCTGACGGTACTGACCCACCTGCCCCGCATCCAGGAGTGAGTCCAGGGACTGCGGGGGATGAACTGGGAGGAGGAAGCATGAACCAGGATTAGTGATCACCGTGCTGACGGAGAGGCTGCCTGCAGTGGGGAAAGCGAGGTGCAGCCAGGGCACCCCTGAGACCACTGACCCTGGGTGCAGGGCCGTCCCTCCTTGTCCAGTCCAAGAGTGGGCCTGCCCAATTCAGTGTTGTTTGTCACGGGGCTGGCCAGATCCTAGGGCTGCAGGCCGGCCAGGGCCAGTCAGTTGGCAGCAGGGGGCCAGCATGTGTCAGGGGCATGTGCCCCACCTCTGCCCAGCCACCTCACATGCTTCCCCTACAGACCAATTCACTAAAACCCTTTCCCATCAGCAGAGAACGGTGCTTCACAGAAATCCCCATGACACCCTTCCCAGAGCTTCCCTGCCGGAGGGGCACTCCAGTTCCACCAGATGTTGCGGAGATGCCAGAGGCCAGTTCCAGTCGCAGTCCCCCTCAGCACATCTCATGCCATCCTAAGTCCCTACCACCTGCTATGTGGCACTGCAAGGACCTCCATCCTGCCTATGAGCAGTGGGGTCCACCTGCCACTAGCACCAGGCTCGGCAGGCTGCAGGAAGCACAGATGAGGGCTGAGATGGGTGTAGGGAATAGCGCCACCAGCAGCGGTGGCCATGGTGGCTCAATGGAGATACCATGGCCAGAGCGGGGACAGGGATAGGGGCTCCCAGCTGCCCTCTCGACACTGCAGCTATCCCTGAGGAGGTCATGCCATGGGTGCCAGGGCACGGGCAGCTACTCCAGCTCCGCCGGTTCTGCCCAGAGCGCTGCCCTCCCCAGCAGTGCCGCCGGCAAGGTCAGCGCGGTGCCATGGCAGCACCGGCCCCCGCCATCCCCCGCCGGCGGCCAGCCGCTCCCAGTTCTCACCGGCTGGAGAGACGTGGATGGCGCTAATGACCCCACGCCACCCACGCAGGACATCGCCGTCCCGTGACGGTGTGGGCAGGGGCACGGCCGTAGGTGGTGATGCCCCTGCCCGGCACCGCGGGGCCACAGCGGGGGGAGCACCGGGGAGCTCAGGGGGCACCGGCTGCGGGCGCGGGTCCGGCCGGCACCGNCACGCTTCCCACACCCCGCCCACACCCTGCCTGCCCCGTATCTGCAGCCTGCCTGCCCACTGCCTGGACCCTGCCTGCACCTAGCCTGGCCCCACTCGGGCTCCCCCGGCACCGCCGTGTCACATCCATGTGATGCCAGCCCATGCCCCCCAGGCCCATGTCCCCTCAAGCCCTCTCCTCGCACTTGCACCCCAGCACTCTTCCTGCCCCTCCGTGGGACTGCCCCAGTCCTTCTCAGTCTGTCCAATGGGAAGAGGTGGCTGTGCTGCCTGGCACCTCTCCAGTGGAGTCGCACCCCAAGGCCTCCAGTCATCCCAGTGCTTCCCATGGAGCTCAACACAGAGAGGTGCCCTGTGGCTTCATATGGCACCACATGGCACAGCACAGCAATCCACACACTGTCAGCTCTGGGACATCACGGCAAGAGCCCACTTCTGTGGTGGCACTGACATCCCGGGATTGTGTGTTCCAGCCCCTCTATTCCTGCACGGGCACAGCTGCCAGGAAGGAGGCTGGGGCCTGGCACAATGCTGGCAGAGTCTCTGGCTACCTCAAGCCCACCCCATAGCAGGAGTGCCTCAGCTGGTGCCAGCTGCCAGGGCATGGATTCTCATGGCTGGATGCTCTGCAGCCTCTAGCACAACCATGTCAGCACCTGGACACTGTCACAGCAGAAAAAACATTCCCTTGCCTTCAGATGGAATTTCCTGTTTGTTTGTTTGTTTTAATATAGTGCCCATTGCTTCCCATGCTGGCAGACACTGCTGAGCAGAACCTGGTTCCCTTGGCTCTCTCGCCTCATGCCCTCTTGGCAGGCAGATGGTCCGAGATCAATCTCCCCCTCCAGTGATGGGCTTGTGCCCATCCCAGCCCAGCACGCTGCCCGCTCCATTCCTTCCAGCCAGCACGGGATAGCCAGCTCCAGCATGCCTAGTCACAAATCAGACCTTCCTTCTCCCTCCTGCTTCAGCTGCGTGGTTCCTATTGGGATAGAGCCACTGAATCCCCAGCTGCCGGCATGCCAGGAAAGCAAGAGGAACCACACAGCTTAAACTGCTCCGGCCCAGCCGAGGGCTTGTTACACATTTACTCTGCATTAACGAGGCGGCACAAACTGCTCGGCCTTCGGATCACAGGGATCTTTCACAGGCAGCCAGGCCGCCCCAGGGCAGCTATTGGGGTACCACAGGGTGAGTCGCCCCAGAATGGGAAGCATGGCAGCAGCCACATCTCCTTCCTCCTGCAAAGCCCTGCTGGGCTGGGCTTTGCAGGAGCAGATGATGCAGGAGGGCAGATGAGGCACTCAAATGAGTGCCCTCGCCCTGGCACCCCTCCTGGCAGAAACAGGACCAAGCAGGCAGAGACTCGTCCTTGCGGACATCGGAACGTTCCGCGGCTGTGATCGGAGATCCGGGCGCCTCTCCTGCCTTCCCAGTGCAGGCGGAGAGGGTGGCGGCACCCCAGGGAGCCCCGGGGTCCCTATGGGCCGTCCCCGAGCGGCCAGCCAGGTCGCTGGGTGCACAGGGAGGACAGCGGCACAGTTGCCTTTTGTTGGTGCCGGCCCCGGGAGCAGGGACCGGGGCTTTGCGTCGCCTCCCTCCACCCCCGCCGCTGGAGGGACTGGCGCCCAGCACCGGGGATTTGGGGTTTAAAGAGCAGGCAGCAGTCACAGCCCCAGCTTTCCCACCGGGAGAGGAGGCAGGCGAGCTCCAGCAGAGCCCACGCACCATAGCAGGTGAGATGGTGGATTTGGGTCATTGGGATGGCCCACCGAGGGGGACCATGGGGTTGGGGGACTGAGGTCATGTAGCTCCCTGGGGAGTGGTGATATCCCTGTCTCCTCTCAGTGTGTGCTGGGTGCCACTGATCTTGGACATGGTTCTGAGAGGGAAGTGGAGGCATCGTTGAGCATGTACCACCTCCTTATCTCTGTCACCCCACAGCTGAGTAGGAACCCCTAAGCCCTGTCTCAGCTGGGGTGGCTGGGATGAACACTGCCGTGTTGAAAGATTTCCTAAGCAATGCTCCATTGGTCTATGGGAAAAGAGGGTCCGCCCGGTGCTCCCCCACCGTGCTCCTTCACCATGCTCACTGGCTCGGTCACAGGCAGCGCTTGACCTGGCTGGCACCTGGGTGAGCTCTCAGGCGATCAGGAAAGGGGGGATCCTTAGGCTGGGCATAGAGCTGGGCAGGAGTTGGAGCTACGCCAGCAGACAAGGCTCCATTGTGCCGTGCTGGGGCCGCTGGCTCACCCATCAATAGCCCCATTATGCTCAGCAGCGGCCCCCGCAGCCTTCCCAGCCGACACAGCCCCGCGGGAGCACTGTGGGAGGTGATCTGAAGTGGCTGTTGTGTTGGGGGGCCAGGGTGAAAGGAGAAGGGTGAGAGGAGAGGGCACAGTGCCGGGACTCCTCTGTCATCACTGCTGAGTGCTGCTGGGTGCCGTGGGATGCTGTGCTCTCTGGTGCCACTGGCTTTGGGGGCAAGATGCCCAGGATGGAGAGCAGGCAGGTTCAAAGGGCAGCTGGACACACCTGTCCTCACTTTCCTGCCTTTGCCATCCTACCAGACATTGCCTGTGCCCAAGGTGGCCATGACTGTACTGTGTTGCCCTGGGACAGGGACAAGCAAGTGGGCAGCGAGAGGCTGACATCAGCCCTGGGTGTGGATGCAGCTGGGCCAGCGGGAGCAGATGAACAGTCCTGCGTGCTTCCCAGTGAGACACACCCTGGCTAAAATTACTGATGCTGGCAGGGACCCTGGCAGGGACACCAGCCTATTTTTGAAGCTGAAGGAGCTGGATGCCATTGATCGGTGTGGTGCAGGACAGGACATGGGCAGGGCAACAGGCAGGGAGGCTCAACCAGCATCTCTCCTGCCCTTCTACTGGGATAGGGAGAAGGCTGGGATGATGGCAGAGAGCCTGTATGTCCTGCTCCTACCCCACTGGTATGGTTTTGAGGAGCTTCAAGATCAGCAGTTTTCAGTGCATGGGACATGGCCCCTCTGCCTTTTCCAGAGCCTGGCTGCCAGTGGACACGAAGGCAAGGGCAGATGGCCATCCTGAGTCAATAGGATAGGATCCTATAACACCAGGATCCCTCCTTTTCCTAAAAGACATTGATGGATGCCTCCTTCTTCATCACCATCCTAGAGGTTCATATGTACCCCACGGCTCGGTCCTACAGCAGGGACATGCAATGACAGCACCCCAGATGTGCTCAGGCACTGGGGTGCACACAACACCCCACATCCCCTGGGCAGCCCAGATTAGCCCAGCACAGGGTTGGGACAATTAAAAAGGGATTAGCTAGGCTACACCAGCATGGCGCTGCCGGGAGCCGGTACCTAATCCGGGCAGGAATGCACTGGGGCCACAAGGGTCCCTGCTGCTGGGGTCTCACACTGGCGTGTTTTCATGGGGGGTGGACATAGGGTCAGGGCAGGTATATCCACAGACAGAGTGTGAGCCTCAAGGTATTGTCCCCCTGGGACATTGCCACCATTCTGTGCTATGAGGATGCAGATGTTTTGGGCATGTTTGCTCACTGCCAGCCAAGCCCTAGTACTAGCACACTTGGGGCACCATTGGCTCTGTCCCCTGCCTGGCACAACCTTCCCTTGCTCTAACAATGTGGCAGCCACCTGAAGCCCGATGCCATCTCACGGGCCAATGCCATGTGCCACAAGTGGACTCCTGAAGGAGCCACCACATCTTTAGTGCCATCACTGTGCTGCACCACACCAGAAGTCTTTTGGGGTGGCCAGGCTCAGGGGGCACCAGCTGGAGCTGGGTATCCCTGTGCCCAGGTTACGGGTGCAGGCTGGGGTGTGGTTGCCCCTCCGTCCTCTGCTCTCTCCTCTCCTGACAAGAAGTTGGCAGTGTCTCTAGGAGTGCTGGCAAAGGCTACCCTGCTGCACAAACCCTCTCTTGGCTGGGAAGCGGTGCCACACCAAGCCCAGGTGGCACAGGAATGCCTATGGCATTAGTTGGCATGACACAGCTCACCTTGAACCTTGGGTTATGCTTGTCCCCAGCCATGATGGCTCCACCAGGGGAGAGGGATGCTCCCAAGGAGATTGGGTGGGACACGCTGTAGCACTCTTTGGGGAGTCACCCCACAGGTCTCCATGGCATCACCAGGACTCTCCTGGTGAGGTACCATTCTTCTTTGAGGTGCAGGATTTGTCCCCATCCTGGGGCCTAGTGGATGTCCATCCCAGCCCTTCTCCCTCCATGCGGGCTCTCCAGCAGTCGCTGGTCCTGATCACCCATTCGATGGCATGGATACATCTCATGCCCTGCTGCCTCACCCGCTGGCACAGGAAATGCAGGAGTTTTGGCCGTTGCCTGCCCCCGGGAACCCTGCGGAGGTGGAGAGGAGCCGTTTCCTACCGCAAACACCGCTGGGGGCTCGGGCGCTGCCGGCAGAGCTACCGATGCTCGCTGGAGCCGGAACCACCGGGGGAGATTTGGCCGAGGCAGCGATCCCTGGGTGCGGATCTGCCAGCGGCAGGGACGGGATCAAAGAGCGAAGGCGCCAGCACCTGCTTGTGCCGCTGGAGGGAAGCCAGGCTACCGGCACCTGGCCGACGCCTTCCACGAGCTGGCAGAGAGTGCAGGGAAGAGGGCGGGATGCTGGTGGCGATACCCGTTCCAGCTGGGAACTGTCACCGTGCCAGCGCCCAGTGATTCCGGCGCTTGCCAGGAATACCCGGTGGGGTGGGAAGGGGTGGCCGGTGGCCGACGTGGCGCATCCCTCCCGCGCCGTTTTTTCCGGGATGGAAGCCCGGCCCTTCTGACGCCTGATGATTTCTCCAGGCGGAGCCACTGCCAGCAAGGTCCCTGCAGGGCTCCAGGGCTGGGGTGGTGGTGACGTCACCTGGCCACCTCGCCACGCGTGCCGGGAGTGGCGGTGGGTGGGAAAGTCCCAGCTGGGTGAAGGGAAACTGAGGCACAGTGCTGGCGCAGCACAGGAATGTGCCCACTGTGCAGGGCGGGGCATGATGTCCCTATTCCCACCATCTCAGCTTGCCATTCTGGGACAGTAGGGACAGGGACGCTGTGTCCAATTGTATGGAGGCCACCCGGCCAAAAATCCCTCTATGGTGCCTGGGCAAAGTCTTATGGGAAAGTAACCCCTTCCGTACTGGAGCCAGTGCCCCTCTATCATCTGCCCCCGTCCCATTGCTGTCCCTTGTCCCCCTTGCTGCCCAGAAAGCTGGGCTGGCACTCAGCGTTTCGGCACAGCCAGGACAAAGTGGTGGTGCTGGGGCAGAGCCTGACAACACGTCAGAGCACGGAGGCTGGCAGCAGGAGAGTAACTGGCAGTGGGACAGAAGGGCATTGCCCAGGCACCCTGCCTGGCACAGCTCCTCCTGCCTATGGCTGGCCTGCCTGCGCCTGCCTGCATGGCTCTTGCTGCCTACTGAACCCACTGCCTGCTTGTGTCAGCTGTCTGTCTCCACCTGCACCTGACCTGTCTGCACTAACTGCCAGTCCACCTGCACTCGCCGCCTGCTCGCACTCACTGCCTGCACCTGCCTACACCCGCTTCTGCCTGCATTCCTGCCTCCCCACTCGCCCTGCACCTGCCTGCACCTCTGCCTGCCTGCACTTCTGTCTCCCGAGTCATGCTGGGCCTGCCTTCCTGGACTCCTGCACCCGCAGGTGGGGACAGTCAGCGGCACAGGGAGTACAAAGGAGGTGTGGCCCCCGGGGCAGCCCGTGTTCCCCCCACCCCGAGCCCTGCCCGCCGAGGCACGCGTGGCCCTGCTGTCGGCACTGCTCGGCACTTGCTATTCTTGGCAGCGGTGGCTGGAAAATGGGAGGCAGCGGAGGAATTTTGTTTGCTCCGGGCTGGGCCCGGGCCAGACATCTGGGCTGCAGCTGAGCGGGGTGCGGGACTGGCCCCCCGCACCCTCAGTACGGCCTCGGCACCCCCCGGCACGGACCCCGCACCCCCCGCACAGCCCCCGCACTCCACTCCCGGGCAGGGAGCTGCCCCAGGGATGAGGTAGTCCCGCCACTCATGTACTGAGCCACGCGTGTGCTGAGCGTNCGTGGCCGGGCCCGCCCCAGCTCGCCCCCGGGGCCAGCGGGTGTCCCCGGGGGTGTCTCCGCGGGTGTCCCCGCGGGTGACACTCCAGGCCACGTGGGGTGGCAGCACGGCTGTGTGTGTGTGAGACGCTCGGTGTTCGCACACGCGCGTGTACGTGAGAGGGTGCCCGCGTGTTTGCTCGTGTGTGGATCTTCGCACACGCGTGTCC
>WEIV01002224.1:6960-37597 GCA_013390005.1 Calyptomena viridis
TAAAAATTAATTAAAATCATGAAATAATGTAACTAATAAATGATGAAAGTCAATTAAAAACATAAACCTAGAAAATAAACAAAATAATAATGAAAGTAAATCCTAATGAAAATTAATTGAAAGAAAATAATAAAATTAATAAGGTTAAAAATAGAAAAATTAGTGAAAACGTGAAATAATAAATAATGAAAAATAATAAAAAATCAAAAGAAAATAACAAAGAGAATTAATAAATCTTAATTTAAGGAAAAAAAGAAATTTATAACAATAGAAAAAATAAAAATAATAAATATTCGTAAACCCACATAAAATATTGAAATAATAAATAGTGAAAATTAATTAAAACCATCAAAACATAAAAGAATGAAAAAATAATGAAAATTAATAAATCTTAAAGTTAATTGATTGAAAATAATGAAATTTAAAAAATAATGTTAATAAAACCTCGTAAAATAACGATAATAAAAATAATTAATATAAATGTGAAAAAATAAAAAATGGAAATTAAACAATTTAAGGAAAATCAGTAATCATAATAAAAATAATAATTAATGGAAAAACATAATGAAAAATAATAAAAAAAATCGAACATAAAAGAATGAAAATTAATGAATCCTAACGACACTTATTTTAAAGGAAAGAATGAGAATAATAAGAATAATAGGAATTAATATCAATTTACACAACGCCTAATAATTAAAAATATTATGTTAATAGATAATAATAAGTATAAGGAATTAATAAAATGTAACAAACAATGGTTAATAGATTGAGATAAAGATAAATACAAAAAATAAGTATTAAGTATTAAGAATAATTTAGTAAATTACAAGTGAATAAAACAAATTATAAAATAGGTATTAATTAATAAAATTCTATTCCAACTACTAAAAATAATATTGTTGAAGATTAAGCGAGAGAAAAGTCAATCTATAGTAATAATAAATAATAAATTAAGAAATTGCAAATTAGTAAAGTAATTAAAAAGTTATAAAACAACTATAAATTAATAAAATTCTATTAAGCATTAAAATAATAAATATTATTGACAATGAAGAGAGAGAAAAGTCAATATATAATGATAAGAATAAATAAATTACAAATCAATACAATAATAAATCGCTAAAATAACAATAAATTACAAAAATTCTATTAAAACCCCTTAAAACCAATAAAAATAATTGGAATAAAGAGGCAATTAAATGGAGCAGAAATGACCCAAACTCAGCCTCCCCCTGCTTTTCTCTGCCCAGGCCCTGCCTCCTTTTCCTTCCAGACACGCCCCTTTTGGGACTTCCCCAAACCCACCCGAAAAACACCAAAAAGGCCTTTTTTGGGGCCAAATTTAGGCCCCGGGTTTCACTTTCAGGGCTTTGGCTGCAGCTGCTGCTCTCGGCACCTGCCAGGGCCTCGTTAAGGGCTGCTCTTAATTGGGGCCACTCATTTTCTCCTTTTCACCCCAAACTGGGGCTGCTTTGGCCCTAAATCTCCAGTTCTTCACCATTTGTGGCTGGTTTGGGACAAATTTTCAACCTTTGGCCCCAAAATTCAACCTTTGGCCAAATTTTTTCATATTTTACCCCCAAATGGGGGTGGTTTGACCCAAATTTCAACCCTTGGCCCCATTTCTTCACATTTTACCCCCAAATGGGGCTGCTTTGGCCCAAATTCACCAGTTCTTGACCATTTGGGGATGATTTGGTCCAAATCTTCAACCCTTGCCCCAAATTTCTTCCCTGGATACCAAATTTCAACCATTTGCCCCAAATTTCATCCATTGACCCCAAATTTCAACCCTTGGCCCCATTTCTTCCTATTTCACTCCAAACAGGGGCTGGTTTGAGCCAAATTCTCAATCTTTGGCTCCAGATTTCAACCCTTGGCCCTAAATTTCAATGTCTTTCCCCAAATCTGCACCTTTTCCTCCAAAACTGCCCCAAATATCAATGAGTTTTGTCTCAAAACTCAACAATTTGCCCCAAAGATTGAAAGGTTTTGTCTGAAGTCCAAAAGTTTCAAAGTTTGGGGCAGGAATGGTGGAGATTTGGGGCCAATGTTTGAAATTTGGGGCAAAAATGGTCGACACTGATCGTGTGTCCCAACTTTGTACTGGTTTTGCCCAAATTCTAAACCTTTGACCCAAATCTTAAACATTGGCATCAAATCTCAACCATTGATGCAACTGACCCCAAACTTCAATCATTAACCCCAAATCTCAGCCATTGACCCGAAATTTCAAGCATTGGCCCCAAATCTCAACCACTGACCCCAAATCTCAATCATTGACTCCAAATATTAAAAAATGGCCCCAAATCTTGACCTTTTCCCCATGTTTTCAGGAAGAACGTTGAGATTTGGGGCCAAGAGTGAGGGTTTGGGGCCAATGGTTGAAACTTGAGGTTGAACCAGTTGAGTTTTGGGACAGATCCAGTGAAGGGTTTGGGGTCAACGGTCACCATTGGTGCAACCAGTTGAGTGTTGGGTCAAAGAGAGTTGAGATTTGGGGCCAGTGGTCAAGAATTGGGACCAACCGTTCAGGTTTGGGGGAAGGATCTGATCCAGGTTCACCTTTAGCAGCTACTCCATGCATTGGCTCCGTCAGGCCCCCGGGAAGGGGCTGGAATGGGTTGCTGGGATCTACAGCACTGGTGGTTACACCGCATACGCGCCGTCGGTGAAGGGCCGGTTCACGATCTCCAGGGATGACGGGCAGAGCTCGGTGACGCTGCAGATGAACAACCTCAAGGATGAGGATTCTGCCACCTATTTCTGTGCCAGAGATGCTGATGGATACAGTGCTGGTAGCAGCACATAGGACCTCAGATGTTTTTTGAGATAAAAGGGTTCTGAAACATGACGAAGCAAATTTTGAACACATTCAGAATTGCCAGTTTTTTAGTCCCCAAACCCCAGATCCTTCCCCCAAACCTCAACCGTTTAGACCCCACCCTTGATCTTTTCTCCAAACCTTGAACTGGTTTTGCCCTAATTCTCAACCTCTGTTCCCAAACATCAAAATCATGGCCTCAATGCAGGGCCTTTTTGTTCCCTGAGCTCAACCCTGTTCCTCAAATCTCAACCATTTGCCTCCAGACTCGACCAGTTTTGCTCCAAATTGGAACCATTGGCAGCACGTCCAACCACTGATCCAAATTTCAACCATTGACCAAAAATTACAACCACTGACCAAAAACCCAACCACTGACCCAAATCTCAATCATTGACTCCCAATCTCAACCTCTTGCCCAAAATTTTGAGAAAAAAGGTCAAGAACTGGGGAAACAAGTAGAGTTTGGGGTCCATGGTTGATACTTGGGGTTAAACTAGTTGAGTTTAAGGCAGAAACAGTGAAAGGCTTGGCATGAACGGTCACCATTGATGCAGCCGGTTGAGTGTTGGGGCTCAAACAGTTGGGAGTTGAGTCAATGATTGAGATTTGGGAGATGTGGAGATCCAGTGAAGGGGGTCTGGGCCACCACCACCAGCAGCATTATCATCACCTCTGGCACAGAAATAGGTGGCAGAATCCTCGTCCTTGAGGTTGTTCATCTGCAGTGTCACCGAGCTCTGCCCGTTGTCCCTGGAGATCGTGAACCGGCCCTTCACTGATGGTGCATAGTACGTGTAACTACCATCGGTGTAGATCCCAGCAACATATTCCAGCCCCTTCCCGGGGGCCTGACGGACCCAGAGCATTTTGTAGTCCCCGAAGGTGAAGCCAGAGCCACGGCAGAGGAGGGTCAGGGACCCCCCTGGGGCTGGAGGTCCTCCCCGGACTCCACCGGGGTCATGGCCCTCCCAGGTATGTCCTGGTGCTTCCAGAGAATGACACCTATCCCAGAAATCCCCGGACCTGATGACTTTTTCTTTCTCACAGGGCTGTGGGCAGCTGTGACTCTGGTGGAGTCTGGGAAGGGACCTCCCGCCCCCCGGGGGCTCCCTGACCCTCCTCTGCCATGGCTCCGGCTTCGCCTTCAGCAGCTATTACATGAACTGGATCCGTCAGGCCCCCAGGAAGGGGCTGGAATATGTTGCTGGGATCTACAGCAATGGTGGTACCACCTACTACGCGCCGTCGGTGAAGGGCCGGTTCACGATCTCCAGGGACAACGGGCAGAGCTCGGTGACGCTGCAGATGAACAACCTCAAGGACGAGGATTCTGCCACCTATTTCTGTGCCAAAGAAGTTTATGCTGGTGATGCTTTCTATCCTGGTGGTGGTAATGATGCTGGTGATGGCCCTGCCCCCACTTTTCTGGGTTCCCGCTTGTCCCCAGACCCCAATTCTTCATCATTGGCCCAAATGCTCAACTCTTTGTGCCTCAACACTCAACCAGGTGCACCAAATATGACCATTGACCCCAAACCCTTCACTAGTTGCATCTCCAAATTCAACTGGTTTAACCCCAAGTGTCAATCATTGACCCCAAACCTTCCCTATCTTGACCTTCTTTCTGAGAACCTTGGCCAAAGGTCAACACTGGGGTCAATGATTGAGATGTGGCACAAAACTGATTGAGATTTGAGGAAGCAGGTTGAGCTCAGCGAAGAAAATGCTCCTGATTTGGGGCAAAGAGTTGAGAATTCGAGCAAAACCCATAAGAGGTTTGGGCAAATGATCAAGAGTTGGGTTTGAGGGAAGGATCTGTGTTTTGGGGACATGTGGGGACTCAGAGAAGGAAGTTGGGGCTGATATAACCAACAGCACCACCACCACAACCATTATTAACGCATTTGGCACAGAAATAGGTGGCGGAATCCTCGTCCTTGAGGTTGTTCATCTGCAGCGTCAGCGAGCTCTGCCCGTCATCCCTGGAGATCGTGAACCGGCCCTTCACTGCCGGCGCGTACAAGGTGCCACCATTGCTCCTGATTGCAGCAACATATTCCAGCCCCTTCCCAGGGGCCTGGCGTATCCAAAACATGGTGTAGTCCCCGAAGGTGAAGCCGGAGCCACAACAGAGGAGGGTCAGGGACCCCCCGGGGGGCTGGAGGTCCCCCCCAAACTCCACCAGAGTCACAACCACTCACAGCACTGTAAGAGAAAAAAGAGAATATTGTGATAAGCTGCCAGATCCAGGATTTTCTGGAATTGACATTGAGCTCCAGAGGCTCCAGCACCTACCTGGGAGGGGGATGAGAAGAAGTAGGAGGATGGAGCTGGTCCAGCTTCATCTTGGACAGCAAGGTGATGTTCGAGTTCACCATGAACTGGGTCTACTAGGAACCTGTGAAGGGGCTGGAATGGGTCACTGGGGTCAACAAGGATAGGGGTTACTAACATGCGCCATCGGTGAAGGGCCAGTTCAGGATCTCCAGGGACAATGGACAGAGCTCGGTGACACTGCAGATGCATAACCTCATGGGTGAGATTCTGCCACCTATTTCTGTGCCAAATGTGATAGTGGTTATGGTGAAGGTGCTGCTGGTGGTGTCCCTGACCTCCTTCTCTGGATCCCCACATGTCCCCAAATCCCAGATCCTTCCCCCCAAACCTCAACTGTGTAGACCCAACTCTTGATCATTTCTCTCAAATCTCAATCATTCACACCAAGACTTGGGGTCGAGGCCATGATATGGGGCCAAAGGTTGAGATTTGGGTCAATGGTTGACATTTGGGTTCAGTGATTGAGATTTCAGATCAATAGCTGAGATTCAGGTCAACTAGCTCAACTGCTGCCAACAGCTGAGATTTGTGGCCAAGATGGAAGCTTTGGGGTCAGTGACTGAGATTTGGGGTTAAACCGATTGAGTTGAGGGACAAAACCAGGGAAATGTTTGG
The DNA here is from genome assembly GCA_013390005.1 of Calyptomena viridis. Classification (NCBI taxonomy): domain Eukaryota; kingdom Metazoa; phylum Chordata; class Aves; order Passeriformes; family Eurylaimidae; genus Calyptomena; species Calyptomena viridis. Next base: position 12,743 of record WEIV01002224.1, read on the forward strand.
GGTCAAGGGTCATCATTGGTGCAACCGGTTGAGTGTTGGAGCACAAAGAGTTGAGATATGGGGCCAATGATGAAGAATTTGGACCAGTATTTATCCTTTGAGGAAAGTCTCTGGGATTTGGGAAGATGCAGAGACTCAACAGGGCCACCACCAGCATCAGCATTACCATAAGCATTTCTGGCACAGAAATAGGTGGCAGAATCCTCGTCCTTGAGGTTGTTCATCTGCAGCGTCAGCGAGCTCTGCCCGTTGTCCCTGGAGATCGTGAACCGGCCCTTCACCGACGACGCGTAAGCGGTGCTACCACCACCACTGCTGATATAAGCAACCCATTCCAGCCCCTTCCCAGGGGCCTGACGGACCCAATACATGGTGTAGCTGCTGAAGGTGAAGTCAGAGCCACGGCAGAGGAGGGTCAGGGACCCCACAGGGGGCTGGAGGTCTCCCCCAGACTCCACCAAGGTCATGGCCGCCCACAGCCCTGCAGGAGGAAAAAAAGGGATATTGGGATGATGCACCAGATCCAGGAGTTTCTGGGTTGGGTGTTATGTTGTTGAGGCTTCTGGGAGCATCCTGGGAGGGCAGTTGTGACCCTGGTAGAGGCCGGGGGAGACCTCCAGCCCCACGTGGGTCCCTGCACCTCCTCTGCTGTGCCTCTGGCTTCACCTTTGGCAGCTACCACATGGAATGGGTCCATCAGGCCCCTGGAAAGGGGCTGGAATATGTCAAGAGTGTCAGCAGCAGTGGTAGTGGCACCTACTACGCGTCGTCGGTGAAGGGCAGGTTCACGATCTCCAGGAACAATGGGCAGAGCTCGGTGACGCTGCAGATGAACAACCTCAAGGATGAGGATTCTGCCACCTATTTCTGTGCCAAAGCTGGTTATGCTGGTGGTGATGCTTATGATGCTGATGTTGTCCCTGACTGCTCTTTGCAGTGTGTCCACATGTCACCGGTTCCCAGATCCTTCCTTCAGTTCTCAACTGTTTTGATCCAACGCTTCATCATTTGCCGCAACCTTGGACTGGTTTTGGCCCACTTCTCAACCTTTTGCCCCAATCATCTACTCTTTGCCCCAAATAGGGGCTTTTTTGCCCCCTGTGCTCTACCCTGTTCCTTAAATCTCAAACATTTGTCCCAAGCTTTATCATTTTTCTGCCAAATCTCAACCATTGACCAAAGCTCAACCACTGATCCACAAGTCAACCACTGACCCAAATCATGACCTTTACATAAAGTTTTTTGGCAAGAAGATTGAGATTTAAGGTCAAGAGTGAAGGTTTGGGGTCCCTGGTTGACACTTAGGCTCAAACCAGTAGACTTGAGGGACAAAACCTTGGGGCAAATGATTCAACATTAGTGCAAGTGCTTGAGTGTGGAAATGATGAAGAATTAGGAACAAAGGTCAAAGTTTTGGGGGAAGGATCTGGTGTTTGGGGAGGTTTTGGAAGACAGAGAAGGGCAGTCAGGACCACCAACAGCATAACCACCACCACCACCAGCACCAGACTGTTTGGCGCAGAAATAGGTGGCAGAATCCTCGTCCTTGAGGTTGTTCATCTGCAGCGTCACCGAGCTCTGCCCGTTGTCCCTGGAGATCGTGAACCGGTTGTTGACCGATTGTGCGTAGTAGGTCCAACCCTCCTTTCGGATACTTGCAACCCATTCCAGCCCCTTCCCGGGGGCCTGACGTATCCAGAACATGGTGGTGCTGCTGACATCAAAGCCGGAGCCATGGCAGAGGAGGGTCAGGGACCCCCCGGGGGACTGGAGGTCCCCTCCGGACTCCACCAGGGTGACAGCCCTTCCAGGAAGGTCCTGGGAGCCTTGACAATGTTTCACCCATTCCCTAAACTCCTGGATCTGGTGGGTCATCCCAATATTCCCTTTTTCCCTCCCACAGGGCTGCAGGCAGCCGTGATCGTGGTGGAGTCTGGAGGGGACCTCCAGTACCCCGGGGCGTTCCTGCCCCTTCTCTGCCATGGCTCTGGCTTCACTCTCAGCACTTACTCCATGATGTACGTCCGTCAGGCCCCTGGGAAGGGTTTGGAATCGCTGGACATCGTGAGCCGACCCTTCACCAATGGCACGTAGAAGGTGCTGCTACCATCATTCCTGATACTTGCAACCCATTCCAACCCATTCTGGGAGCCTGACAAACCCAGTTCATGGAGTAGCTGCTGAAGGTGAAGCCGGAGCCACGGAAGAGGAGCTGCAGGGACCCCCCAGGGAGTTGGAGGTCCCTCATGGACTCCACCAGGGTCATGGCCGCCTGCAGCCATGCGGGAGGGAAAAAGAGAATATCAGGATGAGTCACCAAATCTGGGGCTTTCCAGGGTAGGTGTCACATTCTTGAAGCTCCAGGACCTGCCTGGGAGGGAGACAAGGAAGAGGAGGAGGATGGAGCTGGTCTGGCTTTACTTTGGGCAGCTCCACCATGAACTGGATTCCACAGGGACCTGGGAAAGAGCTGGAATGGGTCTCTGGGATCAACAAGAATGGGGGTTACTATCACGCACCATCAGTGAAGGGCCGGTTCAGGATCTCCAGGGACAATGGGCAGAGCTGCAGATGAACAAGCTCTAGGATGAGGATTTTGCCACCTATTTCTGCACTAGAGTTGATCCTGGTCGTGGTGTTGCTGCTCATGTTGGTGCCATCAACCCCCCACACTTGGTCCACAGCTGTCCCATTGGTTGCAGCAATGCTGACCATTAATGCCAAACCCTTGACTGGTTCTGTCCCAAAACTCAACTGGTTTAACCACAAGTGTCAATCATTGCCTGCAAACCTTCACTTTTGGCCCCACATCCTGACCTTCTTCCCAAAACCTTGGGCAAAAAATTGAGATCTGTGGTCTGTGTTTGAGATTTGGGGTCGATGGTTGAGTTTTGGGGTCAAAGGTTGAGGTTTGGGGTCAAAGGTTGAGGTTTGGGTCAGTGATTGGCATCTGGGGGCAATGGTTGAGGATTGTGGCAAAACGTGTACAAGGTTGGAAGAAAAGACAAAGAATTGGGTCACAACAGTTGAGGTTTGGGGGAAGAATCTGGGGTTTGGGTATATGTGGGGACCCATTGCAGGGGGTTGAGGCCGACACCAGCATAAGCATTACCACCAGCAGTATAATATTTGGCACAGAAATAGGTGGCAGAATCCTCATCCTTGAGGTTGTTCATCTGCAGCGTCACCGAGCTCTGCCCGTTGTTCCTGGAGATCGTGAACCGGCCCTTCACCGACGACGCATAGTAGGTGCTGCCACCATTGTAGCTGATCCAAGCGATGTATTCCAACCCCTTCCCGGGGGCCTGACGGACCCAGTTCATGTTGTAGCTGCTGAAGGTGAAGCCGGAAGCACGGCAGACAAGGGTCAGAGATGCCCTGGGGGCTGGAGGTCCCCCCAGACTCCACCAGGGTCACGGCTGCCCACAGCCCTGCAGGAGGGAAAAAGGGAACTGTGATCAGTCACCAGATCCCAGAGTTTCTGGGATGTGTGTAATGGTGTTGAGGCTCCTGTGACCTACCTGGGAGGGCCATGATCTGGTGGAGTCCAGGGGAGACCTCCAACAGCCTGGGGGTCCCTGCACCTCCTCTACCACGGCTCCAGCTTCACCTTTGGCAGCTACGCCATGATGTGGATCCGTCAGGCCCCCGGGAAGGGGCTGGAATTCGTCGCTCACATTACCAACACTGGTGGCTACACCTGGTACGCGCCGTCGGTGAAGGGCCGGTTCACCATCTCCAGGGACAACGGGCAGAGCTCGCTGACGCTGCAGATGAACAACCTCAAGGACGAGGATTCTGCCACCTATTTCTGTGCCAAAGACGCCTATGCTGGTCATACTGGTGGTACTGCTGGTCGTATCAACCCCTCACACTTGGCCCCCACTTTGCCCCAATCCTGGTGCCCATCCCTGCACCATTGGCCTCAAATCTCAACTATTTTTCTCGAGTCTTGACCAACAATGGTTGGGTGTTGAAGCTCGAAGAGTAGGGATTTTTTTCAATGGTTGATATTTGGGGCCAGGGAATGGTGATGGTGGTTACAATGCTGATGGCACAGGCCCCCAATTTTGGGTCCCCACATGTTCCCAAACTCCAGATCCTTCCCCCAAACCTCATCCACTGACTCAAATCTCAACCATTGACCCAAATCTCGATCATTGACCTAAATCTCAACTCTTTGAGCCCCAACACTCAACTGCTTGCACCAATGTTGACCATTGATCCCAAACCCTTCACTGGTTCTGCCCAAAAACTCAACTGGTTGAACCGGAAATCTCAAACATTTGCCCTAAAATTTGACCATCTTTTCTCCATATCTCCTCCATCTCCCAATTTGTGGCAAAACCAGTCAAGGTTTGAGGCCAACGACCAAGATTTGAGGTAAAAATGGGGCTCAGAAGAAAGTCCAGAGTTGGGTCAATGGTGTTGAAACTGAGGGAACATGGTGAAGATTTGAGGCACCGGTTGAGAATTGGGTGAAATGGTTGAGGTTTGAGGGAAGGATCTGGGCTTTGAGGACATGTGGGGACTCAGAGAAGGAGGGTCAGGGGCCACCAGGATTACCAGCACCACCACCATTGTAGCGTTTGGCACAGAAATAGGTGGCAGAATCCTCGTCCTTGAGGTTGTTCATCTGCAGCGTCACCGAGCTCTGCCCGTTGTCCCTGGAGATCGTGACCCGGTCCCTCAGTGCTGGCGCACGGTTGTAACCACCATCCTTGTTGATCCCCGCGACATATTCCAACCCCTTCCCGGGGGCCTGGCGTATCCAGAACATGGTGTAGTCCCCAAAGGTGAAGCCGGAGGCACAACAGAGGAGGAACAAGGACCCCCTGGGGAGCTGGAGGTTGTCCCTCGGACTCCACCAAGGTCACGGCCACCCGCAGCCCTCCAGGAGGGAAAAAGGGAATATTGGGATGAGCCACCACATCCAGGAGTTCCTGGGATGGATATCACGCTGTTGAGGCTCCCAGAACCTACCTGGGAGTGGGGCAAGGAGGAGGAGGAAGGTGGGGCTGGTCCAATTTCACCTTGGGCTGCTACTCCAAGAGCTGGGTTCACCAGGCCCCTGGGAAGGGACTGGAATATGTTGCTGGGATCGAAAATGATGGTGACACCTTCTATGCGCCATCAGTGAAGGGCCGGTTCACGATCTCCAGGGACAACGGGCAGAGCTCGGTGACGCTGCAGATGAACAACCTCAAGGACGAGGATTCTGCCACCTATTTCTGTGCCAAAGATGCTGATGGATACAATGCTGATGATGCTGCTTTTATCGACACCAACCCCCCGCATTGACTCCTGACATATCCCCAGACCTCAGATCCTTCCCCCAGACCTCAACTGTTTTGACATAATTCTTGGTCATTTGTCCCAATCTTGGACTGATTTTCTCCCAGTTCTCAACCGTTGTCCCCAAATCTTTACTCTTGGCCCCAAATCTTGACCTTCTTCCCAAAAACCATGGGCAAAGATCACAATAAGGACCGATAGTTGAGGTTGGGGGTCAGTAGTCGAGATTTGGGTTAATAGTTTAGATTTGGATCAATAGTTAAGGTCAGGGTTTGGCATAAGATTGGTTGGTCTGGGGAAAATGGTTGAGATTTGAGGCACAAGGTAGAGCACAGGGGCCCAATAGGTCTAGGTTTGGGGCAGAGTTGAGGTTTGGGGCCAATGGTTGAGAACTGGGGCAAAACTCACCAGAGGCAGGGATAAATGATCAAGAGTTGGGTCAAAATGATTGAGGTTTGGGGACATATTGGGGGTTTGCAGACATATGGGGACCCATTGCAGTGGGTTGGGGCCAACATCAGCATAAGCATTACCACCAGCAGTATAACATTTGGCACAGAAATAGGTGGCAGAATCCTTGTCCTTGAGGTTGTTTATCTGCAGCATCACCAAGCTCTGCCCATTGTCCCTGGAGATCATGAACCGGCCCTTCACTGATGGTGCGTGGTAGTAACCCCCATCCTTGCTGATCCCAGCAACCCATTCCAGCTCCTTCCTGGGTCCCTGGCAAACCCAGTTCATGATGGAGCTGCCCAAGGTGAAGCCGGACCAGCTCCATCCTCCTCCTCTTCCTCACTACCCTCCCAGGTAGGTCCTGGAATGTCCAGAGTGTGACACCCATCCCAGAAACTCCTGGATCTGGTGACTCCTCCCTATATTCACTTTTTTTCCTCCTGCAGTACTGCAGGTGGCCTTAACCCTGGTGGAGTTGGGGGAGGATCTCCAGTCCCCCAGGGAGTCCCTGCGGCTCCTCTTCCATGGCTCCGGCTTCACCTTCAGCAGCTACGCCATGGGGTGGATGCGTCAGGCCCCCGGGAAGGAGCTGGAATTCGTTGCAGAGATCAGCAACACTGGTGGTACCACCAGATACGCGGCGTCGGTGAAGGGCCGGTTCACAATCTCCAGGGACAACGGGCAGAGCTCGCTGACGCTGCAGATGAACAACCTCAAGGACGAGGATTCTGCCACCTATTTCTGTGCCAGAGGTGATCCTAGTGCTGCTTATGCTGGTGGTATCAAGTCCTGACACGTGGGTTACACTTTCCCAAAATCCGATTTTGCAGCCTGGACTGTTGCCCCCAGATCTCGCCCATCTTCCCTGCAACTCAACAGGTTTTACCCCAAATCCCAACCATTATCCCTAAAACTTGACCACTGGTGTCCAAATCTCACAGCTGTCCCACATCTTGACCATTTTCTTCCAACACTCATTGTTTCCAAAAGGTTTTGACAGTTTGCGCTAAATCTCATCTGGTTTTGCCCCAAATTGAGACCATTTCCAAGGTTTGGGGCAAAGCTGGTCAAGATTTGGAGGATTTGAAGTTGGTCAAGGCTTAAGAGATGAACCTTTGGAGTTCCAGGGAAATGGTGAAGAATTGGGGCAAATTGTCACAATTTGGATCAAAACCCATGGAGGTTTGGGGGAAAACTGGTTTTGGTTTGTGGATGAGGAGCAAAGTTTGCAGGAAAAGTGGAGATTTGGGGCAGGGATTGTCCCAATTTGGAGCAAAGAGTTGAGGTTACAGGCCAGTAGTTGAGAATTGGGCCAAAACCAGTGAAGGATTTGAAGTCAATGGTCAACATTTCTTAAAACTTGTTGAGTGTTGCAGCACAAAGAGTTGGGATTTGGAGCCAATGGTTGAGATTGTGGGAAGGGTCTGGACTTTGTCAGAGAAGGAGGTCAGGGACACCACCAGCAGCACCATCACCGTAACCACTATCACGTTTGGCACAGAAATAGGTGGCAGAATCCTCGTCCTTGAGGTTGTTCATCTGCAGTGTCACCGAGCTCTGCCCGTTGTTCCTGGAGATTGTGAACCGGCCCTTCACCGACGGCGCGTACCAGGTGCTGCTACCATCACTCCTGATCCCAGCAATCCATTCCAACTCCTTCCCGGGGGCCTGACGGACCCAGTTCATTCCGTAGCTGCTGAAGGTGAAGCCGGAGCCACGGCAGAGAAGGCTCAGGGACTCCGTGGGGGGCTGGACATCCCATGGACTCCACCAGGGTCACAGCCACCCACAGCCTTGCAGGAGGGAAAAAGGGAATATTGGGATACCAGATCCAGGGATTTCTGGGATGAGTGTCACACTGTGGAGGCTCCAGGATCTATTTGGGAGGGGGATGAGAAGAAGGAGGTGGATGGAGCTGGTCCAATTTCACCTTGGGCAACTCCTCCATGGAGGAGGGCATGGCAGGATGGCAAGAACTGCTGTGAAAAGCTTGGCCCAAGGCCTAAGTCCTCAAAGCAGTGGGCTAAGAATGACTGGCATGGCTGGGAAGCCATGGGAGGACATCTGGAGGTTGTGGGGGCTGTGGAAAGGCTGGAAAAGGGCAAGGAATGACTTGGGAAGGGTCAAACTTTGGAAGCTGTTCCAGGAGCTGCTGCCGGGACGGAGAAGAGAAGAACGAAGAGAAAAGGAGAAGTGAGAACTGAAGGGCAAAGCAGGAAAGGGCTGAGTTATTCTTGGCACCGACCACAATGCAGCTGCACAGACAGTTCAGGAGGGACAGGAAACCAAAGATGGCATAGGAAAAGTTGAGCCGATGCTCGTGGGGGCTCCAAACCCTCCTGACATTTGGTGGGTGGGAAAAGGGATTGTTGTGATCCCAGGGACCGGGTGGGAACATGTGGGATGGGACTTTTGGAGGATATGGAATTAACTAGGTCTGTCAGGGCCCCAGGGAAGGGGCTGGAACAGGTTGCTGGGGTCTGCAGCAGTGGTGGTTACACCATATACATGCCGTCGGTGAAGGGCCAGTTCACGATTTCAAGGATGAGGATTCCGTCACCACTTTCTGCACCAAAAATAATGGTGGTGGGAGTGATCATGCTGGTGCTACTGACTGCCCACATGTCTCCAAACCCCAGATGCTTCCCCCAAAACTTCGACCTTTGGTCCCAATTCTTCATCATTTCAACACTCAACCAGTTACATTAATATTGAACCATTTGCCCCAAGGTTTCTTTCCTCAGCTCAACTGGTTTGACCCCAAGCACCAACCATTGACCCCCAACTTTACTCTTGACCCCAAATATCAACCTTCTTTGCCAAAACTTTTTGCGAAGATCAAGATATGGGTCAGTGGTTGAGATTTATGGTCAGTGGTTGAGATTTGGGCCAATAGTTGAGATCTGGGGCAAAGCAAGGCCAAGGTTGGAGCAAAAGATCAAGATTTCAGTCAAAACTGTTGAGGTTTGAGGGAAGGATCTTGGTTTGAGAACGTGTGGGGACATCGAGAAGGAGAACCACCAGCATTCCAACCATTAGCATGAACAGCTTTAGCACAGAAATAGGTGGCGGAATCCTCATCCTTGAGGTTGTTCATCTGCAGCGTCACTGAGCTCTGCCCGTTGTCCCTGGAAATCGTGAACCGGCCATTCACCGACGGCGCGTATCTGGTGGTACCACCATTGCTGCTGATGCTTGCAACCCATTCCAGCCCCTTCCCGGGGGCCTGACGGACCCAGTACATGGCGTAGCTGCTGAAGGTGAAGCCGGAGGCACGGCAGAGGAGGGTCAGGGACCCCCCAGGGGACTGGAGGTCTCTCCTGGACTCCACCAGGGTCTCCGCTGCCTGCAGCCCTGCAGGAGAGAAAAAGGGAATATCAGAGTGAACCACCAGATCCTGGAGTTTCTGGGATGGGTGTAAAGCTGTTGAGGCTCCCAGGACCTACCTGAGAGGGCCGTGACCCTGGTGGAGTCTGGGGGGTACCTCCAGCCCCCTGGGGTTCCCTGCAGCTCCTCTGCTGTGGCTCTGGATTCACCTTTGGCAGCTACGCCATGATGTGGGTCCTTCAGGGCCCTGGGAAGGGTCTGGAATTCGTTGCTTTGATCAACCCCAGTGGCAGCACCTGGTACACGCTGTAGGTGAAGGGCCGGTTCACAATCCCCAGGGACAATGGGCAGAGCTCGGTGACGCTGCAGATGAACAACCTCAAGGACGAGGATTCTGCCACCTATTTCTGTGCCAAAGATGCTCGTACTGGTTGTTGTAATCTGCTTATATTGACTCTGACCCCATTCCTCTGGGTCCTCACGTGTCCCCAAACCCCAGATTCTTTCACCAAACCTCAACCATTTACACCCAGCTCTTGAACTGGTTTTGCCTCAATTCTCAACCTCTGTTTCCAAATGTAGACATCTTTGCCTCAACCTGGGACATTTTTAGCTTTTGAGGTCAGCCCTGTTCCTCAAGTCTCAACCATTTGTCCCTGAACTCAACCAGTTTTCTGCCAAATCTCAACCACTGATCTCAAATCTCAACCACTGACACCCAATCTCAACATTTTGCACAGGGATTTGGGAAAGAATGTCAAGACCTGGGGAAAAAAGTGAAGGTTTGGGGCCAATGGTTGACATGAGGTTAAGGGTTTTGCACAGAACCAGTGCAGGGTTTCGGGTTAATGGTCACCATTGGTGCAACCAGTTGAGTGTTGTATCTCAAAGAGTTGAGATTTGAGATAAATGGTCAAGAATTGGGATCAAATGTTGAGGTCTGGGGAGATGTGGGGACCCAATAAAGGGGATCAGGGCCACCACCAGAATTAGCACCACCAGCACCATTATCTTTTTTGGCACAGAAATAAGTGGCGGAATCCTCATCCTTGAGGTTGTTCATCTGCAGCGTCAGCGAGCTCTGCCTGTTGTCCCTGGAGATCGTGAACCAGCCCTTCACTGACGGTGCGTACTCGGTGTAACCACCATCGTTCCTGATCCAAGCGATGTATTCCAATCCCTTCCCAGGGGCCTGACGGACGTACATCATGGAGTAGGTGCTGAGGGTGAAGCCAGAGCCATGGCAGAGGAGGCTCAGAGACCCCTCAGGGGGCTGGATGTTTCCCCCTGGTCGATACGAGGGTCGTGGCTACCCGCAGCCTTGTGGGAGGGAAAAAGGGACTATCGGGATGAGTCACTAGACCCAGGAGTTTCTGGGATGGGTGTAATGCTGTCGAGGCTCTTGAGACCTTCCTGAGAGGGCTGTGACCCTGGTGGAATCAATGGGGGACCTCCAGCCCCCTGGGGGATCCCTGTGCCTCCTCTGCCATGGCTCCGGCTTCACCTTTGCCAGCTACACCATGAACTGGGTCCGTCAGGCCCCTGGGAAGCAGGTGGAATGGATCGCCGGGATCTGGAACAATGGTGGTGACACCTACAGTGTGCCACCAGTGAAGGGCCAGTTCATGATCTCCAGGGACAACGGGCAGAGCTCGGTGACGCTGCAGATGAACAACCTCAAGGATGAGGATTTTGCCACCTATTTCTGTGCCAAACGTGATAATGGTGATTGTGGCCCTGATCCCCTTCCCTGGGTCCCCACTTCTCCCCAAACTCCAGCTGGGTCCCCACATCTCCCAGTCCTCAGCCACTGACCTACATCTTGACCATTGGCACCAAATCGCAACTCTTTTTGCCCCAACACTCAACCGGTTGCACCAATGGTGACCATTGAGCCCAAACCCTTCAGTGGTTCTGCCCCAAACACAACCGGTTGAACTCCAAATCTCAACCATTGACCCCAAACCCTCACTCTTGACTTTGGCCAAAGGTCAGGATTTGGAGTCAATGGTTGAGATTTGCACCAAAACAGGTTGAGTTCACAGGAAAATGGAGGTTTGAAGAAAAAGGTTGAGGTCGGGGCTCCAAATGGTCCAGACTTGGTGCAAAGATTTGGGATTTGAGGCCAGATGTGGGGATCCAGTGAAGGGGGTTGGGGCCAATATAACTCCCAGCAGCAACACCAGCAGCACCATAAGATTTGGCACAGAAATAGGTGGCAGAATCCTCGTCCTTGAGGTTGTTCATCTGCAGCGTCAGCGAGCTCTGCCCGTCGTTCCTGGAGATCGTGAACCGGCCCTTCACCGACGGCGCGTACTCGGTGTAAACACCATTGCTGTTGATTCTTGCGACGAATTCCAGCCCCTTCCCAGGAGCCTGACGTGTCCACCCCATTCCGTAGCTGCTGAAGGTGAAGCCAGAGGCACGGCAGACGAGGGTCAGGGACCCCCCGGGGGCCTTGAGGTCACCCCCAGACTCCACCAGGGTCACGGCTGCCCACAGCCCTGCAGGAAGATAAAAGGGAATATCAGGATGAACCACCAGAACTGGGTCTTTCTGGAATGGGTCACACTCTGGAGGCTTTGGGACCTACCTGGGAAGGTGGTGAGGAGGAGAAGGAGGTGAGTGGGGCTGGTCCAATTTCACCTTGGGCAGCTCTGCCATGCACTGGCTTTGCCAGGGACCCGGGAAGGGGATGGAATGGGTTGCTGGAATTGAAAGCGATGATGCCTTCTACAGACCACTGGTAAAGAGATCTCCAGGAACAACGGGCAGAGCTCGGTGATACTGCAGATGAACAACCTCAAGGACGAGGATTCTGCCACCTATTTCTGCGCCAAAAAGGCTGATGCTGTCCCTGGCCCCCTTCTCTGTGTCTCCACATATCTCCAAACCTCAGATACATCCCCAAATCTCAACTGTCTTGACCCCACTTTTGATCATTTGTCCCAACCTCTGATCGGTTTTTCCCCAGTTCTTAACCATTGGCCTCAAACCTCAACTCTTTGCCCCAAATCAAGACCTATTGGGCCCCTGTGCTCTACCTTGTGCCTCAAATCTCAACCATTTCCCCCCAAACCAACCAGGCTTATGCCAAATCCTGACCCTGACTATTGACCCAAATCATAACTATTGACCCAGATCTCAACTATTGAGCCAAATCTCAATTACTGACACCAAATCTCAACCATTGGACCCTATTGTGCGCTTTTCCCATGATTTTGGGGAAGAAGACCATGATTTGTGAGCAAGAGTGAAGGTTTGGAGACAATGGTTGTAAACTGGGGCAAAACTAGTCCAAGTTTTGGGACAAATGATCAACAGTTGGGTCAAAACAGTTGAGGTTCTGGGGAATGGGGACATGTGGGAACCTCCCAATGTGGGGGGTTGGTGTCGATAAAACCAGCATCACCAGCACTGTATCCATCAGCAGCGCTGGCACAGAAATAGGTGGCAGAATCCTCGTCCTTGAGGTTGTCCATCTGCAGCGTCAGCGAGCTCTGCCCGTTGTCCTTGGAGATCGTGAACCGGCCCTTCACCAACGGCGCGTAGTAGATGTAACTACCATCACTGTCGATCCCAGTGACACATTCCAACCCCTTCCCAGGGGCCTGGTGCATCCATCCCATTCCCCAGCTGCTGAACATGAAGCTGGAACCACAACAGAGGAAGTGCAGAGACCCCCCCAGACTCCACCAGAGTCACGGCTGCCCAAAGCCCTGCAAGAGGGAAAAAGAGAATATCAGGATGAGTCACCAGATCCAGGAGTTTCTGAGATGGGTGGAATGCTCCTTCCTGGGAGGGCAGCTGTGACCCTGGTGGAATCTGGAGGGAACTTTCAGTCCCTCTGGGGGTCCCTGCACCTCCTCTGCCATGGCTCCGGCTTCACCTTCAGCAGCTACGGAATGTTCTGGGTGCGCCAGGGACCAATGAAGGTGCTGGACTATGTCGCTGGGATCACCAGTAGTGGTGGCAACACCGACTATGCGCCATCGGTGAAGGGCCGGTTCACGATCTCCAGGGACAACGGGCAGAGCTCGCTGACACTGCAGATGAACAACCTCAAGGATGAGGATTCTGCCACCTATTTCTGTGCCAAAGGTGCTGGTTCTCTTGGTGTTAATATTAATGGTATCCTTGACTCTCCTTTGCTGGGTGCCCATGCGGCCAAACCCCAGATCCTTCCCCTAAATCTCAACCGTTTTGACCCAACTCTTCATAATTTTTCCCATCCTCTGATGAGTTTTGCTTCAGTTCTCAACTCTTTGCTCCAAAATGAGACCTTTATGTTCCCTGAGCTCAAACTTGATCCTCAAAGCTCAACCATTTGCCCCCAAAGTCTTGTTTTGCCCCAGTTTTGAACTGATGGCAGGAAGTCATAATCACCAACCCAAAACTCAACAATCCACTCCAAATTCCAACTCTTTGCATGAAATCTCTACCATTTTGGGACCCAACCTGAACCTTTTTTCTTGAAATGTCCATTTTCCCGTGAAGTCAACCTGTTTTGGAGCAAATCTCAGCCCTTGGCTGCAAATCACAACCTTTGATCTGATATCTTGACCTTTGACCAAAGCCAAGAGTGAAGGTTTGGGGACAATGCTTGGGGTTTGGCGTTAAACCAATTGAGCTTTGGGGCAGAACCAGTGGAGGGTTTGGGGTCTTTGGTCAACATTGTGCAACCGACTGAGTGTTGGGGCACAAAGGGTTGAGATTTGGGTCAGTGGTTGAGATTTGGGTCAGTGGTTGAGATTTGGGGTCGGTGAAGAATACTTGGGGTCAATGGTTGAGATTCGTAGTCAATGGTTCAAGTTTGGTGTCAACAGTTGAGGTTTGGGGCCAATGGTTGAGAATTGAGGCAACACCAATGGTGAAGTCCAGACCCCCAGCCCTATGGGGGATCCCTGACCCTCCTCTGCCACAGCTCTGGCTTCACCTTCAGCAGCTACGGAATGCAGTGGGTCCGTCAGGCTCCCGGGAAGGGGCTGGAATACGTGGCTGGGATCAACAGTGCTGGTAGCGGCACCAGGTACGCGCCGTCGGTGAAGGGCCGGTTCACAATCTCCAGGGACAACGGGCAGAGCTCGGTGACGCTGCAGATGAACAACCTCAAGGACGAGGATTCTGCCACCTATTTCTGTGCCAAATATGCTGGTAGTGGTAGTTATGGTGCTGGTACCAACTCGCCTTCGCTGGGTCCCCATATCTCTTCAAAGCCCAGATCCTTTCCCCAAAACTTTGACCTTTGGTCCCAATCCTTCATTATTTCAACACTCAACTGATTGCACCAATGCTGAACCATTTCCCCAAAGTTTTGTCCCTCAACTAAACTGGTTAGACCTGAAGTGACAACCATTGACTCCAAACCTTCACTCTTGACCATAAATCTCAATCTTCTTTTCCAAAACTTTGGGCAAAGGTCAACATTTGGGTCAAAGGTCGAGATTTGGGTCAGTGGTTGAGATTTAGAGTGATGACTGACATTTAGCAGAAAACTGTAGTGTTTGGGACAAACAATTGGGATTTGAGGAACAAGATTGAGCTCAGAGGCCAAAAATGTTCCCATTTGGGGCAAAGAGTTGATGTTTGGAGCCAATGGTTGAGAATTGGGGCAACATCTCTGCAAGGATGAGACAAATGATCAAGAGTTTGGGTCAAAATTGTTGAGGTTTTGGGGAAGGATCTGGGTTTGGGGCGTGTGGGGACATAGAGGGGAGAATCAGGGCCACCAGGATTACCAGCACCACCATAAGCAGATTTGGCACAGAAATAGGTGGCAGAATCCTCATCCTTGAGGTTGTTCATCTGCAGCGTCACCGAGCTCTGCCCATTGTCCCTGGAGATCGTGAACCGGCCCTCCACTGAGGGCGCGTATCTGGTGGCACCACCATTACTCCAGATCCCAGCAACCCATTCCAGCCCCTTCCCAGGGGTCTGGCGTACCCAGTCCATGGGGTAGTTGCCAAAGGTGAAGCCGGAGCCATGGCAGAGGAGGGTCAGGGACCCCCCGGGGGCTGGAGGTCCCTCCCAGACTCCACCGGGGTCACGCCCCTCCCAGAAATGTCCCGGGAGTCTCAACGGTATTGCACTCATCCTACGAAATCATGGATCTGATGACTCATCCCGAAATTCCCGTTTCCTCCCACAGGGCTGTGGGCAGCCATGTCCCTGATGGAGTCCGAGGGGGATCTCTGGCCCCCTACGGGGTCCCTCTGCCTCCTCTGCCACAGCTCCGGCTTCACTTTTGGCAACTACTACATGCAGTGGGTCCGTCAGGCCCCTGGGAAGGGGCTGGAATGGGTTGCTGGGATCCACAGTGGTGGTAGTTACACCAACTACGCGCCGTCGGTGAAGGGCCGGTTCACGATCTCCAGGAACAACGGACAGAGCTCGGCGACACTGCAGATGAACAACCTCAAGGATGAGGATTCTGCCACCTATTTCTGAGCCAAATACAGTTATGGTTTTGATGCTGGTATGATGCTGGTGGTGTCCTTGATCCTCGCTCTGTGTCCCCTTATCTTCACAAACCCCAGATCCTTCCCTCAAACTTCAACTGTTGGTCCCAATTCCTGATCATTTGTTGCAAATCTCAACCACTGGCCCCAAATCTCAACTCTTTGTGCCTCAACACTTAACCAGTTGAACAAAATGTGACCGTTGACCCCAAACCCTTCACTGGTTGCATCCCCAAACTCAACTGGTTTAACCCCAAGTGTCAATCATTGACCCCAAACCTTCCCTATTGGCCCTGAATCTTGACCTTCTTTCTGAGAACCTTGGCCAAAGGTCAACACTGGGGTCAATGAGTGAGATGTGGCACAAAACTGATTGAGATTTGAGGAAGCAGGTTAAGCTCAGGGAAGAAAATGCTCCTGATTTGGGGCAAAGACATGAGGTTTGGGAACAGAGGTTGAGAACTAGGGCAAAACCAGGCCAAGGTTGGGACAAATGATCAAGATTGGGCCAAAACAGCTGAGGTTTTGGGGAAGGATCCGGGATTTGGAGACATGTGGGGACACAGGGGGTGGGGGGGGATCGGTGCCAACACCAGAATGACCAGAACCACCACCAGTATAATCTCTGGTGCAGAAATAGGTGGCAGAATCCTCGTCCTTGAGGTTGTTCATCTGCAGTGTCACCGAGCTCTGGAGATCATGAAACGGCCCTTCACTGATGGCACGTAGTAGGTGCTGCCACCACTACCACTGATACTTGCAACGTATTCCAGCCCCTTCCCGGGGGCCTGACGGATCCACTGCATGTCGTAGCTGCTGAAGGTGAAGCCGGAGGCACGGCAGACGAGGGTCAGGGACCCCCCGGGGGCCTTGAGGTCACCCCCAGACTCCACCAGGGTCACGGCCGCCTGCAGCCTTGCAGGAGGAAAAAAGGGAATATCAGGATGAGCCATCAGACCAAGGGGTTTCTGGGATGGGTGTAATGCTGTCGAGGCTCCTGGGATGATCCTGAGAGGGCCGTGCCCCTGGTGGAGTCTGGAGAGGACCTCCAGTCATTTGGGGGGTCCCTGTGCCTCCTCTGTCACGGCTCTGGCTTCACCTTCAGTGACTATGTAATGAACTGGGTGTGCCAGGGACCTGGGAAGGGGCTGGAATTTGTTGCGAGTATCTGGGACAATAGTGGTAACACCTACTACGCGCCGTCGGTGAAGGGCCGGTTCACGATCTCCAGGGACAACGGGCAGAGCTCGGTGACGCTGCAGATGAACAACCTCAAGGACGAGGATTCTGCCACCTATTTCTGTGCCAAAGGAAGTAGTACTGGTTGTTGTGATGCTTATGGTGGCTCAAGCCACCGCTCTCAGTCCCCACATATCCCCAGATCCTTCTCCCAACCCTCAACTCTTGACCATTGGCTCCACTCTTGGACTGATGTTGCCCCAATTCTTAACCATTGGCCCCAGATCCCAACTCTTTGCCCCAGATTTGGACCTTTTAGTTCCCTGAGTTCTACCTTGTTCTTCAAACCTCAGTCATGTGTCCCAAACTCAGCCAGTTTTCTGCTGAATCTCACTCATTGCTCTGAATGTCAATCACTGACCCAAATCTCAACCGTTGACCCCAAATCTCAACCAATGACCCAAATTTCAATCACTGATCCAGATTTTGACCTTTGTCCAAAGTTTTGGGGAAGCAGATTGAGATTTGGGGCCAAGAGTGAAGGTTTGGGGTCAATGGTTCATACTTGTGGTCAAACCAGTTGAGTTGAGGGACAAGACATTGAGGCAACAAAACATTGAGTGTTGAAACGGTGAAGAATTGGAACCAAAGGTTGAAGTTTTGGGGGAAGGATCTAAGCTCTGAGGGCATGTGGGGACCCAGCGTGGAGGGTCAATACCAGCACCAGTACTATCCCTACCAACAGATTTGGTGCAGAAATAGGTGGCAGAATCCTCGTCCTTGAGGTTGTTCATCTGCAGCGTCAGCGAGCTCTGCCCGTTGTCCCTGGAGATCGTGAACCGGCCCTTCACCGCCATTGCATGGCAATATCCCCCACCCTTGGTGATCCCTGCAATGAGTTCCAGCCCCTTCCCGGGAGCCTGATGGATCCAGAACATTCCGTAGTCACTGAAGGTGAAGCCGGAGGCACGGCAGAGGAGGGTCAGGGACCCCCCTGGGGGCTAGAGGTCCCCCCCAGACTCCACTGGGGTCACGGCCACCCGCAGCCCTGCGGGAAGGAAAAAGAGAATATTGGGATGAGTTGGATGATCCTGGGGTGCTTGGGATGGGCATTGGACTCTGTGGCCTGTTGGGACATCCCCCCAAAACCCAACAATTGACCCAAACCTCAATCATTGGCCTCAAACCTCAACTCTTTCCCCAAAATCACATCCATTCTAATCCTAAATTTCCACTTTTTGCCCAAACTTGACCTGTTTTGCTCTAAATCTGAACCACTGGCAGCAGGTAACAAGCTTCAACCCCAAATCTCAACCACTGACCCCAGTTCTCAATCATTTATCCAAATCTCACCCATTGACCCCAAATTTCAACTCTCTGAGCCCCAATGCTTAACAAGTTGCACCAGAGGTGACCATTAACTGTTGGCCCCAAGTCATGAGCTTTTTCTCCAAAACCCTGTGCAAAAAGTTGAGATTTAAGGTCAATTGTTGAGATTCGAGGTCAATGGTTGAGTTTTGGGTCAATGCTTGAGTTTTTAGGTCAGTGGTTGAGATTTGGTATCAATGGCCAAGATTTGATTATGTTTGAAGTCAATGGTTGAGATTTTGGGGTCAACGGTTGAGATTTCGGGCCAACGGTTGAGATTTCGGGTCAATGGTTGAGATTCGAAGAACAAGGTTGAGATTTGGGACCAAAATGATCTTGATTTGGTGCAAACAGTTGGGCTTTGGGGCCAATACTTTGGATTTTGGGCAATACTAACTAGTGTTTGGGCCAAATGACCAAGAGTTGGCCCAAAAGTCAATATCATAAGCATCACAATAATTACCAGAAAGTGCAGATTTGGAGCAGAAATAGGTGGCAGAATCCTCGTCCTTGAGGTTGTTCATCTGCAGCGTCACCGAGCTCTGCCCGTTGTCTCTGGAGATTGTGAACTGGTCCTTCACCGATGGCGCGTAGATGGTGGTGCTACCATCGTTGCTGATCCAAGCTACCCATTCCAGCCCCTTCCCAGGGGCCTGGAAGATCCAGTTCATGTCATTGCTGCCGAAGTCAAAGCCGGAGAGGAGGCGCAGGGACCCCCTGGGGGGCTGGAGGTCCCCTCCCAACTCCACCACTGGTTCTCAACCATTGTCCCCAAACTCAACTCTTCACCCCAAATCGGGTCGTTTTTGGCTGCTGAGCTCAACATTGTTCTTCAAATCTCAACCATTGACCCCAAATCCTGATCACTGAGCCCAAATCCTGATCATTGACCCCAAATCTCAACCACTGACCAAAATATCAACCACTGGTCCAAATCTTGAACATTGACTGAAATCTCAACTGTGGGCTTCAAATCTCAATGATTGGTCCCAAATCTTGACCATGGACCCCGAACATTAACCATTGACCCGAATCTCAGCTATTGACCCCAAATCTTAATCATTGACCCCAAATCTCATCTCTTGTCCCCAAGTCTCAACCACTGACAGCAAATCTCAGTCACTGGGCCCAAATCTCAACCCTTGACTGTAAATCTCAACCATTGACCCAAATCTTGACGATTGACCCCAAATCTCGACCACTGGCCCCAAATCTCAACTCTTTGAGCCCCAACACTCAACCTGTTGCACAATGTTGACCATTGACCCCAAACTCTTCACTGGTTGTACTCCAAAACTCAACTGGTTGAACCCAAGTGTCAACCATTGGCCCCAGACCTTCACTCTTGACCCAAATATCAACCTTTTTCCCCTAAACGTGACCCTCTTGGCCCAAAATCCCAACTTGGGCAAAATCATTTGAGGTCTGGGTCTAACAGCCGAGATTTGAGGGGTGGGTGTAGGAGGAGGGGCTTGGAGAAGGGGGCGGGGCCTGCAGGTGGATGAGATTTGAGGTAAAAAGTTGAGATTTGGGGGATGAACCTTTGAGGTTTGGGAGCAAAGGATCCAGGTTGGTGGAGAAGCTGAAAATTTGACCAGCTTTGCCACAAATCTCAGTTATTGGCCCCAATTCTTGACTGTTTGCCCCAAATCTCGGCAGTTTTTACCCCCAAATCCCAATATTACCCTCCATATCCTCACATCAAGTTCTGCATCCTCAAAAATCTCCCCAAATGCGATTATTTCCTTCCAAATCCCATTAATTCACCCACAAAATCCCCTCATTCCTTCCCAAATCCCATTATTTTCCCCTGAAATCCCATTAATTTCCAAAAAATCTCAGCATTTCACCCCCCAAATCACACTCCCTCAAACATATTTTTTTTCCCCCAAATCCCGCTTTATTGCCCAAAATCCCATTCTTCCTCATAAAAGCTTTGATTTCCCCCTGGAAAATCCCCCTNGGCAGAGGAGGGTCAGGGACCCCCCTGGGGGCTAGAGGTCCCCCCCAGACTCCACTGGGGTCACGGCCACCCGCAGCCCTGCGGGAAGGAAAAAGAGAATATTGGGATGAGTTGGATGATCCTGGGGTGCTTGGGATGGGCATTGGACTCTGTGGCCTGTTGGGACATCCCCCCAAAACCCAACAATTGACCCAAACCTCAATCATTGGCCTCAAACCTCAACTCTTTCCCCAAAATCACATCCATTCTAATCCTAAATTTCCACTTTTTGCCCAAACTTGACCTGTTTTGCTCTAAATCTGAACCACTGGCAGCAGGTAACAAGCTTCAACCCCAAATCTCAACCACTGACCCCAGTTCTCAATCATTTATCCAAATCTCACCCATTGACCCCAAATTTCAACTCTCTGAGCCCCAATGCTTAACAAGTTGCACCAGAGGTGACCATTAACTGTTGGCCCCAAGTCATGAGCTTTTTCTCCAAAACCCTGTGCAAAAAGTTGAGATTTAAGGTCAATTGTTGAGATTCGAGGTCAATGGTTGAGTTTTGGGTCAATGCTTGAGTTTTTAGGTCAGTGGTTGAGATTTGGTATCAATGGCCAAGATTTGATTATGTTTGAAGTCAATGGTTGAGATTTTGGGGTCAACGGTTGAGATTTCGGGCCAACGGTTGAGATTTCGGGTCAATGGTTGAGATTCGAAGAACAAGGTTGAGATTTGGGACCAAAATGATCTTGATTTGGTGCAAACAGTTGGGCTTTGGGGCCAATACTTTGGATTTTGGGCAATACTAACTAGTGTTTGGGCCAAATGACCAAGAGTTGGCCCAAAAGTCAATATCATAAGCATCACAATAATTACCAGAAAGTGCAGATTTGGAGCAGAAATAGGTGGCAGAATCCTCGTCCTTGAGGTTGTTCATCTGCAGCGTCACCGAGCTCTGCCCGTTGTCTCTGGAGATTGTGAACTGGTCCTTCACCGACGGCGCGTAGATGGTGGTGCTACCATCGTTGCTGATCCAAGCTACCCATTCCAGCCCCTTCCCAGGGGCCTGGAAGATCCAGTTCATGTCATTGCTGCCGAAGTCAAAGCCGGAGAGGAGGCGCAGGGACCCCCTGGGGGGCTGGAGGTCCCCTCCCAACTCCACCACTGGTTCTCTACCATTGTCCCCAAACCTCAACTCTTCACCCCAAATCGGGCCCTTTTTGGCTGCTGAGCTCAACATTGTTCTTCAAATCTCAACCATTGACCCCAAATCCTGATCACTGAGCCCAAATCCTGATCATTGACCCCAAATCTCAACCACTGACCAAAATATCAACCACTGGTCCAAATCTTGAACATTGACTGAAATCTCAACTGTGGTCTTCAAATCTCAATGATTGGTCCCAAATCTTGACCATGGACCCCAAACACTAACCATTGACCCGAATCTCAGCTATTGACCCCAAATCTTAATCATTGACCCCAAATCTCATCTCTTGTCCCCAAGTCTCAACCACTGACAGCAAATCTCAGTCACTGGGCCCAAATCTCAACCCTTGACTGTAAATCTCAACCATTGACCCAAATCTCGATCATTGACCTAAATCTCAACTCTTTGAGCCCCAACACTCAACCTGTTGCACAATGTTGACCATTGACCCCAAACTCTTCACTGGTTGTACTCCAAAACTCAACTGGTTGAACCCAAGTGTCAACCATTGGCCCCAGACCTTCACTCTTGACCCAAATATCAACCTTTTTCCCCTAAACGTGACCCTCTTGGCCCAAAATCCCAACCCTTCCCCCAACTTGGGCAACCCTGAAATAGGTCTGGGTCTAACAGCCGAGATTTGAGGGGTGGGTGTAGGAGGAGGGGCTTGGAGAAGGGGGCGGGGCCTGCAGGTGGATGAGATTTGAGGTAAAAAGTTGAGATTTGGGGGATGAACCTTTGAGGTTTGGGAGCAAAGGATCCAGGTTGGTGGAAAAGCTGAAAATTTGACCAGCTTTGCCACAAATCTCAGTTATTGGCCCCAATTCTTGACTGTTTGCCCCAAATCTCGGCAGTTTTTACCCCCAAATCCCAATATTACCCTCCATATCCTCACATCAAGTTCTGCATCCTCAAAAATCTCCCCAAATGCGATTATTTCCTTCCAAATCCCATTAATTCACCCACAAAATCCCCTCATTCCTTCCCAAATCCCATTATTTTCCCCTGAAATCCCATTAATTTCCAAAAAATCTCAGCATTTCACCCCCCAAATCACACTCCCTCAAACATATTTTTTTTCCCCCAAATCCCGCTTTATTGCCCAAAATCCCATTCTTCCTCATAAAAGCTTTGATTTCCCCCTGGAAAATCCCCCTTTTACCTACAAATTCCATTATTCCCCCAAATCCCATTATTTTCCCTAAAAATTCCATTTTATACCCCCCAAAATCCCATCATCTTCACCAAACCCCCTTTTTATTTCCCAAATCCAATTTTCCCCAAACCACCCTTTTTTACCCCCAAATCCCATTTCATCTCAAATCCCATTAGTCCAACCCAAAAATCCCATTTTCCCCCCCAAACCCCATTATTTCCCCTCAAATACCATTTTGTAACCCCCCAAATCTCATTATTCCCCCAATTCCTCCCCTTTCCCCCCCAAAATCCCTGTTTGCACTCCCCTAAATCCCCCTTTTCCCCCAAATTCCCCCTTTTTTCCCCTCCCCAAATCTCATTTTCTTCCAAAATCCTAATTTCCACCCCCATTCCCATTTTTCTCCCGAAATCCCGTTTTTTCCACCAATTCCGCCCCCTGGTGGCTGCACCCGGTCACTGCAGGGAAAATAATTTCCTATTTTTCTAAATAATTCATTCAGAGCAATTAATTAATTAAAGACAACTAATTGCAGAGCAAATCCTTAATTCATTAAGTATTATGTATTAATTGTGTATTAATTAATTAGGGACAAGTAATTAATTGGAGCTCTCAAATAATTAATTCGGGATAATTAATTCATTCAGTACAACGAGGGCTCTGCAGAGCTTTTAATTACTCAATTAATTGGCTGCAGAGTAGTGATTAATCACCCAGGGCCAGCGTGATTAATTAATTCAAGAAGCCGTCGTGATTCTTCAGGGATTTGGATTAAATTAATCAGGGGCAAGTTATTAATGAAGGGTTGCGATTAATTAATTTAGTATCCATAATTAATCAGGGCAGTGGGGGTTAAATAAATTAATTAATTATATTTATTAAATTAACGCGTGAATATTTAATCGAGGTGATGCAAAAATGTGATTTATTAATTTAGAGTCAATCATTAATACACAGATGGCAACGAATTAATTGTTTAATTAATTCACTCCATAAACGTGATTCACCACCAGGGACCTCTCCAGTTATTAAATAATTGGACACCCACCATTAATTCCCCAGGGGCATCCCGATTTATTTTTAATTAATTAATTTGACCCATTGATTAATCCCCAAAGCCATCACGGTTAATTAATCAACTGGCCATCTGTGATTAACCCCAATTCATTAATTAATTGGTGCCCTGTGACTGATCCATCATAATTCATTAATTTGTCATTGCTGATTAATCCCAATTTATTGACTAATTAATTAATTAATACCTATGATTGTTCCCTATTAATTCATTAGCTAATTGCTCCCTTTGATCAATCCCCATGGATTAATTTATTAATTGGCCCCCTGTGGTTAATCCTTATTAATTAACTGGACTAATGTGATTAATCCCTATTAATTAATTACGTCTCAGTGATGTATTATATATCCTGAATAATTAATTAATTCATATGCCCTCTGTGATTAATACTGATTGATTGATTGATTGATTGATTGATTGATAGGATGCCTGTAACTGATCCCTATTAACTCATTAAATGTCTGTGATTATTGACAATTAACTAATTACTCAATTGTACCCCTTGGATTATTCCTTATTTATTCGTTAATTAATTGGACACATGGGATTAATCTCTATTGATTAATTAATTCAGGCCCTGTGATTAATCCCAGTTAATTAATTGGCATTTGGGATTAATTCCAATTAATTAATTAATTGTCCCAATGATTAATCGTGATTAATTCTGTG
The DNA here is from genome assembly GCA_013390005.1 of Calyptomena viridis. Classification (NCBI taxonomy): domain Eukaryota; kingdom Metazoa; phylum Chordata; class Aves; order Passeriformes; family Eurylaimidae; genus Calyptomena; species Calyptomena viridis. The sequence goes on from WEIV01002224.1 coordinate 36,881, forward strand.
AATAATCTCAATTAATTATGTGCCCCCGTGAGCAATCCCAATTAATTTCCCTGTGATTAATCCTAATGAATTGCCCCATGATTAATCCCAATTCATTCATTGTCCCCTGTGATTACTCTCACTTAATTCAACCCTGATTCATTCATTAATTACCCCATGATTAATCTCGATCAACTAATTACCCCTTTGATTTATCCTTATTAATTAATTGTCCCTTGTGATTAATCATGATTAATTAACTGGGCCATGTGAGCATTCCTGATTAATTTATTAATTGCCCCTGTGATTAACCACAATTCATTCATTACTCCCTGTGATTAACCATAATTAATTAGTTACCCCCTGTGATTAGCCAAAATTAATTGATTAACCATAAATAATTAATTATCCCCTGTGATTAACCTTAACTACTGAACTATGCCCTGTGAGTAACCATAATTAATTAATTACCCCTTGTGATTAACCAGAATTAATTATCCCCTGTGATTCACCATAACTACTTAACTACCCCTGTGATTAATCAAAATTAATTAACTACCCACCGGGATTAACCCTGTTTAACTAATTAATTAATTAATTACATCCCATGACACCAATAATTATTGACAAAAACCCAATTCACAAGTAATTAACCCGCCAATTAAACCCCTTGGGGCCTTAATTACCCGCCAAAACCCTTTCCCATGAAACCCCGCCCCCTCCCCAAGCCCCACCCCT
>WEIV01002228.1:0-13450 GCA_013390005.1 Calyptomena viridis
TGTAACTCCTGGTTAGAATTTTTGCTTTTAAAAGCTAGGAAGTTTTGCATGGACTTTCCAAACATATTCTTGTTGTTCTTTAGGCTTTTATGTATAATATATATTTATTTCATAGAAAATTTATAATGGCAAGTTTTTACTGAAACCTGATACAAATTTGTCATTCTTACAATACTCTTAAGAATTCAGATGCTTTGTGTTTCTGTCATCACCCCTCTCTGAGGAGGGAAACTCTAAATCAGAATATCCATTTAATGAGAATATTTGAGACACATTCAAGCTCATAGAGCTTAAAAGACAGGGGTGTATGTTTAAGCTCNGGGTGTATGTTTAAGCTCGAAATGCAGCTGCCTGGAAAATGTTCAATGATGAAAAATTTGCAAGGTCTAAGGACAGAAACCCAGTAAATTTCTTTCTGGTCATTTCAGCGTTGTTGCCCAATTTCCTAGAGCTCTGAAGACACTAATCGATCCATTCCCACACATTGTGTGGTGCTCTGTATTTACCAACTCTGACTGGTAGGAACCATTGAGGTGTTTCCTTTGCCTTTGCACAGTGGCACTAACCGTGCTATTACGCTACTTCAATACTTTTCTTTTTTCTTACTATTTACCATTTCTTTCTTGCTGTCATTCTAAATAGCACTGATATTTACTTCTACAGAAAATTACAAATGGAGTTCTGTAATGAAATAGAGAAGGATATTTTGACTGCAGTTCTACTAAGTATGCAGTGCTTTGTCATGGTAAAAGCTCCCCACAGATAGCGTGTCTTACGACCACTGTTGCTTAGAATTAAGAGAAAAAACCAAATACCCAAGTGATAAAGTGTATTGCAAGATCAGTGGAACATACTGAAACTCCACTCCAGCTAGGAAAATTGAGTCATCGCCATGATTAAGAGAAATGAGACGATAAATCCCTAGCAATCATCATCTCTCAAATATCCTAGCTAATAAATAACCATTTGTTTACAAATAGGCTGTATCATCCTCTGGTGGCTGAAGTCTGTGGAGCTAGATCATATTTACCTCTTTCTGAAGCCTTCCAATAAAGCTTCTAAAAGGTTTTCCTTGATGATCTTATGTCTATAAAAACTGAATCCACCTTAATCTCTTTGAATATTGTATTAAGTACAGCTTTCCTCAGACTGTGCAAAGATCTTGAAATATCTTTGTGAGGATTTTTTAAAGATAGTATAATTGTAAGTCATTTTAAGTGATACAATATAGCTGCATTTCCTTCAGCCTTGAATTGTACTAAACTCAACAAGTGAATTATCTTTTGCAGTTAAAATGAATATTTTTCCCTAAATCTTAGGCCTATCATGCACCTGAAAAGTGATAATAAACACCATTGAGTGCATCCTGATTCTTTGAAATGTTAAACGATGAGCAGTAAAATAAAAATTTTATTACCAATGAGCACCTGAACATTGAGACAAAACTGTTCTTTCCAAATGATGTATTTCAAATTTTAAAAACTTCTCTCACCTTTGAACTACTTTGTTTTGAAATCCCTATTTTCAGTGTAGACACAATGTTTATTAATATAAAATTCCTTCTGAAGAAAAACTAGTATTTTAATCATCACACCACTGCCATCAGTCATAAAGGCTGTCCTTTGTATGTTGTCCATGCACCACATTCATTTTAGTTGCCTCCCGAAAACAAAATAGTCAAACATTAATGAGATAACAAGGAGCTGTATTTTTACTAGTATAGACAACTTGGTTGCTGTGCCAAAAAGTCAAGTTTTCGGTTTTGTTTTTTTTTTNTCATGAACTTGTTCTTCAGCCAGTGTGCTGCATTCATCTTGTTTAAACTTAGTCTTGGCTCTCTGAATCTGGCTGATATTCATTTAATACTTGTCCATAATCAGCTACACCAATTAGCAAATTTCTGTTCAGATTAATTTCTTTTTCCAACATTTTAGAGTTGTTTCAGCAATCAAGATTTTATTCTGGTTTTGTTGTTGATTTGTTGTTTTTTTTTTCTCCTATAGACTGCTTTCAGTTCTCCTTTGTGTTTGACGAGAACTTTTCAATTTCCATTGAGAAACACCCTTTTGGGTTTTTTTAGATTATGACTTTTCCCCAATGCCATAGCATTTCTTGCTTGTCAATGCTTTTCTAGTTCATCCTGAAACATGGCAAATGGGACTGAGCTAAGAAGCAGGGATATTTTTGTTCACCATCTACCCTCTGCTGCATTTCACATATGGGGTTGTAGATGCATCTGTATAATATGGAAATACATGTTTTGTATATGTTTGTGCTTAATATACTGATACATACCCATATGTTTAAATGCACAAATAGACAAGATGGTTTGAGTGGATTTTTTAATGAAACCTAGAGATTATTTTTAATATTTTCTTATCCTCTTTGTTTTTGTGTCCACTGCAGATATATTTGAAACATATTAAGTATTTTCTAAACAGAGAATAAGGAAGTTCTCCAAATGGCATTCATGAAGTTAATTCCTTGAGAAAGAATGGTCAAAAGGGAATATTATCTGCTTGTACCTATTTAACCCTCTCATCCCTCTGAATCATGTTCCAGCATACAGGTTTCTTTAGTAGGAGGCAAATCTTAAATAAGAGCGTAAATGTTCTCCTTAAATAGATTGTTATGTTGTTATGACAGGTAGACAAGGTAAATGAACTATTAGATATCACAGAACTGTAGAATCACCAGATTGTTTAGAACTTCAATCTGACTGATAGCACTGCACTGGAAGATGCAGCTGTAGAAATCAAAATGCACATCTAAAACACGCTGAGTCATTACTCATGTTGTTTGAGAAAGTAATGTCTACTGATTTGCATTTGCTGTGCTGTACCTTATTTTGGAATTTTAAAATGGTTTTTAAATTCTTAGAGTATTAGACCTTTACATGGGTAAAGAGAACTATAGTTACAGGAGTTACAGTAAAAAATATTTTTACACTGTAGATAAAATTTGTTATTTTTGGCATAAATTAATCATAGTGTAATGGTAATTAAGAGGAAATGTCTAGTACAGTCTAGTTTTTGCATACTTAATTGATACTTTTGCCTCCTTATTTTCCTTTGAAGTGTATTTGACACTGGGCCCTGTCAGGGTACTGAAGTAGGATGCCTGTTGGTTTTAGATAAGATGTCAATTCCTAGTTTTTTTCTAATTTGCTTTAGAAAAGACAGAAGTGCCTAATATAGTAAACACACAAATAATTATTCCAGAGCACTTAATGTAGGGCTAGGAAAACAGATAACTTGACATGCTTATAAAAGCTGTATAAATATAGCGAAGAATGTAAACTGTAAAGTTTTTCGTTAGAAAGTAATAGAAATGCAAATTGATTTCATGCAAAGCACACAAAATAGGTTTTTTCTGCAAAATTGTTTTGTTGTGAGACATCAGTGTGCAGATTCCAAAAGGAAAGGCAGGCATCTTGCTGTTGTATATTTCTAAGAAGATAGGGGTTTTCCCAGTACCAGACCTGCACGGGCTATTACACAGCTCTGTTGTTTCTAATAATAGCTGTTCAGCACTTTGATTATCTTCCAGACAAATTTCTTGCATTAAACCAGAAAACATTTGCTAGATCTATTTCACACAGGCCTATCTTCACGGAAATACCCTCTAGCTCTTAAAGTTGTTTTCCATTTTTAAGTATAATGCATTCTGCTATGGTGGAATACCTTTTCACTTATGGTCAGCTGTGAACTGACTTTCATGAGAACATAAGGTAATTTAAGAGCTACTGCTGCTGGATGCTTGAATCCTGACCACTTTTGCATGTACATAGAATGACAGGAGGACTCAGGTTTTACATGCTGGCACAGTGTTCCCAGAGGTCCAGAGCTTAAACCCTGGAAGCCAAATTTCAGTGGAGGTAGGTACAGGTAGATCAAAGGAAAGTACCTTTTGGAGGTTGAGAGTGGATTAAGTGGCTGATGAAGAACTAAAAATATACTCTCTCAGATTGCTATTGGACTCTGACCAACTATTTTCTGCAGCTGTAAGTTCTTCTGCTGCTCACATGAAATGGGATGAATAGCTGTACAGATAAGCTCGCAGACTACGAGTGAATGTGATTTATTGTTTGAGGGATAATATTGTCTCTTAGAGGCAAGTCCAAGTGCTAAACAGGACAGTGAACAGCTTTATAGTCCACTTCCCCTTGACGGTTCAGTCCTTTGTTTCAGAATCTAAGAACTCACCCTAAATAAATTTTATCTAGATCCTACTACAATATCCTGTCAAACACAAATAAATACAAAAATAATATATTTGAATGGCAAATGGGCAAAGCCAAATAGATCCCAGTGCTTTGGGTCCTTTGTGTGGTGTTAGCTGGGACCGTGCTGATACAGAATTTGGTGAAGGGCCCAGCTCAATGCTGAAGATGGCATAGGGAGAGGTTAGCTGCCCAAGTCAGCCTCACACCTCTCCTGATCCAGGACTTTGGATTCTGCTTACATGGCTGACACCATTGTAAAGTACAGACATGCCATGAGTCTTCACGGCAGGATCCAACAAGAGTACTAAGAGTTGTGAATTGTGCCTACTTGGAGTAAAGCATTAGTAACTTCTCTGAAGTTAAGTGACCCCTAATGACTGTCAAAATTATGAACTACTTCACTGGCAATTAAAGGGCACAAGAAAAGAAACAGAGAAACACACTCTAACATCTGCATGATGTCTGGAATTTTGTTTGTTTGATCATAAACTGTGTTATCTTATTTCGGTGTCATTGCTGGAAACAGATTAGATTCTATCTGCAGCATTGTATTGGGGTTTTTTGCTTCTTCTGAGCACTACTCAGAACCAGATTTTCAAAATATGACATCTATTTTTCAGGTAGAGTTTGAGCATTGCTTTTTCTGAAAGCAAATGATAAAATATACAGATACGCATACAAACCTCAGCTGTATGTGCTAACTGAATACAAACTAAGCACAAATGGGCTTTTACAGATGTAAATTCTATCATTTGCTTGTACAAGTGACAGTGATAAACAACCACACACACCAGTGATTTGCATGCACAAAGCTGAAGTTTAGCTCTGAGTGCTTTTTGAGACCTTAAGTGTCATACCCTGTTGACAGTATATTTGACCTGAGAACATCAGCTTTTTAATCAAAACATTTCCTTGCAACTTCAGTTTATTTTCTTTATATCCATTACCATGTCTATTTATTTTTAATCTGTCATCAAAACATCGATCTTCGAATGGTTAGGCTGACTGTTGTCTTTTGCTGAGCTATTGCTAATATGCTGGCAGGCATTGCTGCCTAAGTACATTTGCTTAATTTTGGGTCTAATCCTATTCTTTTTGAAATGACTGGACATCTTTCCATTGGCTTTTTTTGACTGTACACTCCTTGGGGCAGGGATGTGTCTTCCATTGTTTTTTGTGAGTGCATTACCAGTGATGATGTCCAAGAAATAGAAGTAAACAATAACCTATTCTTTCAAGGAACAAAAGGATGTTCTTTTTGATGCATACATCTTTCATCTCTCTTGAATTTGCCATTCAAAATCAGAAAACTGTTTGCAGGGTTTTTCACTTTCAGAATTTTCCTAGGTTTATGCATCTTATAGTCTTCTCATGTAGCCTCATTAATTTGTTTCATACTCACTTGTTTCAAGTGTCTCTTTTAAACTCTACGGTTGTGGGTAGAAAAATCATACAAAAATAAATTCTTCATATTGCTTTTGGAAGATGTCTGATATCCCACTCAGCAAAGGTTTCTTTGAAATTTTTACTTTATAGAGTTTTTTTCCTCTATAGCATCCTACAAAAGCAGAAATAGTGAAAACATGGCCTTTACCATTAAGGAGACATTGCTAGCTCCAGAGCACAGATATATTGAAATTATTTATGGAATTTAAAATTATTCTGGAAAGGGAAAGTTCTGGATTTTCTGTTTCCCCTTCAAAGCCATGTACTTTATTTCACCTTGTGGTTGTATTATTGACCTCAAAACAGGTTTATCATAGGCAGAGAAAGCAAAGTCAGATTCTTTCCTAAATATTAATTAAAGTGATTGGGACTATGCTGTTTAAATACGTACTCTCTATCTCACTGGATTCAACTAGTTGCAGGTTAAGACCTGAATATGGTGGACAGAACTGTAAAACCTTAAACTCAAATCCCAGCAGTTGAATAGAACAGTAATTGATAATGTACATGTTTGTTATCAATTTGCACTTTTAAGAAGATGCAAAGAATTGTGCTCAGTCTTATTTATGCTTTAACATTTATTGCTTCTTTAATTTATGCTTAACACACTTTTTTTTTCCCTTCAATCTAAGAAATTTAATGAATTTAAATGTATTTCTGGTCTGCAGAAGGAACAAGGAGAGAATGGGGCATAACTCAGTAGGACCAGAGAGTCAGCAGAAATTGAAAGAAGTAGTCAAATTGAGCAGTATGAACAAATTTAAGAATTAAAAGCAGAAATGTTTTAAGAAAGTGTTTTTTGTGCATATTGTTTACACAGATACTACCAAATGGATTACTCATCTATTTTCATCAAGAAAATTCTACAGACTTCAGTTTTGACAGTTTTAAACAAAACCCATCATCCCAGCTCAAAACTGTATTTGCATATGTATATATTCAGTCTGCTATGAAAAACAAGATGCTATTAGCACATTGAGTCCTTATTCTTCTCTCTACTACAAGAGGCAGAAGCAATGAAAAGAGATCGGGAGAGGGGGAAAAAAAAAAAGCAAGAGAAAAAGGGATCAGTGGAGCTAAACAGATAATTGTTTTGGGCATCCTCCTTACCCCATAGCATTTCAGCTCTCACAGTGTTTCCCTAAGATTCCACTGGACACATCAGAAATAAAGGCACATAGGAAGACTCCATAGTATTGCAAATCAGACGGGAGTTGGTGGTCCTAAGACCTCCACTAGTTCCTACATCAATCTCCTCTGCACTTTACACAGCTGGGCTGTGTATGGTCAGCTGATGAGGGAGAAATCCTGAAGGGCTAAACACACATATTCTTGTTGTCTGTCTCTCCCTGTTAGTGGGACTCCTAACTTTGGCAGACCAGTCCTTGTATACCAACCCTCGGCTGCCATTTGAGATGTTGTATCCTCATTCTCATGCCTTTGCCTGCTCCTGAAAGTTTTGTCTCTGGAAGTTAAGATTTAGCATCCATTAAGAAACTATACAGACAAATTCTTTTTCCCTTGTTTTAGCAAATTTTCCTTTTATTTATTTGTTTCTAACAAATTATTATTATTCTGACAAATTACTTTCCCCCCCTATTTTCTAAGTTAAGTGAACTCAGTGGAGATTTTCCTTTCTAAAATACTAAAAACTAGGTCAAACTTTTCGATTTGGCACAGATCCAGGCTTACCACAGGAACTGAGAAGACTGTAGAATCACCCAGGGAAATACAGATGTTTTCAGATTGTGTGGAACAAATGTCTCTGTGGCTGTGCTGCCCGCCCACTTGCCTCAGAACTGTGTTCCTTTCCTTTGAGTCTGCTTAGGCCTTCTGTCCCACCCAGGGATGCCTTGGCTGGCCATGAGCCCAGGCCGACTCTCAGAAAAGTCAGCAGAAATAGCTGCTTCTTTTTCTCCTTCACACAAGAATTTTGAGGGGAACAAAGCTTTCCATACACCTTAAAGAACAGATATTTATGTGTTCAAATCATGATGCTGCTATGGAAAGTGAGTGCATGGCCATTGCTCTCATCGAAGTATCTTGGGCAGGGTAGGGTGAAGATCTGGCTATGGGCAGAGAATAGTTTTCTTCATCATTTGTGTAGAATATAAACTATGAGGAGTTATGTTCATGTTTCAAAGTCATTAAGCCTATCAATTTCATTATGATGGCTTTCTAGAGAAGAAACTGTAGGAGCTCAGAGGATCTTCCAAGGGTTATAGGATTTTTTGTTCCAAAAAAGGAACAGGAATAAGTCTTTAAAGGCTAAAAAAATATCACTCGAGGCTTGAGTTGTGCAGCTATTCTATGTGGTTTCACTACTTGTGAGCAAAAATGTTAGAATACAGAGGAGAACTTATATCAACTGTGGGTGGAAAGCTAGAAAACAAGATGTTTTGAAAATGCAGCTTGTAATGTATCAATTTTCATGCTAGACTATGTAGACAATGGTGGAATTCAAATAGTATTTTCAGCTTGTACTCTCTACAAATATCTACAGCATGTCTTTATATCCCAGTGCAACATAATTCTTTTAGGAGAGCATTTATTAAGCATATACAATTATAGACTTTCTCAGACAGAAAATACCTGCATAGATAGATCTCAAATTTGCATACCTGCAGTAAAGTGCCCCAGAGAACTTGTAAAAATGCTCGTAGTAATTGCTTCTTGTATCAAAGTCCAGTACCAGATAAAGGAATGAAACTCGCAGCTTCTCAGTTTTTATTCTGTTTATTGAGCTTTATCACAACTTTAGCATGTCACCCTAACCTGGGTTTAACACACCAAAGTGTGTGCTGCCTTAGAAGTGCTGGAAAGCCTCAGAAGTGCCGAAATGACGACTGCATCTAAGTTTTTAAGGACACTAATGACCAATGATATGATAATACGTATTATGTTTACAATTCGGTACCAATAATCCTAACTTATTACTAACACGTCTTCTCTACCTCAAACCTGTTCTACCAATCTCTAAATGCCAGCTCTACTGCAGTGCAAAGAGCAAAAAGAAGAAGAAGAAGAAGAACTCAGGGCAACACCCAAAATCCTCCATGTTGTCTTCTTTTATATCTATACTAAAAAACCTAAAACTATAAGCTTCACTTCTATAACAAACCAAACCATGATCCAAGTTATATGTCTGCTGCTCTTGCTTCCATCAGTTTTGGAAGTCCTTCCCAGGGACACAGATCAAAAACTGTATCCTCCTGGGGTCTCTGCGAGGGTCCCAGACCCTCCAGGGCAATCCGAGGTGCAGTCTCAATATCCTGGACTCCAACAATGGATGAGTGGGAAAATGAGTCACTGGATATTTGTATTAGCCTCTTTGAAAGGTAGAGTATGAAGGGAAATACCAATCAGGTCGCAGTCTTCATGAGAAAGCAACTCTGTTTGCAACTCTTAAGCAAGGAATGAAATAGCCTAGAATTCAAGTTGATAGAGAGAGTGTTGAGTGAGGCCCCAAGGAGCTTGTGTTGGCAACAGGAAACCTTCTGTTTGAATTGTCTAAGGTGGATTAAAGGTCAAAATTATTCCAGTGTTGAATGCAGTAGGTAGATGAATCCTGAACCAATAGATTTGTGAGGCAACTGAAAGCCAAATGCTCCTTCTCTCATTCAATGATAGCTGTGTTTTCATAAAGATTGCATAAATCTTGCTAACTCGTAATAGCCACTTTTGTACATTTTACATGCAACATCTTCACTTTGTCCACATTAATGTAAACATAAAAGTGCTTGAGAAAGTCCTGAGAACATCTTTGAACATGAATTGTTACCGTAAGTAAATATCAATAAATGCTTTACTTAGTTTCTAAGAGTTATCTTAACTACTCATAAGAAAAAGCGACAAATTACTAAAAAAGAAGAGACTGAGGAAAGGGCAAGAATGTTCCTTTTAATATGCCATTGAACTACTTTATGATCTTAGGCAACTCATTTAATTTGTGTGTGTCTTCCTTCTAGCCTTATTGGTTTCACTGTATGTTTTACTATCATCTGATCCTAACTAAGAATAGGGATAAAAAAATGACACTGGATTCAAGAAGTACAAATCTTTGATCCTTTCCATCAAATTGTTCCAATTTTTGGCCTGTAACTAAATTTATACTGTCATCACTCCCTAAGTTTTATTTTTTGAGCTATGAAGAATATACTTGGTCATTAAAGGTTTTCCTTTTCCATTTTAGAATGTTAGTGTCTCTGGAATCTATTTTGTCACCTAGGCCTGTTTTACAGCACAGCACACAACTGAAAAATATTCAAGAACATGGAGGGTGTGTTAATGAGTTGTACTATTGATTTCACCAGTAATATTTTAATGCTATTTCTCTTGGAAAATGAACAATAGATGTGGGGTCAGAAATTCTTAATACATGTTGTATATGGTCATAGACAGTCCATATTCAGTACTGTGTTTTATTATTCTATATAGAAGCTGAATTATATGCTGTTTTGCCAGAGTGTACATAAGTGAAGGATTCATGCTAATTTTTTTAATTCTGTCAGCACATCTGAAAAACATTCAACATAGAGTTGTTTTCTTAGTAATGTGGCCTTTCTGTTGTGGAATGGCCTGCCCTCTATTGAGTCTCCCTGCTTTCTGCTTCTCAATTCTTCATTTATTCAATTCTTCATTTCATCTTCAGTTTCCAGGCGATACAAGTTTCTTCCACCTCAGCTCCAAATACTATTCTGTGAACTTCTGTTTTTAGTTCAGTATATGTACCATGCAAATTGAAGGTTCCAAAAGCTTTTCCTTAGGCAATTTCAATGAGTTGTTCAGCTCTGTGGCTTATTGCATTATCAAAGTCTGTAATCTCACTCTTCTTTCAGTGATTACCCAAAATAAAATTCAGGGCAAAAACTCAGAGGCTTGTGCTTGGACCTGAGGAAACTGATAGTTTCCAGAAGGACCACTGAGGAGACTGGAAGGAGGCCTTGCTTATTTCCTCAACCTGCTCGTCTGGATTCTGTTTTCCCGTCCAGTTTGTTGGTGCTTTTAGATTTGTAGTTACTTTGTATCTCAAAGTGTGTTTGGCCTGAAGACCATTATTTCTCTCACTGGAATTTGCAATGATTATTTGGAACTTTACCTTAGCCTGAAAAAATACATTCTACTTAGAATTCTCTTGAAATCCATTGAATAGCAGCAATCTGGTTTGAGCAGAGAACAACTGAAAGCACGCTGTTATGATGAATTATGTTTAATAACTTGTTTTTGCAATAGAGTTGTAAATCTCTGGCAGCACAAAATGGAAAGATGGGGAGGGGGAAGAGAAAAGAAAGAATGGGAAATTTGAAATTCAGCAGCCAAATACAAAACTTTGTGCCGTCTTTCATGTAGTCTAGGGCTTGCCCTTCTTTTCTTATGTATGATCATGATCACTCAGGAGATCAGCCATCTCAAAAATTTCTTTTGGTTTTGGGGGTTAAACTCTCGGCAATTAGGAGCAGAGCTTTCTGAGCCAAGGGCCCCCACCTTTGGAATTAGTTTTCCTTGGTTCTCTGCCAATGTCCAGCTCCAGTAATCTTCAGGGCACATGGCGAAATATTTGTATTTAGGTTAGTTTTTCTCTATTTTTAGATGGCTTGGTTTTGCTTTGAATTTTACTTTAGAGATCTGAAGATGGTGGATTGGGAATTGTTATTTTCTAGCAGGATTATTTAGTTCTACCATGGAAAAAGATTCTATGTAATTTATTGATTATTTTTATAAATGTGTTCTGCAGTGCCTGAATGAACGACATTTCGATTTTCACTTTTATTTTGCCATTTTTCAACCTGTGATACTGGAAGCACTTTGACACAAACTGGAAGAGCTCTTGAGGACAAAGTTTTCTTTCTTGTGTGCTTTGTTGTGTGTGGAGGGAAGGGGTGATTGTGCAGGCAGAGAGACAGAAGGGTGGATTTTCATCTATGTGAACTTATCATTCCGGGCAATTCTGCAGTCAAATCCACCTTGGTACACATTCCACAATGTGTATGGCTCTGCAAACTTTCCTCCAAAGTGCCTGTCTGCAGTTAGTACTGCTTTTTGCTAACGAGGCCAAAACTCTATAAGAGTATCCTGAATGTTTAAGTCTTTCCACACCAAAATGTAGACTTTCAATAAAGTCTATTACAATGATTATAAGTGAAGTAGTCTGAAGTATTTGATTATAAACATCAGTGTTTATGGCTTGACTGTCTGATTATTTACCTCAATTTTAAACATTGATGCTGGTAATTTCAATAGAAATGCTCCTTTTTGAACCAATCTGACAGGACAGCAGGTCCACAAATACTTGACATGCTTAGAGAATAATATGAAAGGATCTTTAGAGATGTGTATTTTAAAAATACAGGTTTGGTGTGTGACAGAGACTTTTTTTCTTCTTTTGCGAGATTAGCACTTTGTCCAAATATATTGTAGCAATAAGTTCTGTTCAGGTTCCCACAGTAACAATACTGTCGGGGGATAACGGAACCCAAGGCGAGGAATAAAAGTGCGTCATGTAGTACCTGATAGCCACCTGCTTCCCCAGGCACCCTGGGACAGGTTCTCTCTTGCTGTAAAACAGACCAGCTCCTGAGGATGTGGCCCAGTATCTCTGTGGAGCAGTGAGCTCTTGGTGAGGTCAGGACACCCATCAGCCACATCAGGTATAGATCAGATATGTATCTTTGCATTGTAGGCTCTCAGAAGATGTTTCCAGTTAACTTTCAGAGCAGCTGCTCCTCAGGACAATGTGGTGTTATATTTAGAAGTGCAGACGTGTCACCTGATGGTGTCCTGATATAAGAATGATCAGGTCTGTGCTCACCATTCATCTCTTTGAGATGAAAAGGGGAATAGCTGAAGAGTTGGCTTGGCTCTGGCACCATTAAGGAAATTTTTGTTGTGGTATAAACCACTCTTAATGAGATTGCATTTTTCCTTACCATGTCTAACTTCAGTCTGAGAAGGAAGCTAACACGAGGAACAGCAGTCCGAGGGCACTGCGGTCATGAATGATTTAGCAGTTTACACGCGATTTTTTTGTCTTTTCCCTTCTTCTATCTCTGTTGATAAAATCAGAGAGCCGGTGGCTAGTACTGATTTAGATTTCCAGCCTGGATTTGCTCTTGTTTTTTGCCTTACTCCAGTTCTCCTTGTGCAGTGCTGCGTGGCGCTGGCAGCCTGAGAGAGAGGGAGCTCCAGTCACACGCATAGACTCAGACCGCGGAGAGGAGATTAACATCAAGGAGCCCACATTTGCAATAGCGGGTGGTGCTGGGGTGGTGGGGGGAGGCGAGGGGAAAATAAAATAAAAGCAACAATCGGGTAAATGCTCGTCTCTTCTCGCCACCAGCACCTGGCACAGGTCTGAAATCGCTTGTTTTGCTTTGCTGTATTGCGCTTGCCTGGGCTGTAGAGAGGGGAGGGGGAGGGGAGGAAGGGGGAGGTTTAACTTTTACTTGACATTACCGGGTTATTGTCACTTCCCCCGTGTTAAACCCCGGTGGTTTCCCCTCGCCCCCACCCCCTCCCCAGGCTCGTCTCCCTCCAGTTAACTTTGTTCAAAGGGCTGCAGCCAGGAGGGCTTGTCCGGGCCTGGGACACAGATAGCGTAAAGTAAATAACCACCACAATTAGGCTGGGGCCGGGAGTTGATCTTCGTGGCGAGAGATCTGCTTAGTTAGCGTTTGCTGTTTCGGGGCGATTGAAGGCCGCCGTGCCAAGGACACGCACACACACACACACACACACACACACACACACTCACTCTTACACACGCACGCTGGATACAAAAGT
>WEIV01002228.1:13869-54875 GCA_013390005.1 Calyptomena viridis
ATTGTTCCGCCCGCCCGCCCGGCGGGAGCGGCCCAGGTGCCGCCGCGAAAGTTTAACCTCACTTCGAGGGGCCGCGGCCGGCGGGGCCGCCGCTCCCCTCCCTTCGCCTCCCCCGGGCTTCCACCCGGCGGCGAGGGGCGAGTCACCTGGGGGAAGGAGCCCGGGCGCTGTGTCCCTCAGCCCTGCTGTGTCATTGCGGACCGGGGGACGGCTGCTCGCTGCCGAGTGAGAACCTGCGGGTGACGGAGTTCAGCGAGAAATGGGTCAGATCGCACCCTTTGGTGCCGATGTGTCTGCTGCTGGGAGAAGCGGAAAGTAGGGAGGATGGGATGGAAAAAGGTTGCCATTAAGATAATGTCAGCGGAGTGCATTGATCAGTGCTTTTGTCTGTGGGCACTGTCTTCATTTCCATTCATTTTTCTCGGCGTGGGTTTGCTAAACTGAAGCTGATGAATTCTGCTGTTTCTGTAGGTCTGTAACAGGCAGAGACTGATAAATGTGTAAGTTCCATCGTAATCCGGTGATGGTTGCAAGGTGTGATCCGTGTGTGCTAGACTGTAAAACACATCCGTTTATATTTTATTTAAATCTGAGTAATTCTCTGAATGCACAGATACCCCCAAACAGATTATTCTAGAGTAAATGTAAAAGAGAAATGTTGCCTTGTACTGGATTTGAGCCGTGTACCTCCAACTAGTTTTACTATAGTTTGGTTTTGGTTCAAATGTGTAAGGGAACAGTAACACAATGAAGGCATGTAAACCATTAATGCAATAAATCAATGCAATAACTATGTCACACCACATATTTGCATGACTAGAGCTCCAATTACCATGGGAAATACAAGGTTTTGGTTTTTTTTTTTGAATTGTACCTCTAGCTGTAGACCCCGAGTTTTCAGCATTTGCCCTCCCACACTCTTAGGTGTGTTACCGTTCGGTAAAATCTGTCCTATTGTTTTAATTAAAAGAGAGTATCGACGACGGATCATTTGAACAGGGCCTGTACAGTTTAAGAGGTTGGATACAAGGGCTTTATTTTTAAAACGGTAACTAGTGGTTTACATATTGTGATAGATGAACACAGAATTTCCTCTCCTTTGAGTTTATGAATATTTAATTCAGTCGTGACTGCATGTTACTGAACGTAATGATTTGTGTGTGTTCGATTGTTTCTAGGATCCCTTCCTTTGCATTGTGTTACTTACTGAAACTTAAAATTATTTTATTTCAAAATAAAGAGAATGTAGAGCCA
This sequence comes from Calyptomena viridis, assembly GCA_013390005.1. Classification (NCBI taxonomy): domain Eukaryota; kingdom Metazoa; phylum Chordata; class Aves; order Passeriformes; family Eurylaimidae; genus Calyptomena; species Calyptomena viridis. The sequence continues at coordinate 15,124 of WEIV01002228.1, forward strand.
GGGTTGCCATTTACACATGACTTCGTTGTGCCACTGTCTCGAGCATTTAAAAACCCTACCATCAGCAGAAATCCATGCTCAATAACTACCTTGTGATGTACCACACGCTCTAATGTTTTGCCAATCATGGACGTGAGGAAGGCAAACTAGGTGTGACTGATGGTAAATGAACACCAGAGAAGGCCCCATTCTCTGTGGTGTGGCTAATTAACATGTTTAGATGACTCAGTATTGCACTTATTCTGTATTTGCCAGCATTTTCTGGACATAGAAACAAAAGTACTACTTTTTTTTTTTTTTGTCTTAGCTATAGCCATGCTAAAGTGCTGTAATATACTCCTCTTTTTAAAATCCACATTAGTTTTTCCAAGCTTGCCACTGCCAAGGTTGTTGCAGTGACTAGCTTCTATTTTTTGGAAGTGCTGTGATATTTCAAACCTCCCTAAATGTATATATGTATCTTTTCTGGATGCTGTCCCAGGACAACCAGTACTTCTTATTAGTGCAGAACTATTTCAGATATCTGGTAAACTAGTGACAACAGAAATATGAAAAGGGGAAAACCCATTAAAACGATGGTAAAATCCAACACTATTGTGAAAAAAAAACCAAGTCAACCACAAAACTAAACTCAAGCATCGCTGGAAATATCATCTAAGAACTTTCTAAATTGATTGAAATAACAGTACCATTGTTTCTTTGACCCTTAAACAAACATCAAAGGCGCACTGATACATCCTAGAAGTGTGAGTGCTCTATGTGGAAATTGTAAAGGACATTAGAACCTGCTTTCCTGACAAGTGTATAGTTATGAATAACTGTTAAGAACTTGCAGTGTCTCATGATTTCACTGTCAGATTTGCTTTTTGGGATTGTGCTTCAATTATAAAAAATCTTTTATTTAATCATTGAACTCCATTTCCAATGCAGGTGAAAGGAATTTTGCTTCCATCTAAATGGAGCTGAGTCAAATTTATGTTCTAATAAAGGTATTTTTGTCACTGCCTCCAAAAAGAACATTGCTGAATTAACCAAAGCAAGTATTTTCCCAAGTCTGTGGAATCTCAGTAGAAGCTACTACCACTGTTTCAGTTATATGGATATTGGAGGATTTTTTTCCTGCTGTGTGTTCATTTTTTTTTTATTTGTCTTTGAACTTTAGTAAAGTTTTGAAACGTGTATAACTTGAAATAAACCCCACTGTCTTCAGCTGGGATGCTGACATGCCAAAGTGTGTACTTAAGTGCTTTGTTGGAGGAAGACCTGGGTTACTTCTCATTTATCTTTCTGTGTTGAAACTATCTCTGACCACTGTATAAGAAGAGAAATTATGGAGATTGACTTTATAATTTATTAAGTATACAGTACTTAGTGCTTTAAAGCATAGCTGCCATTTAGTTGGGAGAAAATGAAGCAGAAATTGTGAAAGATGTACAAAACAGCTGACTCTACATGGATACTATTTTTTCTCTTAAAGCAAAACACATCAGAAAATGTTTTTCAACACTCCTACAATGTTTTCTGTTATTTTAGTTAAAAGCATGTAGGTCTAACCCTATATACAGCAGCATGTTGACATTCTCCAGTATGGCAAAGTGAATAACTGAGGAGAGAACAACGTGCAGTGTTGGCTGCTCATTCCTGGCTGGAGGTGGAGCTGATGCCTGTGACGTTTTGTGTGGGTGGGTTGTCACACCATCTCGCCACTCCCTGACTTGATGCCAAGGGATGCAGCCCCCTAAATTTTACCAAGGATTCTTTCCAGCTTACATTGGAGTGATTGTATCTTTGCAAGGATCAGTGTAGGGAGCACTTTGGGAGTAGAAGGCAACATTGCAATTCCTTGGCAGACTGGTGACTGTGGGTGACATTTGTCACAGCTGACATTATAACCAGACTTTTCCCGGGGTAGTACCCTAAGTGGGGACTTTAAAGTCCTCAACTACAGCCAGTCTGTTCTGTGTAGCCCCCAAACTCTCCAAAAGTTGGCTCGAGGTATGGATTTGGTAATGTAATGTTGCATGCTGAGGAGGACCTCTGTATTTCTGTGATATGCACAAGTCATTTAGCATAAATGATTTACAAGCACACCCAGAGCTTTTACTTTATATCTGCATTCCAGATATAAAACCCTCTGTGAAATAGCTCCAAAGTGAAGAACTTTCTGTGTATTTACATGGAAATGAGCACACTGAGGCTATAGCAAAAGCAAGCCAATCTGGGCTGAGTACATTGTATTCTGGTTCAAAACCAATTTGCCAGTGTTTGATACAAGAGTTCTGAAGTGTTTTGTGGGCTTATTTGTATGTTATTTCCCAGGATGCTCACCTGTGATAGCGCTATGTGAGAGTGGTACCCAGGTGTGAGCTTCTAGAAGGGAAAAGCTGAGTGCTTTGGGAAAGGCACTTGGTATTAACTTGGGAATTCTGTTCTGCTGTACATGTGATCTGATCTAATCATCAGTCCCTGAAAGCCTTCTGCTAGTGTATTTACAAGTATACTGCTATCAACAGAATGGTGGTTGTTCACTCATACTCCACAAGCAGTAGATCAGGAATAGTGGAAGACACTTCAGGGGCAATCCTTTTTTAATAATTTCTCATATGTATTTAATTTTGTTTGAATTGTAAAGCCACATGTTACTAATGTGTTTACATTTAGAGAGCTGAAGGCTTAAGAAATGCAGTTTATGCTTGAAGCAGACGGTGGGGAAGTTTCTTTTAGGACACGGATCACTCCAGTCTCAGGTCAGATGTGCTTATCTCACTTTAGGCAGTTAAATAGTGCACAGAAAAGCAGTTGTCACCCACTGTCTGTTTCCTGGAGATCTGAGTGGTTTTTTTTCAGATAATCTGAGCCTCTTCTACTGAGCAACCTGCAGTTAAGAATGAAAAGCTGAAATTGAAATCAGTAATGGATACAAGGAACCAGTACGGGGTGTGTGGGAAAGCAGAGATAGACAACACTACCAGTTGCTGGTGGTAGCAGCTTCTTCTGATAATAGTATAAAACACAACACCTTGTGTTACCTGGAGTTTCCAAGTACGGAAGGCTTTGTCCCAGGTGTATCATGGGCTATGGTCCTGCCAAGATGTAATGCAGGCATGAATAGTCAAGGTCTGGCCATTGTCTGCCTGGATGCACAAATTCTTCAGCACCTGTGGCTGTTGTTCTTCTGATAGTTTGATGTCAGACAGCAATTCCAGTGTATCTTTAAAGTGAGGACTGGAGAATAATGTGTCTTTCTCTAAATCATTGTTAAGATGTCAGAAATCATTCCCCAGCCCAGCAACATCAACTCTGTCTTTTTCAGGTCCATTCTTAAGCATCTATTCTTCATTCTTAAGCTGTTCCTAACTGTGCTGTGGGCCATCACGATGTTGGTATTGATCTGCATAGTTCAATGTCTTCCTGATGAAATGGTCTGAAAAAATGGTAGCACCCTGTTCTGCCAGAATTCCTGAAGCCTGGTGGTCTTCTGGGTGGTGAGCCTGTCCCAGAGCTACAGTCCCTCATATTGAGATGTTTATCCTGCACATTTGCAGGTCACAGCTCTGGAGCGGGCTCTAATTCATGGCATGTGGGGAGACTCCCACACGTCTGGTCTGTCTGGAATGGCTGGCAGGTGCCTCAGGAAGGGAGGCTTTAGCCCTTTGTATTGCTGATGTGGGCAGCAAAGCTATTAACTGTGCCATTAACCTGTTTCGATGAGCAAGACCCAGGGGCCATCTGCTTTGAGGAGACTAAATAAAAAATTCAGATTTAAAAAAAAAATCAAAAAGAGGAAATCCACTCTGAATGGAAAGCCTTCCTTTGCAAGCAGGTCTACTTCTACATTTCTATGCATTTCATGTACTCTGCCTCTCACTCTTCTCTTGCCTTCTAGTGAGAGGATGAATCCTTAGATGAACTGACGATTGTGCCTCTATTACAAAAATAAGCAGATTCAAGGAATAGAGAGAAAGAGAGAAAGTGTTAGTACCTAAGCTGAAGGCAAGACTAACAAGCTCATATTTTATTACACATCAGAGAATCCAAAGGGAGAAAAGATATTGGGAACCAAGCTTCATCGTTTTCAAATCTCCAAAATTACTTTTTTTCTCATATTCTGGGAATCCTTTTTACTGTATGACCAGCAAGTCAAGGGAGGTGATTCTGCTTGTCTGCTCCGTTCTTGTGAGCACTGCATCCAGCTCTGGGATCCCAACATAAGGAGGACATCGACCTGCTGGGTCCAGAAGAGGCCACAAAGATGATCAAAGGGCTGGAGCACCTTTCCTATGGAGACATGCTGAGACAGCTGGGGTTGTTCAGCCTTGAGAAGAGAAATCTCTGCAGAGACCTTACAGCTCCTTCCAGTATGTAAAGGAGGCCTACAGGAGAGCTGAAAAGGGACATTTTGCAATAGCATGGAATGATAGGGCAAGGGGGAAAGGCTTTAAACTGAAAGCGAATAGGTTTAGATTAGATATTGAGGAGAGATTCTTTATTGTGAGGGTGCTGAGGCACTGGGAGAGGATGCCCAGAGAAGTTGTGGATGCCCCATCCCTGGAAGTGTTTAAGGCCAGGTTGTACAGAGCTTTGTGAGGCCTGGTATAGTAGAAAGTGGGTTGGAACTGGATGATCTTTAAGGTCTCTTCCAACACAAACCATTCTAAGATCCTGTGATTCGATGATATGGGAAAAAATCTTAAGTAGATGTCAGCCTTAAGTAGATCAACATTATTATCATACTAAATCCAAAACACAACACTGTACTAGCTACTAAGAAGAAAATTAATGGTATCCCAGATGAAACCAGTGCAGTACAGTAAATATGCATTTAATGTGTATTTATTTGCAGGTGGCATATTGAGAATCTGGAATGGGGAGCATGAGGTACAGCATGGGTTTTATATTAAAGCATAAAGCTGGAGAGTAAGGAAATTGCTTCTGTGCTTTGCCTGTGTCTGTACTAAAACAATGTACATGATAGTGCATGTGAATGATTCTGTAAAATTTTACCAAATTCAAGATGTCTGAAGGAAGAATACGCTATTTAAAATAGTTGTGGTCTTAAGTAAATTGTATGAGAAATGTTTTGGTATAGTGTGAACAGCTGTTTAAATTTTTCAACCAACTGATCAATAAGTGGATGAAGCTTGAAAAGGTGATCACACTCTGATGGGTAAACTCTTTTCCCGGGGTAAACATTGAGATAGATTTCATGAAAAGTAAGTACTGCTTAGAGTTAATACAAAGTGAAATTAAGTGCATATGTAGTTGATTAGGTAACAAATCCAGGGACATAAACAATGAACATCATGGGTGGGAGCTAAACAACGCTCTCAAGTCATTGGCAACAGAACTACAAGTTTTGTATGCAGAAGACACAGAACTGACTCTCTGGCTGAAGGCAGTTCTGTTTTGGCTGCAGAAGGCTTGTGAGGATTCCTACTTGGAGGAAGACACAGCACTGAAAAGGGCTTTGTTATCTCCTCTTGAGCAGTTGGGACATAGCCTTGACTCAGATGTAGTGGTATGCATTCATGCCTATGTGCTGAGACTGGAAAGCAGTACTATTCAGGACTGCACATGACAGCCGTGACCTTGGCCAATGCATGGCATATCCTGCCCACTTAAGTGGAGCTTGTTCTCAAAAGCCCAGTATTCACAGGAACTCCCGGCCAAGGGTTGAGTGCCAGCTTGTAACAAATCTGAGGCTTCAAACAATGGATAATCAATGAAGCTAGAAATTAACAATACCCATGTTGTTGCATGCTATTCCCAGTGTTTTCCTAGATGCTTGCTGTGTTTTTAGACCATCTCTATCTGTGGTAAAAACTTCCTGTGTCATACTGCATCCTTACAATAATTTTTACTACACTGAGGTTACGGTTTACTTAATTGCCTAAGCTAAGAGGGACGTATAGTTGCTGATGTGTGAAGTGGTTCCGTTGTTGTTTGATTTTTGTTTGGTTCTGTACTTGGTTATTCTCTGTCTGGCTGTAGCCACGCAGTTCATGCAGCTAGAATTATTTCCCATCACCTTGTGCTAGGTGCATTTCTGTACTGACTAGCTGCCAGTAGTACTTGTCAGGTAAGGGTGTAAAAAGTTGCAGAGTCTTGATAGAGTTATTACTTTCTAATGTCTTGTCTCTGAAAATACCCAAATAGTAAAGAAAAAGGGACTGCTGCTGTAAATGGGAAAAATGGCAACAGGAGCACTGAAAATAATTTCCATAAAATTAAAGATCAGGTTCTAATATGATACTTAAATGTGTAGAAGAAGAAAACCCAGATCTTAAAGGCAATACAGATGTTAAGTATTCTACAATAGTTTCTTTCCTCCATCACTTGTCATGCTTTCTGCATGGCTTTAAAATTCTCCTCTGCCCATAATGAAAACCTCTGTTTTGTTTCAATTCCCCACGTTGCGTTCTGAGCTATGAGAGGAATATTGATTGTTCTAGGAACTCTAGTAACCAGTGCATCTTAACTGGGATAAAACAAGACACAATTTGGCTCATAGTATGGACAAGGACAGTCACATATAAAATTTATTAGACAGCTATAATTTACTAGAAAAAGAGTAATTCTTCCATGCCTCATGGCTTCTGCCATGTGCTTAAATGTAGCTGTTATTTTCATTATACATTATATGAAATGAAGACCAATCTCGTTGCAGAAGCAGAATAGAAATAGCTTCCTTGACTGAAAAGCAAGTATTGGGTGAATAAAAATTACAGACTCAAGCCACAAAGCTTGGTTAATACCCTTACTGTTCCTGGGCTTCTGAGTTTGTTCCATCAAACACCTTGTCCTCTGGTTACAGTTTATTCTTTTCAAAAGCTATTTTACACAGGGTTTTCAAAGTGATAATGTGACCAATGAGTGCAGAGAAAATAAAATGAGTATTTCCCCTATAGTTCAAGACCACTTGCAAAGGATTGTTATTATTGACTGGAGAATGAAAATAAAATGGTGTGGTTCCATTAGGATAGAGTCTGTGTTAATTGATTTCGACAAGTGCCTTATGCACCACTAGCAACACCTCTTCTTTGCTATTAAGTAGTGGTGGTTGTCTCATCTTCATTTTTACTGAGTCTATACTAATTTTTAGGAGCCCATACCAGAAAATTTACATGCTCAAGGTAAGACTTTGAGGAAAAGGGAGCTAAAGAGCTAGTATCTAGCAAAGAAAATTTTTATGGCTATTATGTTTAGTAGTAATTCTGTATTTGGTATAAATAAAACAAATGGATATTGCACTTTCCTGAGGATTCAAAAAGAGTGGGAGTTACTGGTTTCAGGTAGTTACCCCGTCAGTCAGACATAACACAGGATGTTTAACTACAAGTCTTCACAGATAGGCAGGTGAGTATGTTATGTGTGGGTAGGCTGGAAATAACCTGTGCTCTTAAAGTGAATTAAGAGTGAAAGGGAGTGACACAGAGGGGCAGAGAGGGAGTAGCTGGAAAGCTAATTGAAAGCAGCAACTTTTGAGTAGGGCTGGAAGGAAGAAGTTTGTAAGGTTTGTGTTTTGAGACGGAAGAACTTTTATGAAGTGTGCATTGGGTCCTTGTGGAGTTAAGGAAGCATACAGCAGAATTTCTCAGAGTTCACAAAACACCTATAGAGGCTTCACAGTCATTGTACAGTGCCCTGGTTAGCCTTGTTAACTTTATTGAGTGTGCTTTGAGGACATGCAGACTTTCAAAATACTTGAAAGCCACTTTTAATAATTAATTAGCTTACTCTCTCCCACCTATTGTTTCATATCTAATAAAAGACAACAGCAAATCCTTGCCAAAGCCAACAGATGCAGTAATATTTAGGTTTGTTTGAGATATGACAGTCTAAAAAGGGTATCCCCAAAGATCTTGGAACTTAAACAATCCCCATTTTTTGTCCTGTCTTATTTCTCCCATGACTGTCATAGGATGTACTCTTACACTGAATTTTCCCTGATCTAGTGAGTGGTTTCAGGAAAGTTAGTCAACTTTTAGAGAACAAGAAGTGTCTGTATGTGTGTGTGTGTGTCTATGTAAACTGATTTGTAAGTGGAAGCACGTTTCAACTTTACTGTGTCAGGGAGAAATGGTAAAATTTTTGAGTGATAAACCTACTTCTTAAGCAGAGCAGCCATCATCCACATTATTGTCTACATCCCTGCACACACGGTGTGACACAGGAAATGACACACCATTATCAGATGGCTGTTAAGATGGATGCAGAGAAATGGTGAACTTGCTGGCATGGCCTCAAAGACAGACATCCACACATGTTCTGTGGTCACTTAAGTGCATGCAGTTAAATTGCCTGTTGTGCACTTGGGGAATTTTTTGTTTAAACAGAGAATACGTAATTTTGGAGAAGGTCATTAATATGTTTCCAGAGGGAGAAGGGAGGATGCAAGCAAACTTATAGGAAAGGCCATAGAGATTTTCAAGAGACCAAGCAGAGCAAGGCAATAACAGAGAGTCAGACGTCCATCCTGAACCTGACTTTGTATGCCTTACAGAGTAGGAGGGTGGCTAATGCCATGGGCGCTTGCTGTCACCCGCTGTCTTGGTCTTAAGCAAAGCATAGCCTTATTAGACCTTAAAATGGGAACCCAAGGTGCTACTTCTTGAACTTGTCAAGAGGACACACCCCGTGCAGAAGATAAATAATTGATGAATCCATTCGAAGACAGGCCGTGTGGAGGTTAGAGCATCAGAGGGAGTCAAGGTCAGTGTGGCTCAGGGAATCTTTACAAGAACCGTCATACCACCATACCATATCGTGAGATGATCAGACAGATCTAACTCGAAATTGAAATCAGCCTATGCTGTGAAATGTTGTTCAGGGCAGGAAAAAGGCTCTGGCCTCTCTGGTCTGTTGTCTGCTGTGCATGTTCTGCCTGTTAGTAAGATTCACCAGCTTTCTCTCTGTGGGCAGTGTTTCATAGTCCTGCTCTTTTGCTTTTTGTTGCATGCAGAACAGGTGCGAAGGTTGTTCTTCCTGACTGATCAAATAATGCAGTCACACTTAAGTGCTATTGTTTTAGACTTACCTCTTGGCAGCAGGTTATCTGTTAGCTCACACTACCTATGGACTATGGCTTTACTCCTGGTAGGCCAGAACTACCCATACTGCCCATTTTTGTCTGCAGGCACAAGCAAAGCCTGTGGAAAGGTGTTGTTCTGCAATGTCAGTCTGTATGTCGTGACTGTGTGTTACCTGTGATCATATCATGATAGGAAGGTACTGTACATCTACATTTGATGATAATAACTGGAAGAGACCAGAGACAGTAAAAATAGAAAACTGTAGATAACAGGTGCTTATGTGTTTTATACTGTGTGTTATTATTAAGAATTAGGAGTATGAAGACACAGTGACACAACAGTTAACGGGTGTCTAAAGTGTTACTCTCTTATTTGTTGATACAGGTGACTTCTTTCTCACCTACACAAAGGAAAATCATAGATGAATCTGACATAGGTAGAACTTTTGCCATTTTTAAGATGCAGGTCAGAGCAGTTGCACCTGTTGACACACAGTTCTGTGGTATCAATAGTCTCAGCATGCAGTGTGGTCCTTGCTTTGTCATACATCTGTGGCAGAGACTGTCACAGCTACCCAGAAAACTGAGGGGGAGTTCAAGAGTTCAGCAGTCAGGGTCAGGACCTCTGAAAGGTGGTGTGGAGATCACTGCAGAGAATTTAAAAGGTGAGCTACCAAATGATAAGTGCAGAAATGCACTGTGCACCAAACTACCCTGTGCACAAACAGAAGTATATATGTTGTATATACTATGCAGAGTAAAGGCAGAAAATGGTAAGTCCTCCTTTCAACCAAGGCTCGTTGTATTATAATGGTGCATAAAGTAATGGGGGAAGAGCCTATGTAGAACAGTGAGGCAAGAATAATAAAACTCATATTTAAAAGCCAAACCAATATAAAACTCATAAATGCGGCAATGGGATCTAGTGATAAATTTTAAGTGCTAAGTTACAGAAAAGAAGAACAAGGCGGTTTATCCCTTTCCCTCTGTTGTTAGAGAGTGTGAGGGCATAGTACCTGCTTGTATGGCAGGCCACTTCTTGATCTGTGGTATCTGGATGCACATTCACCATAGGTAAAACACGATTCCAGGACTCTGTCCGGTTGGTACTGGAAGCCAATGCGGTACTGGCCACAGTGAGGGACAAAGTCTTACCTCACATCTGTAGTCTCTTACTGTCCCCCTTTCCGATGTCCTTCCAAACCAGTGCCAGGGTGTGCTGGCAATGCTTCTGTGGATTCAGCAACAGAGAACAGAGACTGCATCCTTGACATGAGTATTACTGCACCTTTCTGTCAGCAACTGTAGCACTTTAGCATCAGCCCAGATGTGCGAGGATCAAAAAGACTAGTAAATTATTAAATTTAAAAAAAAACATAGAGTTTGGAAAAGTGCTTCTAATATGCTAACAACATCTTTAAAGTTGAGATCTAATTTTTTACTTCATAGTAGGTCAAGGACAAATTTTGTGTCCTGCTAGCAAAGGAAGTTCACCATGTTTTTCACAGGCCTATTATATTTTACTTGCTTAAGTGATTTATGACCGAGTAAAACTTGTTATTGACTAGAAACTGTGCAGGAGGGAGTGGAGAGTACAGGTTGTTAAAAGATAATCCAGAGGAAGGTGTATTAGTAGGTTCAGATGAGGTCAGATGTGCATTGTCAGTGCTTTAACAGTTTACAGGATTCTTATATTTACATACCAGGGAGAACGACGTTCTATAGCATCAATGGGAAATTGAAACTCACTTCTGTTCTTCAAGGTTGTAAGAGAACTGTTTTGACCAGTATAATTTTGGGAGTAATTTTGACATTTGGAGAAAAAGGAAGGTACATGGAGGGTCTTGGTTTGAAATAAATCTGAGGGTTTAAAGTTTGCTAGAAAAACAATTTTACTGAACATGCATAGTCCGAATCTTACTCTATTCCACACAAAAAACCAGAAAGTCCCTTGATGAGATTTTGTTTGGGATTAGGAATTATCCTGCCTTGGAGTAGAGGAATGCTGTAAATCTTCCACTTCATTCTTGTATGATTCTATGCCGGAAAATGCTTTGATGATTTTTGAAGTGGAACTGCATCTACAGAGAGTTTTCAGATGCACTCAAACTCCAAAAGTTGATATAAATTACCTGACAATTGTCTAAAATGAATGCAACTGTAAATAAAATTACTCACTGCAGTCTCACAGTCAGATGTGCATGCTTGCAGGATCACGTCCTGGAATTTCAAGTTTTTGAGTGAGCATTACTGTCTTTCTCTATGTATGAAACATTGCTGCTACAATGAAACCTGTATGAAATGTGTTCATGTAGCACTAAGTGTAATATTTCAACAGAATAAAATTGTTTGCCCTGCTGTATCAGAGACAACCTTAGAGCTCAGTAACACCAGAGTGCTGGGGATGTGATAACTAACCTGAATCTATTTTTGGTAGTAGATAGTTCATATGAAGTCCTAGTGTAATAACTGAACAACAGTTTGAAGCACCTTAAAAAAGAAAATATATTTTAAAGTTGAAACTGTCAGCAAACTTGCATTTTCCAAGGGTAATATATTTAAAAAGAGATTTCATTATACCACAGTATTTCAAATTCCAAGTAGTCTTTTTTAGCAGGGATGCATAACAGTGTCAAATGTTGCTATTGATACTGTAGCCTTAGCCTGCACAACAGATGTATAAGAGCAGAATTCTTTGTCCTCTCGATCTTGCTGGAGGATCAGTTTGAAAAGTAACACATCTGTAATAGATTCAGGTTGCTTTTTTTATCAGCAGCCGATGGTGACACTCTTAAGAAAGGGCAGAATTCATACCTACAAATACATTTGTCAACAAAATATGAGCATGTGAGACAACAGTTCAGTCACATTTCACATTCATTTTTTCTCTTTTGTGCTAGAGAGTAACTTTCAAGTGTCAGCTCTTTCAGCTGAGTGTCAGCCTTTTTATAATTTGCTGCAGTATGTCAACCCCTTTGGAATTACCATATGTTAGCTGTTTACCATGTCGACTGAAAGCATGCGCATTGAGCTGTTCCCCTTTGCCCTACCTGTGTTGCTCCTGGTGACAGCCAGGTGATTATTCTAGCAGGCAATTCAGCCTCTGGCAGGAATGCCCCAGGTGTATTCCATGTGGCTGTGCTGAATCTGGGAAGGTCGGTCTGTCACAGAACCAGACAGCAGGAAGAATGGATCTGGGTTGTGGATGTGCTTGGCAGGCTGGCTAGTGAGCAGGAAGACTTACAGGCCTAATCCCTTCCTTCCTTGCCTGAATAATTTAGGCGGTCAGGGGACGAGTGCACTGTAGGTTGTGTGATCTCCATGGGAATTTAGCTCTGAGAAGTCCTGGCTACGGAAGTAGGAGAATCTCTTTGTGCCAGTGTCTCCCTGAGTTAATACTACCACTACAGGATGTTAGCACGCAGCAAATATTTAAAATATTGGAATAACCCTATTTTTCCCTGTCCTTGCTGTCAAAAACAAGAATGGTGAAGGGCTTTACTCATGGCAAAAGTTGTGTTAATAATGGTAATGTGCCAGTGTGTGTTTGGTTTTGGACTGTGTCCAGTGGCTGGTTCCTGACTGTGAACCAAAGCTTTTGCTGGCATTTTTCTGTGTCTGACATTCAATTTGGACCTGTACTGCAGAGGGAAACAGTAGTAAGCTGGTAACAGAGTGCCAGATAGTAAGAGGATGACAAGTCTTTTCCAGTCTTGTGTGAATGCTATTGAATGAGCAGTCAGTGTGCTAGGGGCCAGTGAGCCAACAAATATGTTCAGCACTCTCAGAAAATAGTCTTCAGAATAGTAGGAGGTGTGATTACGAAGGGGAAGCATTTGAAAGCTATAGATAGTGGAGTTAGGCAGGAGAAGTGAGCTTAGCAGGAAGGCGTTTTGAAGAGAAATGGGACTCTGCATAAGCTTTTCCCACAGCAGCTTTGCCCATCCAGCTAGCACATCCTGCTGGCATGGAGCCCATGGGGGCAGGAGGCTGCCAGCATTTTTCCCTGTGGGAAAAGAGGAATGAAGGTTATAGGAAGTGTCAAGGGGACGCACGCATGGCTTGGACACAAAGAAGTCTGAACGAGGGGCTTCTCTGCCAGGACTGCAGCCGTAGCAGTGACCAGGACTGACTGTGTGTATTTCAGCTGCTTTCACCAATTCTCTGCGTACAGTGAAAGTGAATTCTCTGAGGCAAAATTGTCTGACAATTTCTCCTTTTATATTAGCGGTATTATTTACCAATTTTGAAAATGATTCAGTAGTGGGTAACTAGTGTTCTGAGATCATGATGGGTCTAGTCTGCTTTCCAGAGAGTACGGCAATTACTGTGTGAATAGAGGTGAACGTGACAGACAGGCTGGGTGGCTGCTCTTTCTAACCTGAGCATTAGTTTTCTCATGTTTATGTGCACACCTCTTCTCTGTGATTAGCATCAATGGAGATGCCATTGCCAGGGTCCTGCTGGCAGCTGCAACTTAATAGGCAAAATGGAGGGGGTTAGGTGTTCTTCTGTCTTTTTCATTTTTCATTAAATAAGGCAAAATACACAATAAGTGAAGTCTGATTTGCATATACGTTTATATGCATGTATAATAGATCTGAATGTTAATGTGGGGAATTGCTTTCTTTCAACTTGGTGGCCTGTACGTTTGATTTTTAGAATTATTTGCTTCTTTATAACTTTCAGTAAGTTTCTATTGCAGAATAGTGCATCTAAATTCCTTGTGAAATACTCAAGCACTTTGTAGCCTAGCAGATAAGGATGTTGTTGCCTTCTATTGGAAAGTATTTGTATTAAAATCCATTGGCAGCTTTTCGATAAATTCTTCTTTTTTTCCTCTGTCAAATGTATTATTTTGAGTATAACAATGAATACTGTCATTAAGAAATACTATGCATTTAATAGCCGTAATTTAAAACTTTTATTCCGCTGGCAAATGTCTCTGTGTGTCCCTGTGTGTAAAAGCCAGTTTTCATTGGATTTTGAATGCAGCTAAGTCTTGGAATGAACTAGCAAATATCCTTTGTTTAAACTTAACAATGATAGTATTTGATATTTTCAGAATTAATTTTTATAGCAGTTTTCATTATATCTCTGTTGTATTCTGGGTACAATAGGGCAGCTTGCTTGCAGCTGAATTAAAATTTGTGGTTTAATAGCAGTTTGACTTGTCTAGGCAATAAACCATCTCCCACGAATGGAGGTGCTATCAAGATAAAACATGTTAATTCTGTAACAAATCCCTGTGTTGCTGATGGAAAATATTTCAGAAGAATTATTCCCGGCTATGCATAGAGGCTTTGTGAATTTCAGGATAATGGAGACAATATTCTCTGAGGGGTCTGCTGAAATATACCCTTTCCCAAAGCACTGTCTGAATTCTTCTTGGAAGTATTTGTGGATCAGAAACTGGCTGTGGCCTAAATACACTTTCATTTGCTCTACTTTAACAAAAGGTATGATTTTAAACTGACTTTAGGAATTTGGTGAAAATTCCTGTGTGGATACACTTAATTCAGTTAAACCTAGCTAATACAAATTTAATATGCATGAGTAATTTATAGATATAAGCTAAGCTAACAGAGTAAATGTTTAACTGTTTACATAAATCAGATTTTAAACAGACAAGGAAAAACTTTCATATAGTACAAGATTGAGAAGATTGGGACTGTTTACCTTGGAGAGGAAATGAATCAGAAGTGAGATGATAAAAGGTTAGAGACAACGAAGGCATAGGCTGTACAGAGCAAGAAATGCTATTCTACCATCAGGGAAGAACAAGGAGTATTCAGTGAAGGTTAAAAGTGGCAAAGTCAGAAGTAAGTCAAAAGAAATGTTCTGCCATGCCAGGAACAAGTTGCTGATGGAAGTTGTAGTCACTGGATAACTCTGAGGGCAAGAGTTTAACAGGACTTGAGAGGAACATAGTGTTATGTGCAGGATAGGCTTAGCCTTGATTTAACTGAAGAGGAAGGTTTAAGTGAAGTAGAAGGAAAGACCTCTGCAGCTTGATGGTGCAAGAGCCAAAAGGATTGTGAAACATTGGAATGGGCTGCCCAGGGAAGTGGTTGAGTCACCATCCCTGGACCTATTTAAAAGACTGGTAGATGTAGTGTTTAGGGATATGGTTTAATGGCTGGTTTGGCAGTGTTAACTGTTGGACTCCATGATATTAGGTGTCTTTTCCAACCTGAATGATTCTATGATTCTATCCAGCTGCAATGGTAGGGATTAAAAAAATAAAAAGAATGGTGGAAAATTTAAATGCCTGTTCAGTTCAAGCTGCTCTGCTATTGATGAGGTCAAAAGGACTTTTTTCCCCATGTCATTCCTATATATAGCTGCTTGTGCAAACTCTTGGTTGCAGTATTCTGTCTGGGTAGATGCCCAGTAGCAATTTCTCGTTACTGTACAGATTACCACAGTTGTGCCCATTTCCTTCCAAAATCTCATCATGTCTGGCTATGCCTTTAAAGCTACAGTGAACTCTTTTGCGATCTCATTAGGAGTTTAAATCACTGCATTTCAGTGTTTCTAAGGAACAAATCCCACAGATTTGTCTGTAAAGGTGACTGTCTCTTCCACACACAAGGATAATAGCAAGTACCTATGTCTGGTTACCAGAGTATGACAAAGGACTCTCTCAGGCTTGGTGCTGTGACCACTTCCCTGGGGAGCCTGTTCCAATGCTCAACCAACTTCTGGGTGAAGAACCTTCTTCTAATATCTAACTAAACCTCCCCTCACACGACTCCAGACCATTCCCTCAGGTCCTGTCACTGGTCTCTACAGAGAAGAGATCAGTGCCAGCCCCTCTTCTTCCCCTCACTAGGAAGTTGTAGATTGTGATGAGGTCCCTGGGAGTGGAAGCGCATCATAGGACAGGGTGGTTTGTTCATGGTTGTAGCTGCTAATCAAATGAACTGGGATCACAGAGCCCTGCAGAGGACTCTTGCCTGCTAGCACAGTCTAATGGAAAGCCCCTGTAAATGCCACAGACAAGCAATGCAGACAGCAGGAAAATGAAGATGACCACCCCGGTGGCTGTAGTCTCTTAGACATACCATGACACCTTTTGAACATGGTTCCTAGGTGGTAAAGGGGACTATATTTTGCTGATCAAACAGAAGAGGCTAGAATCAGCCTCCTGAGTAGGATTTGTGGAGACCCTGGGAAAGACTACAGTGTAGAGTTCACCAGCATTTCTGGGTTGGTGCCAGTTCAGCGCAGCGAGCTGTGTGCTACATGGATGAGAGAGAGGTCTGGAAAGTGACATCTTTTTCACATAGGTTCCTGTCTCTTTGTTGCTTACTGCTCTGCAGCAGACACTGAGAGTGTCTCTGCCGCCTCTTGGCTGTCCTTAGTCAACAGCTGCTGCTTTTTATCTGTGGAAGAAGCCCAGTCATCTCCTCTGGTAGGCAACTAGGTTGTTCTGCAACCCAGATGCTACCTGAGTCTTCTGTGTTGCTGGTGCAGGTTGCACCTTGTGGCAGGCCAAGAATATGTATGCTATGGTATGCTATTTCTTTTGTCTTACGTGCTCAGCTAATCCTGACAGGATTTTTGTTCCACACACAAGTGGAACACAAGTTTGCTGTTCATGATGGAAGGGGGTCACAAGTTAAGTCAAAGGCCATTTAATCATTCAGTTTGTCCCTATCATCTACCCTTATACCCTGCCATTCTTAGGCATGCCTACAGTGCACTAATTGCACTGTGATGGAAAGACCTGACATGCAAATCTGCCATTGGTATTGTGGCCTGCTTTGTGCACCAAGTCTTCTGACTGTCTCTAATGAACTGTGTACTCCACAGAATCACAGAGTGGGGACAATGACCCAGTCATATTCAAAGTCTAAGAAATACCCTCTATGTAGGGTAAAAGATGGAGGTGGGTTTTTAATTTTCTTTGTTTGTTTCTTTGGTTTGGTTTTGTTATTATTCTATTTTTCTTCACTAATGTAAGTAAGAGTCAGACATTGGACAAGAGAGAGTTGAGATTAACTTTTTTCCTACTACTTTCTTTGCCTCCCCTCCATTTCTTCTTGTTCTTTGTAGATCTATGGGGACACAACTTCATCAGACCCAACGAACAGGGAGAATTGATGGCTCAGTGGGGTAGTTGAGCTGATCAAAAGATTTTTGAAAAATTATTCATTAGAAGAACTTCAGATTCGATCTGATTTCAGTAACTTGGAGGCAGGTTTTCACACTTGCATCTGGATTCATGGCAAGCTGAACAGGACATGTTACTTGAAGATTTCCTTGCAGGAAAGTCTGATACCCTTGCACTTTGGCCTTTGGTGATGCGGAGCCATGGTTTTGAGAACTGTGGAGGTCCCAGCAGTGCTTACCTCCTAGGTCCTCAGGAAAAAGCCTAGATATTTCAAAAGGTCATCTAGCTCTGGCAAGGCAGCTGGACCAAAGGTGTGAAAGCTCTGGTGCCACAGTCCATGGCACTGTGGCTGCCAGGAGGATGCTTGTCCCTCCTAGAGTCCTGGCCCTGGCCTGGGAGGTGCAGAAGCTTGGAGAAAATGACCTGTTCCTCAAGCTCATGGCTACTGCTAACATCAGTACCAGTTTCCCTCAGGCTCAGAGAAGTGGTGGGGGTCACCTCTCTTCTAAAGCAGCAGCCTGCAGACTGTCCCAGCCATATGGCAGTGGGAGCTTTTAAAAATTTTATTCATTTCGTTAAAATATCACTTCAATCTAAAGGAAAATGAAAGCAAATAGAAAGTAATTCCTGGTGAATATGAACTGCTGTCTTCTGTCTGGCTCCAAAGGGGAGCCTGAGAGCAGCTTGCTGGCTGCACTGGGGAACAACTTCTCCCATTAAAGAGATACGGCAATGCATTTCTCTTCCCAGCTGGCATTCACTGCAGCTCATGTTTATGGCACTTCCCGGTGGAAGCAAAGCTCTCCAGAGGACTGCTGGCTAATAATACAGTCTAATGGAAGTGCCCCTGTGCTGTGTGATGCTGAGGATGGAAGCATGAACCTTACAGCTTGCATTAAAAAGTCAGACCCTGTAAGTAAAAGCTTCATTTCCTTCGTGGATGGACTGTGGGGAAGCATGTGCAACATACGGTTACAGCCAGGACGGTAGTAAAACCAATATAAAACAAAACCGTGCCAGTAAAAGGAACACTAAAAAAATGTCAGTGAGGAAATAATGCAAAGGTGATACATGGCTCATTCTACAACCAGAAATGGTTTGTCAGTCTTTCTTATGGGAATATCAGGTTGTAATTCTGAGATAAGTGACATTAATACTGAAATAAGAGTACTATTCATGTATACAAATATGGATTTTAGGAGGGTGGTAGTTTTAGAAAAGCCTTTTTCTGATGCTTACCTATTGCACTTTTTTGAAATATTCTTTGCACACTAAAATATACTGCAAGTTTGAGTGTATGTCTTATATTTAGACCTAATGTTATGATGGCTGTAAAATAAACCACTTAGAATAATGTGCAATTGGAGTCCATTAATATTGTGTGTTAGCCTAAAATTTCTGCTGTAGCGAGGTTATTTTTATGTAAATAGGGAAGTTTGGTTTGTAAAGTAAACAATTTCCATTCTGTATTCAGCAACTAAACTATATTTCTTTTTGACATTTTTGAAAAACATGTTACACAAGATTAGTAAAAAAATCACTCACTGGAGCTTTTATATTTAATTTCATACAGCTCTGCTAAATGAAAGAGGGACTACTGTGTTAGAAATACAATATTTTCTTTGTTTGGAGAGTGGGATGTTACCTATGCTTTGCTTACTTGTGGTTATTAGTTGTTAACTGGGAATGCTAACATTTTGGAGCTGAAATTAATAAAGTTGAGATCCATTAAACGGAAAAGAAATATAAAAGAGAAAAATGTGTGTTCCTGTGAAAAATCCTGTTGTAGGTAATAGTATAGCTATGTGTCGTTTTTTTTAGTACTGAAACATAAAGTAGGTAATTGGAAAATGCCTAGGTTTTCCAACTCTCTAGGATACTAATAATCATACTTCTGGTACAAACACTGCACGTGATGGTTTTACCAACTCAGACTGCTGCTGATGTGATATGGTACCATCAAACCTGAGGCCATACCAAATGTGGTTAGGTGCTGTCACAGTAAATTTAACCCTCATACATTAGGGAAACAGTCCAGGTGAAAGGTCACTTCCAACATCAAAGTGGCCATTTAATGCTTTTATTTTCTCTAATTGGAAATCATAATCCATGAGAATAATTTATAAAACTAGTCAAGAGTAGTGATTCTCTACTTAAAATGACATCTTCTTCCTAAGGCAGAAGTAATTGCAATTGGGTTGATACCATGTGATCATAATGGGATTCAGAATTCAATGATGTATATGGTTAACCTGTTTGCAGTACTTGGCAAACAGACCTGAGTAGGTTATTTCTCAGATAGGAACTTCATTGTGTTTGACCTTTTGTCATCCAAGGATTTAAGTAAAGTATTCCCTTCTCTGGAATTAGGTGCTCGAGTAAAAGATTTCATGGGACCACTTAACTATTCATCTGTGCTACAATAACAATGAATGTCTGTGTAAGTAAACCTTCTGTTTTAAAGGTCATTAATTTTCTTTACACGATACTGCTCCAAAAGCCTGCTACTAAATTAATTTGGAGCTAGAGGTATTGAATTATGAGGGAGGATTAAAAATACTAAAAATTTAAAGATTATCTAGGTGATATCTAGGAAAGATTGTGATATTAGTCTTCCTCTTAGTGGTTTTGTTTGTATTGTACATTTGAGTGAAGGTCTTTGGCTTTTATTTCAAGAAAGTCAAACTAGATGTTCTAATCATCCTTTGTGGTCTTAAGATCCTACTCACCTACTTTAAAACTTGAGGAGGAACATGGTTTTTCCTTACATGGAGAAACACTTTATCCTACAGACAAACCAGTAGATCCAGTTCTGCTGTAAGACATGGGGGTGTAAAGGACTTTTGGGTGGTGATGCAGCTCCAGTATCACAGTTGTGCCACTACATTGTTTTTCCGTGTCAGGGTGGAATTTGTGCCAGGCAGTCCTTGTTCCACACAGAGGCTGCTTTGCAGTGGTGTCGCATCACTGTGTTAAGAGATCACTTTTTGCTCTGATAGAAAATATTCTTAGTGCTGACTCTCCTTTATGCCTGTTCTGACTCACCTGTATGGGAGTTACTTTGGTTTAGAGCTGTAATAGGGGCAGGCCACGTTTCATTAACTTTATCAAGATTATGCTAAAGTGAAAAAGGGTTTGTATGGCTGAAGCTTTTCTCACTGATGAGATTGATTAACAGTAATTCCTCATACAGATCTGTTTTGGATTTGGCTCCTTCAGTTGGCAGCACAATTAGTTCTGTAGCATCTGGAAAATGGCCGTGCATCATACATTACTATTATAGGAATTCTTATTACAGTGTATGCTTTATCTGTAGCAGTGCCCACCATTTACTGGGGCTTTCCAAAATGTAAGAATGTATTTACTCTAAAGTAATCACAAACTAAATAATCAGTAACTTACCAAATTTTAGAAATTAACCGTTATTGCCAACTAGGATCCATGGAGAATATTTGATGGCATGGCTCAGAGTATATCAATTAAAATTTGCTGATGAGAATCCAACACAGTAAGTAACAAATTAATGGAAGGGCAAGCAGTGGAGCTTCTTGCAATATTTCACTGTTATAAAGCTCCATTTCCAAATTAGAAGAGTGCATGTTACCAGACTTTAAACTTGTTACGGATCCAAAACTGAATGTTGCCCGTTAAACACTATGGGACAGTGTCATCTTCGTGAGGAAACCATGTGATGAACTGTGCAGCAGAAAGCAACATTTCCTTTGGCAATTAAAAAATAGGTAGCTGTTTGAACCTGTGCAGAAGCTGAAGCGTGAAGAAAGCAGAGGGAAACTGGTCAAAGTAAAGGAGAATAAATGGAGCTAAGTCTCCGTGAAAATATGGTGAGGACTTCAATGCCTGACAACAGTTAATAATTTTGCATCGTGTTTTTCTAAAAACTGATTAGCACTCTGGACTGTAATAAACAAATTCACAAAGAAAATAGAGCTGAAGAATTCTGTTACTTAGCCAATATTCTGCAGTATACAGGCTTTTGTTTTGTTCTGGTTTTTTTTGGTTGATTTGTGGTTTTTTTTTGGTTTTTGGTTTTTTGTTTTTTGTTTTTTTAGCAAAGAACAGTTTAAGGCATCATGTAAAGCACATCTTCTGTTGTATTTATTTTGGTTTTGTGTCAGATATTTCTGTGAATGAATATGAGTTCTCTTCCCCCTAAGACTTCTGTTGACTGGCAGAAACCATCTGTTTAGATGTTTTTATGCCTGTTTAATTGATAATCAAGACTGAATCCTGTTGCTGAGACAGTCTGACTTGGCTGCTAGTAAACCCTATTCACCCATTAGATGCAGAAATCTGGAGTACAGAGAGAAACACATTCCTGACCTGTAATAAAACTGACAACCTTTACCATCTTCTAGTGTCTGTAAGTACATCCTCTTTAATCATGGTCTAATTGAGGCTTTGGTATTGGAAGGAAAGAGGAGACTGTTAGAGCCTGAAGGGACAGTTTATCTTAAAATACCAAGAAAAATTCCAGGGCTTCCTAGCACACAGAGTAAAATGAGTTATGTTCACCTGTCGGGAAGGGAAATTCAGCAGTTCTTATAGACTTTGCAGTTCAAATGATGAAACAGGATCCCAGTGATGAGTGTGGCTTAGGACTGATGAATGATTTATGAATGGCTTTAGCTTTTTAGCTTCTGGGAGCATCTTTTTCCCAAGAGTTTTCTTAGGCTCTGTCCACCACCTTTCTTTAAAGGGAAATTTGCAAGTGTGACAGAATACCTTGATTATTAGAACTGAAGGCTTAAGGGGGAAAAAAAAAAAGCCCTAAATACTGTAAAAGTAGGAGTTTAATCTTGAGATTTAGCAGAAATGTGCCTAAGCTTCTGCACAGGTAAAGACATGTTTTCCTTCTGCAGTGGACATGCCCTAGGAGTTGCAGATTGTGAGGCTTCAAGAATTTGAACACACCAGTGGCTCCACTGTCTGTTAGTGTCTATTAAACTAGTTACTGTCTATTAAATCTAGTACTATTAAAGCAGTAACTTTCCTTGTAGTCTGCAGACTCCCAGGTTTTTGTTGATAGCTTTTGCACGTAGTCATTGCCCTCTCTCTACCACAAAAGGTAACTAAAACCACTTAAAAGGGAGCCTCCATCTACCCTTAAAAGGCTGTAGGAATCTGAAAGGGAGGGAAGGATAAGGGATGGGGAGTGGGTGGTTGAATGAAGCTGACCCAGGAAATTGCTAAGTAGTTAAAAGAGGGATCTATGATGCAGTCCACAATCAGTGCAATTGTCCTGGAAATGCATCAGTACACAGAAGTGTGCATGAGAAAATCCTTGCAACTGTAAGCAAAATACAAATGATTCCCTGTGTTATTTTGTTTGAGATAAGGGTTTCCTTATACCTGCGAGCCAGGTACGTGACAGGTTTCACTCTCCCAGACTGGGAGTTGTGATAAGTAATCACACAGCTTCTTCTAGTTGTTCTGCTGCAATCACTAAGGTTTAGATTGCAGCTAAGCATTATCCTCGCAAGGCTTAATGTTGAAAGACGGGTATTTCCAACCACTGCAGCATAAGTACCAGCATTCCTGTTTGAAATGGATTATGTTAGTGCGTGTAAGAATTTTATTTATGGCTGTTGTCTGAAGTGTTGCATCTTATGCTCTGTCATTGCAAACATGGAGTGTGTGTTTGTTTCACGGCTGAGGCATATATTTGTAAGGGTGAGAATGGTTTTGGTTGCCTATGAACATCCTGAATGCGGCTTGGTTATATGGAAATTATTGCAAAGAACAGCTAAGATTTGAATTTAGAGTGTAGTAGCACTGTGCCAAATGGGATTCTGCCCCCAGAGTGACTCTGTAGTTCAGATTAGGTGGAAAAAAAGGGCCTTAGTACAGAGTAAGAAAATCCAGGTGAGAATTAATGTAGAATAGCTATAACTTGCTCCTTCCCCAAGTAGACAAACCCTAGAAAAATTTACTTTTTAGCAAACAAAGACTCTCTTTCCTTGGACACCTCCTTATATTACAAACCCTTTGTAAATATTTCCTGTGGCTTTATGTGCAACATTTCATAGTCTTAGATTTTTTTTTTCCCCCATAATATAAATGGATGCTTTCTTGTAGCTGAAATGGAGCCAGTCCTGATGCTGGCTTGTTGCTTGCTTTGTATAGAGAATTTGGTATGAGACCTTTTCCTCATTGGGCTTTCTTTCTTTAATAATGAAATTTATTTTATTTAATTTTATTTATTTTATTTTATTCATTTTGTTCTAAACCAATGAGCACGGAGCAGAATATGTTCTCTTGAAACCCTGCTGGTCTTGAACAGTTTTTCTAGTTAATCCTCAAAGCTCTAGTGCCACTTTTCCCCTGCCTTCATGATTTCAGTCCCAGTTTGGGCCTCTGCATAACAAAAAGAAGCTCGAAGGATGTTCTAAGTTATACTGGCATGTGTGCTCCCATGAGAGATAATATTGCTTCTTCCAAGTCCCAGGGTGTCCTGACACCTGTCTGCTAGGGAACTCCTCATCTGCCTAATGTGGGATTAGATGCTGTATGAAGCATTTGCTTTTTTTTCATCTTTTTAATACATTTTATGAATACTAAATATCCCTTTCTACACCCACATAGCTTACCTCTTTCATGTTGTTTTATAATAAGTATCTGTTATTAGCATAATAACTGCTCAAAGTGACATCTTACATTGTATTGTCAAAGATCCATGTATTAATATTTCCATAGTTCTGATGCTATGATACACTGTAGTACTGTAATTTTACCAGAGATTATTATTTTTATGTCAAAGATCTGCCTATTCAATTTACATACCATACAGTGACACCAAAGCTACTGATAGTGGGCTGTTGTGAAGGTTCTGTAAAGCAACATGTCAAAAAAGAAGTACGTAAAAGCATACCAAACCTTAGAGTGCTTTGATTACTTCTTGAATTGCTTGAAAAAGGAGAATGAAGAAATCCATTCATGCAACATTCCCCTGTTGTGCATGTATTTGTTTATCTTAAAACTGTTTAGGCCTGTCTTATATCTTTTCTTCTAAGCAGTGTGAGTTGGCAAAGGCCAGCACAACACTCTTAACGCTATTTTATTACTTATCAAAAAGGCCTTGTGCAAAGATTAACTGTATTTGCTCTCTATTTGCTATTATTGTCCCCCCCTCACTGTTCGGTAAGTACCCTGAGCAGTTTGATAAAATGACAGAAAGGTTGTCTGGTTTCATTGTTGCTCCTCTCAGAATCTCTTGTATCCTCTGGCGAAATGTTATCTTGTACTTTGTTACAGTAATAGTCCTCAGTGATTCAAAACAGGTATTCTTTTGTCTCCTGCCCTAACAATGCACGTAGGGGAGACGTTTGTTCTCTTTCACCAGCTCTGCTGCTGCTAACAAAAGCCAGGCTGGATCAGAAGAACAGCTGTCTTTACACCCAGTATCAATAGATCGCCCTCCTCCTCCTGCATGATAAGTGGAGGGGGGGCTGCGAACGAGCGAAATCTTGACTCTTTCCTTGGTCTGTAGGCTGCAGATTTCCTTTTCCCCCTCTGCTGCAAGGCATGTGTCGGTGAGTGGTTAGAGAAGATAAACAGTGGTACTCGAGCATCCGCATGCAGTTTCAAAGTATCCTTCTTGAGCTGCCCTAGTATTGAGGCAAAGTCTATAAAATTATTTTAAAAATATTTGCTTGAGTGATAATTTCCTCTGACAATAGCATACTTATAAAGTTTGCATGGGTAGTACTGCTAAATCCATAATCTCTGTTTACACATAAAAGTTTGAGTCTAAGAAAAGTATTTCATCAAGCCATTCCTCTTTTTACCATTAACTCCGCCTTGAAAATGATCTGACTGACATTGCATTTTACAAAGTATAACGAATGCTGAATCAGTGGATAATGCTGTTTTATCCCTCTTTGCCTCTTTTGAGGTGGCAGGGAGAGGGATTTGGAGAAAGAGTTTGTTCTGTGGGGTTATTGTTCGTGGTTTTTTGTTGTCGTTTGGGGTTTTTTTTTGTTTGTTTTGTTTTTTTTTTGTTTTGGTTTTTTTTTTCTTTTTTCTCCTGGGAAACTTGGAAGAAAGCATTTTACAGATATCATTTTTGGGTAACAAATGATCTCATCCTGAAGGAAACCCACTTAATCTTGAGATTTTCAAAGGAAACGAAAGGTTTGAAGTCACAGGTGAGAAGGAGAGAGAAGAAAGAAGGAAACAGTGCTTGTTGAAACCCCATCACTGGAAATCCCAGACACTTGGTCTGGATTGTGCTTGGCATTGACTCAGATCTTCACTTTGTGCAAAACCATCTCTCACCCCACCTTGGGAATGCTCTCACTACAGAGCTATAGGTTCTCCTGGGATGCTCTGTTTTCCTGAAGCTTTTCCATCATGAAAACAATAATGCTAATGGTCATAAAGCCAGAAAGAGAGTGAGAATGACTTGGAAGGTTTTTCATTTTGGCTCCCATGATTATTCTGAAATCCCATGAAAATACTGAAGAAAAATCTACTTCAGAGTAGCTTTCAACCTAATGGTTGGGTCTAACTCCTCAGAAATGAAAGCCCATCCCTACCTAAAAGCTTAAATGTTAATGTTCCTTCCCTGCCTAAGAGCCTAAAATGAGGACTCTGTTTGTTGTAAGTACTAATATCCCATAAACATGTGATTGGCACTGTAGAAATAACTTATGAAGAGTATATTCCAAGGTCTTTCAGTATCTGAGTGGGATTTGGTTGTTTTACTGAGCCATAGTTATTTGCTAAATATTACCTGAGTTTCTCATGAGCAATATTAAGATCACAGTGATTCCAAAAGCCATGCAGTAAAACCCATGTCCTCATCCCCTAAGCACACTTTGACCCAGCTCTGATTGCAGTCTTTGCTAAGAGAGAAATGGCATTCTGGTGCACTGCAGCACCTACATAGGAGTTTGCCTTTCCATTCTCTGATACTCCAGGGATGGCAGGTTCTTAGTTTAAGGAGTACAAGAGTCAAAGAATTGAAACCCTAAATAAAAAAGAGGAGAATCAGTACATTCTGTAGTTATTGGAATATGTTTACGGCTTGTTCAGTTAAATTATTTACAGCTTTAGATATTTTGGCGTGATTTCCATCTGTATGATGCTAATAATTTCAAAGGGTCAGTGAAAAGTACTATATTTTCTGTACTTATTTCCATTTGACTAATGAGACTTCTTGTGATATTTAGCTACAACACACTGCAAGCTGGAAGAGACTGTGTGCATGACAATCTGCAGGGACCTCCCAGACAGGCAGTTTCTCTAATATGCCTAGTGGTCCTTTGGTTTTTCTGATGAGAATGTAATGTGCATTTGTGATGAAAATTATAACTTCTGTACATCTGCAGTAACTCCAGCAAACTGGCCTGTTGAGAGTGGCCTGTTCCACAGAATTAAAATGTAAATGAGCTCATTTATTTCTAATAGAATAGGTGTTGTGCTCCCTAATTCTCACAGCACCTGGCTGAACCGTCTTACACAGACATAACTCTTAACTGATTTCTGCAGGAAGTTTGCTGGAACATCATGGACAAGGACCATGCATAGACGTGTTCTTGTCCTGACTTACCTGCTGGTGAATACTGACTCACCAATTAATTTCAAAAACAAACAAACAAACACCTTCATATTTTGTTTCCTTGCTCAATAATAAATTCAAAGGGATAGGCTGGACCAGTGGTAGGTAGGCCAGGACTGTGATACTGATGCTGGTTGTATTTATTAAGACGACATTATGGTGTAACGTGGTCAATTTGTGTTTTGCCTTTAACATTCTAAAGTGGTTGGAAACAGTAGGTTACTGTGTTCTGTTGATCTGAGTAGATCTGAGTGGCTTCGTGGAAAACTGTTTCCCTCTTTCTCATCTGTGTAGGTAACTGATTTATTTGTTTGGGATTCTGGACTTGGAATTGATTTTGTTTATGTGCTTTCAGCTCCTGTGAGGCAGTGACAAACACTGCTGATGTCTCAGTAACTGCAGATCTGATTATCTGGAGTCATTTCATTATGAGACCTCTGTCTTTCCAAATCTTAAATGTTGTTACTTGTTCTAAGACAGTCTCTAAGAGGAGCTCTGAAAGGCAACTGAATTGCCCTAAAGTGAAGCTCTGTAAGAGTTGGAGGAAGGGGGGAAATATTGGTTTACTTACCCCCTAAATGTTTCCATGTCCATCTTCATTTACTAGCTAAAATGAGAATGAGGTAGAAATGCTCTTGAAACTCCTTCTGAGCAGCTTCGAGAAACACTGTATTTTGATGTGCTGCTTAAGACTGTAACAGAACAAGCTAAAAGGCTGTGAAGATCAGCTTGTCCCATGTTTACTGAAAAATACAGTTTAATGAGAATATATGCTTTAATAATAAATAAGACTCTTCCCTTTGAGTCACAGTCTAATCAAGTGGCATTTCCAATAGTACTGCTCCATTCGCCTTCTGATTAGTAGGAGCCTCAGTTAATGTGAAAGGGCACACTGCACCTTTAGATATGGAACTGCTGTGAAGTACAGAAGTGGTACATCTGTTTTTTGGTGGTGTTAATCACCTGTGCTTCAAGGCCATTTGTGTGTGGATTAATGCAGCAAGAGCCAAGGTAGAATTGGATCATGAAAATACTTAGGCCTAATTATCTATTTATGAATTCGTGCCTTTACTGACTATCACAGGACTTGATTAAACATACGAGTAGCTAGGATCAGAACCTAAACTTGCTGGGGGATTGTGTTTGGGGGTAGAGGGGAGAAATCCTGTATGGAACAGTGAAAGTGGAATGGAGCTAAGTTTTCTTCTTGAGATTGTTGCTTAGAAAAAGTGAGTAATGTTGAAAGTTACCTCTGGTGATTTACTGCTGTCTTCACCCCTCCTGCCCCCTCTGGAAGCATCAGAATTGCCACAGCCCTCTCCCAGCTGGCCCTCGAGTACAGCTCTGGAACAACAGTGCTAGAGAGCTTTTTGCTAATGTTTAACACATTGGGTTTTTTTCAATAGCTTATTATAGCTAATACTTAATACTTTATTAAAGGAAATTTTATTTTAAGAAAAAATACTAGGGCAGACAGGCTGTTAAACCAGATCTTTTCAACTGTTCTTCTAGTATTTTTCCTTTCTCATTAGCTCCTTATTATTCTTATGCAAAAATTGAGGGGGAAAAGAACCCAACTAAGTTAATTCACTGCCTTCCCCCTTGTAGTTTAGATAAATCTTTTTTTCTTTTTTTAAATTTTTTTTCAGTATTTTATTCACAATTGCTCAGAGTGATTGTGTCCATGCCCTGCTGGAATGTGGCCTGAAGAAAGCCTAACAATATGGCTAGCAACTCTTTTGCAAATGCTCGCTCACACCTGAACATGCTCTTTGCTGGGAGATGTAGAATGAAAACTGGGAAGGACTGAGATGAAATAGGAAAGCACTGGACTCTGCCTATTAAGTTCCCATGCCATTCCCTGTGGTGCTGTGAGGACTAAGCCCAGCCCAGTCTAATGCTCTTTGCTTGGGAATGTGGCTACCCCAACAGTTTCATACGGGCTCATAGCAGTCAGTAGACAGCTCTTTATTCCATCCATATTTCAAGCCCCTTTTTCTTTCCCTCTACTTCTGTACAGTCAGCACGTCTTCCATATGTGCCCCACCTTGTAGGTGTTTTCAATTTTGAACAATCCTTTTACCTGACCTGCTCTATATTCTGAACCTTTTTCCTCCTCTGGTAAATACTAGTTATATTAAATGTGGAGCAAACCTGTTGTCTTAAGACTGTCTGTATCTCAGGCTGAAACCCTGAGCTTGCTGCTTTTAAAACAGAGCCTCTAACATGGCTTGCCTAAGGTGAAGAGGGTTTTTTAGTTTGGGATTTATAGTTTTTTTCCTTGTTGTTTGTTTTGTTAGGGTTTTTTTGTTTGTTTGTTTTCTCAGTTCCTCAAGGTGTTGGTGATCTTGAGTAACTTGGAGCTGCATAAAACTGTCTTTACAACGTGGATAATTTGCTGCAATAACCTCACCTGCTGGGTAACAGATGTGAGAGGGGTGCTCTTTAAAGCCAGTGGAAATCTTTGGAGTGTGTGTGGCAGCCAGCATACATAACCCAAACACAAATTCCTGTAATCTCAACAGAGAGCAGCACTGAATCACTTCCAGCAGTCCTTTGCCAGTGCAGTGCTGTGTGTTTTAGAGGCAGGGCTATCTGCAACCCCATGAATCCTCACAGCACTGGGCACTGCTGAGTAGCCTGGCATCACATAAGCAACGCCCTCACTCCTGAGGGAGCCAGAAAGTGGTGGTGAGTCTTAGCAATGGCTGCCCGGGGTGTCCTTAGCAGAAAGGAAGAGGAAATGGAAAGGCCTGGGACTGGAAGAGGTAATCCCCGCATCAGCATCACAACTGACAGTTTAGACAAGGAGCCTGATCTTTTTTGACCCGGACTTTTGTAACGATCCATGAGAGCTGAGTGAGCCTATTTTATGCCTGTGCTGCTGTAAAATGGCAGGATAAAAGGCATGGATTAGAAATTCTCTGTCTTTCCACTGGCAGCATTTTTTTGTCTGTTTTACAGAGGCATACATGACTGCAAAGCAATGGAAAAAATTGACTTCACAACACACCATAAGTGTCTCCTGTCTCTGCCCAGGTCATAGAAGGGAGGAGAGGATTTTAAATGTGGAATTTTTTTTCCCCCAGAAAGCCAAAAAGATCAATGTTTAGTACTGTTTATATTTAGCCTAAGAAAACTTCTCACACTGTTGTTGATTATTTTTAAAACCTTTTTAATTTTCAGTACCGACCAGTAGATAACTTGCAGCTATTTTTTAATAGTTGCTTTATGGTAGTTTGTTCTTGTTTGGAAATCAAATGTCATGTTTCAAGGTGATTTGTGTATGAACTTCTGCCTAGCAGAAGCATGGGTTCAGTTGTTTAACTAGTGTTCAGTATATTGAAAAAATCAGTTTGTACTCCTTTGCATATCTCTTAATTAATATGTACCCAATATTTTCATATTCTCTTACTTGTTATATGGAGATGCCAGGCAGTGAGGTTCAAGACAGACAGTCAGTAATAACTGAGTTTATGTGTTTAAGGGCTGATGGAGTGGAAGTCTTGGTGGTTTCTGTGTAGCCATTTTGGTAGTATTGAATATAATATTAGAGAGAGACTTTCTTTATGCTAGTTCCGAACTTCTATTTTGAAGGTGGAATTCAGCAAGTCTTGTCTTCAGTGGACTTTTGCATGCTGAAGATACACCCTTATATGTTGCTGGGGTTGAGCTGGGATTGCAGGGCCCTCCTGAGAAGTAGGTTACTTCTCCTTCCTTTTTTAGAAAAGACATGGTAGAAAAGAACCTGTGTATTATGGTGATTTCAGGAAAAAGTATATAGTATTTCAAATTACCTCACTACTGTTTATATTCCTCAAACGCTGGGAAAGAATTAGCAGTGAAAGGCAGGCACTGCTTGGATCTCCTTCTGCAGAGAGTCAGGTGCTGGCTGGCTGAACTCCTCTGCCCTGGCTTTCCAATAATGCTCCTGGGCATCAGTTTCATGCTCCATGTGTGTCAGAACCAAGAAGGATGGTTTGTCCTTGTGGCAGAAAGCGTTCTCAAGAGGCTCTTCACTGCATAGGCCTTCACACTTATGTTTTGACAATATCTCTTCTCACACTGTCATGTTCTCGAGTCTTTCTCGCTTCAAGACTCTTATGTAAGGAGTGTGGAACTAAATAAATGCTGAGGGCCAAACCGGTCCCAACTTGATCAGTCACAGAAACACATCATCCTGCTTGTCTGAGAGTGGCCTTTTTTGCTTTCCTGGGTAAATAAACGATGCGTCTTTCTCCAACGGGAATGCAAGGTTGAGTATGTCCACACCTTCTCGTGTGAACATACTGTCTGGCAGTGCTGGCTGGCAGCAAGAAAAAGCCCTTGGCATATCATCATCTATGGTGAAGTGTCCTGGATACAGAGAAGCAGAAACATGAATTATTTTACAAAGGTACAAGCTATTCTGACCCTCTTGGGCCTGGGTGACTTGCCACTGCACTTTGGGGCTGTGGTGAAGTGCCATAGTGCAGCCCAAATGCTTTTGCTTGGAAATCTAAACCTCCAGGCATGAATAACTTACTGGAATTAATCCTCAACTGTTGTCATCCAGTATTCAAATATTAATGTGCCTGATCAGAGTGAGGGAGTCCAACCATGGTGGTCTTGCAAAATAGCTCATCACACCAAGTGACATTTCCTAACTTGAGTCAATGTTTGTTCTTCTGTAAAAGGCATTCTAACATTTTCCTTCAAACTGCCAAGCTTATGCTGGCCCAACCCCTGCGCAACAAACAAATATCTAGAAGCAGCATCTGAAGGGGGAAGGATTAGTAATAGAAACTCAAGAAGATCCCCTGAAGGTGATGAAGATCACTACTGAGATACTAAAAGTTTAGCAACAACTGTCCTTTCCGTTGTCAGCCATGCAACCAGTGTAGCACTGGTAGGAAACAGCACCAGGATCTGAAAGAAGTGATCCTTCTGGGAAACAAGTGACCTGGTAGTTCTCACAGTGGCAGGTGAGACAGGCCACATGCCAGATTTACTTTGTGCTTTGAACTGGAAAGTTTCGTGTAAGTTGATGAACTATGGCAGTGATCAAGATTCTTTTCAAACTTTTTACTGAAGGGCAAGTGTCACCATGAGCTAAATAATCTTGGATCTGTTTGTGTGGGGTTTTGGGGGGTTTTTTGTTGCCATAGAGGAGGCTTGTGGTGTAGGAGGTTATGCCTTCTCTTCCAAGTCACCTCCTGGATTGCATGGGGAGCTGGGGCAGATGCTCTTCTCTCATGGGGCTCTGTTTTTCCCAACTTACTGGTGCTCATGAATTTTGTTTAGCAAAGTTTCTCTAAATAACTGACAGAAAGTGGCATGCAAAACTTTAAATCAGTATGTTTAAAATAAATTCTTGAATAAATCCCAGAACAATACTGTCTGTGCACGTTCATGAGAAGGCATGCTGTCGTAAGTCAGTTAGTGCTAAAGTGATCATCTTGTATTAGCATTAAAACACCCTTTGAGGGGAAGGAGGCTGTGCTGTTCAGTATGGCCATAACTATTTCTCAAGCATGGAAAATATCCCTTTTCTCATCTCCTTCACAGTGCAAGGTCTTTATGCAATGACAAGTTGCACATTTCAAAACATAATTTCCTAACTCTCATTGAACTTCAAGAGACAGAGGTGTGTAGATGAGGCTGAGGCACCACAGAAATGGGTCCAGCTATAAGTAACAGAATTGAGTCTTTTTAAATAAACCTACATGAATGGACATGGGAAGGGATGTGAAAGGGACAGGTGAAAAAGTTGCTCCCTGCCAACTCACTTTTTGCAAACAGCAAATTTATGATGCAGTGTGAAATGTGCTCTTCTGTGAGTTGTTGGACAGACTGGAGCTCTTTCTGTCCACCACATCAAGCATGGCTACTAGTGGAGTAACTGGTGGCCACCAAGCATCTTTCCCACATGCTGGCATGAAGCTGCATCATTCCCCTTTATGATTCACTTCACAGATGCTTGACAGAAATCTCAGTTTTGGCTCAGCTACACAAAGTCCCCTGATCACGGATTTTCTTCTGATCTGTCTCTGCTTGGGTATTTTCTGCCATGTTGTTTTGTTCCCACTGAACCCCAGGCCTGAACTCTGTTCCAAAGGTACCTCAGCCAATTGGTACCCCTTGGACATAGTCTCAGCATTTCTTCTGTATCCAATATCATCAGAGCTGAGACCTGCCCACTTTGCCACACCATATTGCCTCCTTGCCATGTTTTTTTGCCAGATGTCAGACTAGTGAATGACCTCAGTTTCTGTGACTCTCAGATCCTATTTCTCATCAACTCTAATTTCAGCCTCATCAGGCCACTCATTAGGGGTTTAGGGAGAGAGATTTCCCCACCTTCATACTTTGTCCCTCTCTACTTCTCCCTAAATGTTGTAAGCCCAACACTTTTGTCACTACTGTGTTTGGTTCTGTAAACTTTCTCTTCCGTGTTCACTGGAGTTTTTGGTTGGGAAAACACATGTGAGAAGAGGGTATCCATGCTTTTATGCAGAGGTCTGGATGTGGCAGCATGCAGCGTACTGGAATTGAAGTTTCAAGGAAAGTCCTGCTTGGCCCCAGCCTGGAGCAAACCTGCTGGTTTGGGAGCCTTGAGGGAATGGCTGAAATTGCTTAAGCAGCTTATCAGCTAAAGCAGCTAAAATTTAAACGTATCCTTATTGACTGTTTTTTAACTGACATATTTCTTTTCCGTTCTGTTTGAGGACTTATACCTTGTCCACATTCAGGTAGATTTTTGTTTAGACACATTCCTGACACAAATAGTGAATTTTTTGTTTGTCATGTTTTATTTTCAGACCCAAAGCAGTGAGATAGTGGTGAGTCTTTATTGGAAAAGAGCTTTCCCCCTCCACACATTTCCCTGTAACCTCTTTCTCAAAACTGCCTACAATATTATGTCTGGAAACCTTTTCCTCTCCCCCCAAACCAGTCTGCAGCACATATTTAATGTATTTCCACCCCAGTTTCGCACTCAGGGGGATCAAACTTTGCAGAGTTATTGGTGACTTAAAATGAAATCTTATGTGGGGAAGCATCAAGTAACCTTGGTAACAAGCAGAGCTGTACCCCACGGCATTCTGAGCTGACACCCCCCACCTCCCGCCTGTGCCTTTTCTTTCTGCTTTATTTAGCTCAAGGTTTCTTATGATTGAGCCAGTTCCTGTTCTCAGCTGAAGTCAGTGACAAACTTCTTGCTGGCTTTGGGGCCGGAGAGTTCATTGCTTGATAAAATGGGAACACACTCAAGGGATCACTCATAAGGTCACAGAGCCCAGCTGGCTGAGGCCACCACAGGATATTGTGCAGCTGAAAAATACAGAACAGAGTGGCGTGTGCTCTTCTGTTTTGTTTTAACTTCATAAACATCAGTTCATTCTAAATAGTCTGCTTTTTATGTTTTTTTGTTTTTTTTTTTTTAACTTTGAAAAGAAAGCTATTGCTGGAGGTGTTGTTAGTAGGAAGAAGATAAGTTGTTTGATGCTGCACATGACACAAAGCTTGGGGTAATGAGGGAATGGTTATGTTTCAGGTCAGCATGAGTTCAGGCAGTGAAGTCTAAGTACATACTGGAATGGCACAATTTATCATTTTGGTTGCTAGACCAGTTTGTCTATGATCTATGTGCCTTTTGAAATCACAGTGCTTTTTTTACCATAGCAGAATAGAGATTTAGATATAAACTTAAATATTTTTTTAGAAGAATAAGAATTTGATAGCATCCAGATATTATGATAACATTATCTTAAAGAGTGAAGATATGGAAACACTGTAAAACAAGGTAAAATATCTGAGACTAAAGTGATGCCTTTGTGTAATTCTTACCTGTGACAATTTCCTTGTTACGTTGAAGTAGAATGGAATCGTATATCATTCTTTCCATGAAGGAAAACTTTTTTTAAGCTAATGTGAACTCTCCTGCATCTGCCATAATCCAGAAAAAAATGTGCACACATGTGGCTGGTTTATGTGAATCAACAGATGTGCAGCAACTCTTTGTAAGTCTAAGCCCTACTACATTCACATGTCGTATCACTGGCTACTGGCAATGGCCTAATATGTAGGGTTTTGGTTAAAACAGTTAAAGACTGCAATTCATAGAATGTACAAAAATACAGTGAGTTAATATACTTCAAGATACAGACTAGGTGAGCCTTTTGACAGATTTATCTATGTAATTCTACATCTTCAAAATTCTACATCAGAGAAATTAAAGATAGAAGTAGTGGAGGCTGTGATTGATGAACAGCAGAATAAAGGAGGATTTAAACATATAGAACATGAACACTTGCACGAACAGTGATGAAAATGGTGTGGTGCAGGGCAGAAGGTAGGAGTTGGAGTTGTATGGCTGCAAAGACAGTTGCTCATGAAGGAAAGATAGAGGAGAATTGGCAGTGGTTCTGGGGTTTGGTCTTGTTTTCAAAATGTGCTTTCAAAATAAGCTTTCAGCAGTCCCAGAGGATTATGTTATTACTGTCATCTGTATGCACTATTCAGCTGCAGCTTCCCATACATGCTGGAACTGTGAGCTGGGACTGGGGATGGCACACAGGAGATTCCTGCAGCATTCAAAAGGAGAGGAGAGTAGAGGCTTGAGTGACTACTATGGCTGAGAAGAATTAAAATGTATCAGTACATTTGGGAAGTATTCCAAACAGGGGAAAAAACTTTTCCCTCTCTATCAGTATCTGCCATGTAACAAAAAAGATCTGACTTAAAGGCTTGAGGCTGGAAGAGGGGAGAGGGTACACTGATATATAACTGTGGGTGTTTCTTTGAGAAATTTCTGGAAAGCCTAGGGGGTATGACATGTCTATTTAGGAAAAAAGACATGAGTAGTGTTAAAGAAGCCCTGTAACACAGAAAATTTTTCAAAAAGTCTGTAATTTTGATTACTGAATGCCTGCCCTGAAATTCTACCAGGAGCAGTATTTTGTATTGGATAATGAAGTGTGTCGAAGTTTTTTTGGGAGAAAAGATATTCTTACACTACTGTGAAAGGTAAATCAGTAAAACTACATGATATAGCAGAATTTCTAAGTTAAATCAATAACCCTACACACTAAAGTAGTGCTTTGTAAGCTAAAACTGCTCTACACATCATACTAATCCTTTGAGAATGTAGAGAGTTTAGGAGATTGGTTATACCATCTGCAATATCAGTAAAATACAGTATTAGGTTACATATGCCTACTGAGGCAGGCATCAGTAAATAAGTATGTGATATTAAAAATTTGATACTTCTAAGTCATTCTTTGATAGCAGAATGTGTGTATCGGTATGTTGCATTTATCTTTGTGTATGTGATGTGAGTGAAAATCAGTCCTTTGGTAGAGTTAACAGGCTACTTTAAGCATTTACTGGTGTGTGGATGAACCTCAAGCTTAACACTGTAATAGGAACAGGAGCTGGAGGGCCAACATTACTTTTCAAAGGTCTCTGGGGTGACTTATCTGCAGCTAGAGAGGCTGCATTTGCTATTAATTTTTAAATGGTGAATGAGCTGGACTGAATCCACTCCCTGCTCCCTGCTGCACTGTGTCCTAGGGAAGCAATGTGTGCTGCAGGAGGTGCAGTCCTGGATAGGCTGGCAGGGGCTGACTGCTCTCTTCTCACAGTGTTTATGTCCTTGAAAAGGGTAGATTGGGGTTTCCACTGGTTATCTTGGGGAAATCTGGAGGGTCTGCATAATGACAAGGTGCTGACCGGTGTTGGTGTTGATCAGTCTCTGGAATAATCTCCTGGAAAGAGAAAGTAGCAGCTACTTCTGTGCTTTAAGTTGCAATGGGCAGAGCCCTTCTGGAGAAGGCAGAATCAGAATAATACCAGTATCTATTTTATTCAAGCTTTATTTTTTCTTTACTCTTTATTGCTTAGGAGCAATTATTTGCTGCCTCTGGTGCAGTAAAGGGCCATTCAGGGCCTGAGGAGACACCTTTCCATTCACACTACTGCACTGTGAAGACCATCCAACCGTGTCAGGGCTGGTGTGTGCTATGGGCCTGTACTTAACATGGGGGAAGTCCTGTTCCTAAAGAAGTTGCATGTTGTAGCACAGTGTTCACTCCATGTGTTGTCCTAGTGATCCTGGAGTTGTGCTTGGCTGAGGTTGGATTGCTGTCTGAAACTTGCTGTTCTTTTTGTTTTGTACTTCACCATACCCGTTGTGCTTTGTTTGCTGATTCAGGGTAGCCAACGTTGTCCAAATCATTGGAATTAAAATTCTCATACTGGGTTTTTGTTCTTAAAGTGTATGCACACAGTAAGAATTGCCTCTTTTATTATTCTCAATGGTACTCACCAGCTCTAGTCCCTGAAATGTTATTGGCATTATATTTGACCCAATTATTTTTATTTATAAAATTATACTTATTCATCCACTGTAATATTAAGTAACCAGGGTTGATGTTTTTCTCCTCCTCTAGCCTATATTTGCTGAGCTAGATCTGGGAACATATGTGTCACATTCCTTTTTGTTTGGTGGGCCTCAGAGTCTAAATTGGGACTTCTGAACTGCTCTTGAACACTGGGAAACCATATGTGACATTGTGCTGTTTGAATGACATTCAAAACCAGAGGGTTTGTGTAAACATGGAACATGCACCATTGTTCAACCTATGCATGTGTACAAGAAGGCTGAGAATGGGAGAGAAGAGCTACAGCTTTTCTAAAATGAGAAAGAACAGGAAAAAAGTCTTTCCAGAGGGACTTTATGGAAAAAAATCTCCAGAGTTGGTGTCTCTTACTACTTACTTGGCTTAATCGTCCTGGGAGGAATGGGACACTTGCAGCCCATAACTGGATCTGGAACAGGCCTTCCTGTTCACTGTGGTTCATGAGAGCACAGTGAGAAAAGCTCTCTTCAAAAGCAAGAGACACATTCCCTACAGAGGAGGTAACTCCTGTGGCTGGGGAGAAGCTGTTCCAGGGTGTAGATAATGTGTGCTGTCATTTTAGGAAGAAGCTAAAAGCTTGGTGTGTGAAGTATAAGAGTTGCTTTAAAGAAGGATTGGACAGTAGCAGAGATTTTTTGAGCTTCAAAATGTTTGTGCTTTTGTTATAATAATTTTTTTTCCTGAGTTTTTGGGGTTGTTGGTTTGTTTTTGTTGTTTATACCTCTTCTAAACTTTCAGTGAAATCAAGCTGCCATGGAATAAGGGGCAAAGTCCTTGAGTGGGTTAATAATCATAATTTCAGTTTAGGAAATAAAGATTAGGAGAAAAGTGGCCAGCTTTTAGAGAAGGGATGGAAAGACCAGTGAGGTCATGCTATTGAATCTTGTGCTGTTCAGCATAGTCCTGAGAGAGGTGGAGAATGAGACAGAGAAACCTCCTGGTGATACAGGATCAGCCAGCATAGCTGAGGTGAGGATGTACTGGGAGACAGAAGAACAGCCTCACAATAGAGAGTGGCTGAAGGATAATCTGGCAGTTGAAATTCAATGTTGATGAATATAATAGTGCAGAGGAGGATAAACAGTCCTAAATTGAAATACACAGTGATGGCATCTAAATTATCATTTGAAAAGAAACCTTGGTTTATAATAATTGTATAAAAATGTCTGCTGAACATGCAGTAGGAATAGGAAATAGAAAAAAAATAGAACAGAATACTAGGACTCATTGGTAAATGAATTGTGAACAAAAAGAAAGGTCTTTATGCTATGGTATAAATGCATGGCACACTTGACTATTGCATCCTAGCTGCCTCATTTTAGAAAGGATGCAAGAGAAGGGAAGAGGTTACAGGAAATGTTGATAAAAATGTGGAGTGGCTCCCATATGGAAAACAACACTTGAGGATCTATTTAAGCAGGAAGAAAAAAAGGTCTTTGAACTTTTAAGCAGCATGGAGAAAGTAGATAGAAAATGTCCTTTCACTCTCCCATACCATGGGAGTCAAGCAGCCTCAAGTGAATGTTTAGGTGACAATTTTAAAACTAGCAGAAGGGACTTCATACAGCTGTGAAATTGCCCTGGGATATATCTGGATGCCAAAAATTCCCATGCTGAAAGTGGTGTTTGGACATACTCCTTAAAGAAAATTCTCCTGGTGTTATTGCACACAGAAATGCAGTTCTGGTTCAGGGAATCACCTCACTGGGGATTGCTGGGAACTGGGGATGCCCAGAGGTTGGGAGGCTTGGACTGGGGGACAGACTGAGGCTGTTTGCAGTTGTCTCAGGAGGAAAAAGTGTAAGTTGTGAGTGTGATAGGATGCTTGACTTCCTCAATCTCTGAGCTGATCCCATGTGGCTCTTCCTGAGTAAATACACCCACCCTGGGCCAAGGTATTGTTTAAACACAAGAGGAACAAGCTCCTGCCCTTAAAAATCAATTTGAGCTTTTGTGGAAGGATTGCAGTGAACATCCTTGCAGAGTCAGAAGGATTGTAAAACAGGAAAGGCTGAGATGGACAAAACTGGGCACTGGGCAAAGTCCTAATTTGCAAAGATATTTTAATAATTTTGGGTGGTCTTTTGTCTTAATAGCTCTGTACGTAGTACATTAGTGTGTCACCCACATATGAATAACAGTTATGTTGATGTCTGGCAAAGATCTCCAAATTGTGAACATCTTTCTACCTAGGCATTTGCTGTAGCTTTTCAGAGAGACTGAAATGCAGCAGTCCTGAATAAAACCTGTGTACTGAAACACCCGATTTTCTTCTCTTTGAGGGTATTGTAATATGTGCAGTGTATGTGCTAAATATGTTGCTTTCTGGTTGGCTCTTCACGTAATGTTGGATTGTAACAAGCTGCTCTCTGTCACACCTGATGACTAAACCTGTTTCACCCACGCCATGGGAAGGTACTGGTGCATTGAGCCTTCTTAGAATCAAGCTTTAGGTTGTCCTCAGATTTCAAATCACCTGTGCACTTTTTTAAATGTGGCCTCTAACTCAAGAGATACAAGCACAAATGGATTCCAGGCAACAATTAATCAGATAAGTATTTATTTATTTAACTCAACCTATAGAATTATGCTGGCAATAGTTTTGTTTTGTTTTTTTTTTTT
>WEIV01002229.1:5356-26941 GCA_013390005.1 Calyptomena viridis
TGTGGTTACAGATCTCTCAGTGTAGCTCAAGGCTGAGGCATGACCCTCCCTGTACCTAGCGACACATCACAGGGACAGTGGATATCAAGGTCCTCAGCAAGGACAAGCCAAATCTAGAAAGGGCTCTGGTGGCAGGCTGTCCATCTTCTAGGAAGATCTCAAGCTGGGATCTGGGTAGAAGGCACTGCCACTCTGAGACCAAAACTTCAGAACACATCCATCAGCCATTGACCAGAAGAGGAAAGGCCACAGAGTTGTAAAGCCATGAAGTGAGATA
Organism: Calyptomena viridis; assembly: GCA_013390005.1. Taxonomy (NCBI): domain Eukaryota; kingdom Metazoa; phylum Chordata; class Aves; order Passeriformes; family Eurylaimidae; genus Calyptomena; species Calyptomena viridis. Next base: position 5,634 of record WEIV01002229.1, read on the forward strand.
CAGGCAGAGGAAGGAAGAGTGTGCAATAGTGCTCAAAGCAGTGAATCCCTCATCACTGGCACAACGCTTGACAGGAACAAGGAGTGGGCACCGCTACAGAAGTGGATGTATACACACCACATAACACATACATGACATCTTAAAAACACTAGTAAAGAGGGAAAATTCCTGCTTAAACTGACCCTGCTGATAATTCTATAAAATACTATAAATGCAAGTTTAAAGAATAATGGTGCTGGGTCAAGTCCAGCAGTAGATGTGGGTACATATCTAGCTCATATACTCTGGAATCCTTCAGTGTTTCTGGACAGACTTTGAAATAGTTGATAGTACAGTCAAACTTAAAACATGCACTCCTAACACTTTTAACAGCATTTCAAGTACCTCAGTATTGCCTTTGATATGTACTTAATTATTTCTGAATGTAAATTTCATACATCTCGTCCAGGAAAAGCAAGCCATTCCTATATTTACTCTCAAACCTCAGCAGAATACTGTACTTTTGCTAGATTTTGGAGGAAGAGCAGTCAAATTGCTTCCAGTTCAGTTCTTGAAGAAAAGCTGAGAAGTAAAAAGAATGTCACTGTCAAAAGCTATACCAGGATCTGGGGAAATGATACTGTCACTGGTTATAAAAGGATCTCCACATGCAATGTCTAAACCAAATGTGTGTGGAACTTTGGAAGAAGTTCACTGTAGAGTAGAGGTGACATTTGCTTCAATGTTGACCAACACAAAATCTTGCCAAATGTTATGATGGTGTAAAGCACTGGCTGTGGCACATATTTCCTGTAGTGTCTCATAAACCTTACTCCATGCAATATGCAAGGTTTAACAGATTAAACTCTAGATGCTATATGAAACATCCCTTATTAATTAANAGCCACTCTGTTTTTTTCCCTAAACCAATGCAGGCATAATACACTGTCAAAGCAGTTAGGTTTATTTACTATTACACAAACTAGATTGCATATTGAACAGTTTTTACTGTAGGCTTCATACAGAAGAGTTAGAAAGCCTTGCTGAATTATCAGCAAAATCAGCAGAAATCACCTGGACCACAAGTCCTGTTGTTCTTACTCCAACAGCAAGAGGATTTAGGAGCAATGTTGTTACAGATCTCTCAGTGTAACTCAAGGCTGAGGCATGACCCTCCCTGTACCTAGCGACACATCACAGGGACAGTGGATATCAAGGTCCTCAGCAAGGACAAGCCAAATCTAGAAAGGGCTCTGGTGGCAGGCTGTCCATCTTCTAGGAAGATCTCAAGCTGGGATCTGGGTAGAAGGCACTGCCACTCNGTGCTGGGTCAAGTCCAGCAGTAGATGTGGGTACATATCTAGCTCATATACTCTGGAATCCTTCAGTGTTTCTGGACAGACTTTGAAATAGTTGATAGTATAGTCAAACTTAAAACATGCACTCCTAACACTTTTAACAGCATTTCAAGTACCTCAGTATTGCCTTTGATATGTACTTAAAACAATTATTTCTGAATGTAAAATTCATACATCTTGTCCAGGAAAAGCAAGCCATTCCTATATTTACTCTCAAACCTCAGCAGAATACTGTACTTTTGCTAGATTTTGGAGGAAGAGCAGTCAAATTGCTTCCAGTTCAGTTCTTGAAGAAAAGCTGAGAAGTAAAAAGAATGTCACTGTCAAAAGCTATACCAGGATCTGGGGAAATGATACTGTCACTGGTTATAAAAGGATCTCCACATGCAATGTCTAAACCAAATGTGTGTGGAACTTTGGAAGAAGTTCACTGTAGAGTAGAGGTGACATTTGCTTCAATGTTGACCAACACAAAATCTTGCCAAATGTTATGATGGTGTAAAGCACTGGCTGTGGCACATATTTCCTGTAGTGTCTCATAAACCTTACTCCATGCAATATGCAAGGTTTAACAGATTAAACTCTAGATGCTATATGAAACATCCCTTATTAATTAATTATTGTTTTAATTATTGTTTATGAATTTATTTCTAGAAGGGAATTACATTTTGGTATTACAACACTACCATTAATTTAAAGAGAACTGTCTAGAAAAAGAGCAGAACAGAAAGCATTATTTAAAGTTAGATCTTTTGTTCAATAATTTGGTTGTTTATTTTAAAGACAGTATCTTAAAACAACTTTTTGGCCAATGACTGCTGTTCTATTTCAAACCTTAAACAATCTGTTCCATGAACTACCTGAAAAAAATGTGTCGAAAAGTAGCTGAAAACATCCTTTCATTATAATTCCTGGAAAAAATGTGACAGTTATTAGCTATGATGAGACTTGTATTTACAAAGAGTTAATTTAAGTATCATGCTAATCTATCCTTCTCTCTCCAGGCCCTACTGAACAATCAGAATTCATTACGCTGCCTATTGTAGACCAAATGACACTATTTCTTGTTATAATGAAGACAGCACAAAAACCAAACCAGAACAGAAAATACAGCTGGTAAAACCGAAATGTCATTTTACACAAAAATCTCTTTTGTATTCTTTATATTTGGGTCAGACCTGTACTACTAAGCAGTAGCTAAATACTGCACTGCAGCTTTCATGATCCACTCTCAAAGGCTGGCTGACCCACACAGATAGTATCGGAGGTTCTACTCCTCAACCACACATCCTAATGAGAAACTTTCCCATTCCTGTGCCCACAACCACTGACAGGTTGGCTCACAGACACACCTTCCTATGCATCACCCATCATCATCAGCCAGGCAGGTCAATGGTTTGTATAGATGGTCTGAAAATACCAACGTAGAGAAGCCAGGGAATGCTGCAGTGCCTTACGTTTCAACATGGAGGTGTTCTGGGCTTTTATGCAACAGCAGCTAAGGAGGTTAAGGAGCTGTAATTAGCACACATCACCTCTCTGTCAGTGCAGCTAATCAGGCTGAAAAATCCCAAGCGTCTCCACTCCTGAGCAGTCCTGATTCTTGCGATGGAATTTTCAAGCTCTTCTTGATAATTGCTTACACTGCTTTCAGACTCTCTGGCACCACGGAAAGCTTCCTTCTCCTTTGGAAATCAGGGGGCAAGGAGGGCGAGATTTTCACTATGGGAGTGACCTTTTCTTTCTGCTAGGAATCTCACTAGAGCCATGGACTCTTCTGAAGATATCTATTGATACTAACAATACAGACCACTTTGAAGATATATTCAATTTAATTCTCACCGAATTTCAGGGGTAATTCCTGGGCTCTGTCTATACTTATAAGGTCAACAGCTGTTTCAAAGCAAAATATTCTAGGTGTCATAGCTGGTACCACACTGCCAGCTGCCAGCAGAGGTGTATCCCGAGCTCAAAGCACCCTAATCATGATTACAAACAGCAAAGGTTATGTGACCTGCTGGTGAGTTGCGGTTGTTGGATGTGCAATCTATTTGCAACTGATCAGATCAGACCACATGATTGACAGCTTGGGGTCAGGACAGCAGCCTCAAGCCTTCCTCATTGAGAGCATCTCCCAGAGTCAGACCTAAGTGTGCACCTGAGCACACACCCTGCGTATAAAACATGGATGACAGTCAAGTCTGTAGCTGAGAATGGACTTAACAGTTACTTTTGTGATCTTGAACAGCCATTTACTCAAACTTCAGAATCTACATACTATTCACTTGATGCCTGCTCAGTCTAAATGTGATGCTCCCACATGACCAACGGATGATCTAAGACCCACTGCTGTAAGCAACTATCCAACCAGCTGCCTTTTCCTGGCTATGGCCAGTGTCTGCTGGGCTTCCCTCTTCCCTGCCTTACCAGGACCAACAGCAAAATATTTTTCTTTGTAGGTCTGGCCTTGTCAGCTTGCTCTTTCAGGTTGTTAAATACTGTATTCATTTATCAGCTTCAGAGTAATTTTTTACTGAAGTTACTTTTAAGATTATAAGACTATTTCACATGAGTGAAGTACAAGTGTACTCATAGCAGAGTCACTATGCAGGGAATGTCATAAGCACAAAATAAATTGTAACAGAACTAAATAATATTTAGATAACTTTTTATATCCTTCTCATATTGTATCATGTTAACATTTTATTTTTGCTTTGTAGCTGTTCATTAAACTGAACAATTTTTTGCACCTTGAAAAAAACCAACCATCTAAAAACTAAATATTAAACAACTTTGTTACATTGCTATATCAGAGGGACGATACATAAGTTGCTACACTAGGAAAACATACTTTTAATGTCAGTCACTCAATATCAGAATTTTTTTTAACAATTAACTGTATTGCCAACATAAATGCAAACCTTAAGTAGTTCTACACATTAGAAGATTAATAAAAAGGCAGAAGATTAATAAAAAGGTAGAAAACACAAAAGCTTCTGAATATTCTACTAGAGGACATGGTTTAAAAATGTCAAGGAGAAAATCTGCTATATAGAAGTAGTATACTGCAAAATATAGTTTTTAAGTTAAAAAACAAAAAAACAAGCCAGCAATCCTCCTTCTTTATTGAAAGGTCACTGTAATGCAATAGCACACAGTAAGCAGTTGTGAAATTAAGCCCTCCAGAAGAACCTGGTTGCAGCTGTGGAATGTGACCATTGTTGTGCAATGGAGTTTGTCACCATCATATGAAAACCCCATTGGGAAATTAATCTTTTGTTTACCTGCCCATCACAGATAACCATCGACTGATTCACATTCTGTAGTATTTTACTAAGGTCTAAAACAATACCTGAACTGCAAACATGATCTTTTTCTTTAAACAATCTCTATTCAAGCAATTTTAGAATAAGCTTCATACATCCTACATACAGAGTATTTTCTCTTTTTTTGTGTTCCTCTTTAAAAAGAAGGTATGTCAATAGGTTCACAGCCTATTAAAAGCTTCTCTGTTCTTGCTACCTATTTTTACCTGCTTGAAAAAAAATACAGTAAGATGCCGAGCTAGATATTCAGTGGAATATTAATCATGCTGATGTCTCAAGCAGAAGCTTGACCTCTGCTCAGGAGGAACAAGAAGTAAAGACAAATTAACCCACAAGTACAGACATCTATATAAGCAGAAGTATGAGCACACTGTTCTAATTAAAATCTTCATTCTCTGGAATTCTGGAGAATCTGCAGGAACACCTACATAGGTGGCTGTAAACAGAGCTCCTTTGCCCATTCCCTTGGGGGAAGTGATGGAGACTAGTGCTGATTCAGAATTTGTATAGCCACATTTGCATGGCACTGAACTGAATAGATGTAGAGACAGTGCAGGCAGAGGAACTCTGTATGTCTGCATGTCTCTAGACACTCATCCTGAAGTGCAGATTTTCCCCATCATAAAGAGGGCAACATAGTAAAGATGATAATCAAATTTCGTAACAGGGAGCTAAAGAGATATTCCAAGTTTATATGTAAACTAAAAATACAGCTCCAGACTTGATTCCTAAATGTGGATTTAGGAAATTCATTTTGCAATATGTGCAATGTTGATGCAGCGAGTTACACTTCAGTATCCCAATTTTCTCAAATAGCACAGTTGATCTGAAACACACAAGTAGTTATGCCTTATAGGAGGAGTTTGTAACTTGGGCACTTGCTTAATGAAAAGCACGTCTTCACTCCCATCATCTTTGGTGACTTGACTGCCCCAAGAGTACGGACTCTCATGACTTGGAAGATCTTTTCAATTGCAAACATCTGTTTGCAGTTTCCGGTCTGTAGTTAATCTCAGGGCAAATTTGTCCACTCATACTTCACAAATACACCTGCTACAATAAGTATAAAAGGCTTGCCATAGATTTTAAGTGTGTAAGAAACAAAAACCAGAAGTGGTGAAATCTGCTAAGCTAATGGCTTTTGAAAAAGGAAAATACTTGGCAGCTATTTAGAAATGAGCTATTTAACAATCAGTCTCTTCTCAAAAGGTGACAATGATTAACAGTCAGTTCAATGATGCCACTGGATCTTGTATGACTATGCTTGTGAATCAATCTCAGACAATCTGTAGCAAAAAAAGGCTATTTTTAAGATTAAAAGCTCACAGGACAATAAGAGTCAGAAAGGTTGATTCTAATAGGGCATAGTCCCATAAAAGTGCAAGAGACACAGAACTTTTCTGGCTATCTGTAGCTCATGGTATGCAAGTAATTTAATGCCAAATTTACTTAGTAATAACTATATTATTCAGAACTCCAAGGAATAAGGAATTACATATATCCTAACCATCTCATCCATTCATTATATATGAAAAAGTTCCTCCAGTTAGATGTACCTGATAAAATCAATTTGAAGGGTGGGGAAAAAAAGCCTCCTGTTGCCGTTTAAGGGGACAGTGAAAATGAATTAAAATAAATTCAATATTATCTTTATCAAGACTTGTTTGAGTATAAAGATAGAAAGAACTTTTATTAAAATAGAAAATAAAAATATATGTTATTGTCACTGTTTAAAGGGGACAGTGAATTTGAATTAAAATAAATTTGATATTAACTTTGTCAAGACTTGTGTGGGTATAAAGATAGAAAAAAACTTTTATTAAAACAGAAAATAAAAACATGCATTATGTATTAAAAAACACCCTTATCAAAACAATATAAAAACCAGAAAATTAAAATTGAGTATCCGATGTAATGGAGACAGAGGCAGAGAGGCTGGAGCACACCCCTCCACCCCTAGGATTTGTGGGCCTGAGGAAAAATGGGTAAGGCTGGGGTCCTGCCTGGAAGGATCCCAGGAACCCAATGGGAAAGGTAATGGGACACCCCGAACCAGTGCTGCGAAGGAAAAAAAAAGAGAAAAGGTGAAGTGGGGTAGTAAGGTAGGCAGGGAAAAGGAACAGGGTAGATTTCCCTGGCCAAACCAGAAGCCTGTGATGCAGGAAAAAGGGGTCCAAGTTGGCTCCTGCAGCTGTCTGCCGTTAGGAAGCAGTCCCTGGTATCCCGGCCTCAGCTACGGCATGGTCCAAAATGGCGCCATCAGGTTCTCGAGCAGCAGCAGATCCTCCCAGCAGCTTGGCATGGCCAAAAAGAACATGGTGTCTGGGCTTTGCTGTCTTTTATACCCTCTGTCCTAGCCCAGAATTCCTTGCGGCTTACGCATGTGTGTCTGGCCTTTTCCCCACGCTTTCCCCGCCCCAGGAGGCGCAGCCTGGTGTCCCATTGCTCCCTCTTCGCCCCCACCAACTTCCGGTCCCGAACCGCGGGAACTTTCTTTGTCTTTCACCATGCGGCTCAGTCAAAATGGCATTTGTCCTCTCCCATCCTCCAACTGGGATTCCCCAACTGCCCTGGACACCGGAGGCACAGGGCCTGGACATCCGGCAGGCCCATGCCGCCCAGGGCAGGTGCCGGGCCTGGAGTTGCGCTCTCGCGCTGGGAGTTCTCCACAGCAGCCACAACAGCAGGGAGGCGGGCGGCCACAGGGCCATGCAGCTCCGCCACGCCCCGGGAGGGGCCTACAGTGGTGGTGCCGCCACAGGAGCAGCACCCCGATGGCAGCACATCACGACAGGGTGGGGCTCGGCCCCTGCAGCACCCGGGCGACGGCGGCGAGAAACACACAGCAGAGTCCCAGGCGCGCAGGCAGTGGAGCTGAAACGGCACCGCCTCTGCTGCGCGATGCCCCCCCGGTGGGTTGGAGGCTCAGCCTGTGCTGCGTCAGGGATGGGGCAGCGCTGTGCAGTTCCCTCCCCCCCATCCTGGGAGACACAGCACCGCACAGGGACGGCAACCGCACTGCCCATGGGGAGCGGGGCTGCCGCAGGACAACCGCGCCCCCGCGAGAACGCTGCGCCGGCACAGGGTGGGCAGTGAGCTAGAAACGGGCTGCTGAGGGGTTGGGGCTCGGCCCCACGCGATCAGCGGCAATGTGGTATCCCCCTCCCCACCACAGAAGCGGGGCAGGGCCGCGGCAGGACACCCGGGGCAGGGGAAAGGACCCTCCCCCCTCTTCCCCTCAGCCGCTTGTAAACAAAGGAGAAAAAGTTTTCCCAAAAAATAAAAACAAATCAGTTATGCATTAAAAACACTCTTATCAAAGCAATATAAAAAAAAACCAGAAAATTAAATTGAGTATCCGACGTAAGAAAACACGAGTAGCCAACACACAACAATGTAGTTCTTCTCCATGAAATAACACAAGCTTTTTGGCTTGAAGCAAAACCTGCCTGCAAGCAGGTGCGAAGGGTATAGGAGGGTTTTCAGAGCTGCAATGGCTCCTGTTGGCCAGAGGGGGCGTTGGAATAGGGAGGGGGTTGGTAAAGCAAGGGGTTTTCCTGGGATAGTGTTCCCAGAGAACAGACAAAAAAAGATACAGATTAGACCAAGCCTCATCACCGCCGAAATCTGTGGCCCTCGAAGATCCCAGGAAAGAGAGAGAAGAAAGAGAGAGGAAAAGACTAGAAAAAAGGAACCTCTTTTCCCCCCAACCCTGGAACCCACAGGTCTGCGGAAGATAGGCAGGCAAGGGAAAAAAAGGGACAGGGCAGGTCTCTTCAGCCAAACCAGGAGTTTGCAATGAGGAAGGGATTAAAGTTGACACTGGAGCTCCACGGTGTTCAGGAAACAGTCTTTGAGGTTTCGCTTTAGCCAGCACGTGGCCAAAGATGGTGTCATCAAGGTCTGAAGAGCAGCGGATCCTCCCAGCAGCTTGGCACAGCCAAAAAGATAATGGCGTCTGGGCTTCACAATTTTTTACACCTTCTGTTCTGGCCCAGCATACCTCGCAGCTCACGCATGCATGTATGCCTTTTTCCCACGCTTCTCCAACTTCTGGGAAGGCGTAGCCTAGTGTCCCATTGGTCCATCTTCGTCCCCGCCTACTTCTAGTCCCGAACTGCGGGAAACCCTCCCCTCCTCTGCCATGTGGCTTTAGCCAAAATGGCATTCGTCTTCTCCCAGCCCCCAACCAGGATTCCCCGACCACCCCGGACACCGGAGGCACAGAGCTCGGGCATCCCGCAGGCCCACACTGCCTGGGGCAGGCACCGGGCCTGGAGTCGCGTTCCTGCGCTGGGAGCTCGCCACAGTGACAGCGCCAGCAATAGTAGAGAGGAGGGCAGCCACAGGCGTCCCGCAGGGCCATGCAGCGTGCTGGCACGGTGCCACAGGCTGTGTAGGCACAGGGCAGGCAGCATCGGCTGTAGGGCAGGTGTGAGGGCCGCCAGCGGGAAACATGCAGCAGCGCTTCCATGCACGGCACTGGCACTGACGTGGCGCAGCCCGCGTGGCACCAGGGATGAGTCCCGGGTGTCCTGTCGCCACGCCGGGCTGGACACGGCAGCAGGGCATCCCCCTCCTGGGAAAACACAGCACCACACAGGGACGGCGATCCCACTGCCGACGGGGAGCGGGGCTGCCGTAGGACACCCATGCCCCCCGCGGGAACTCCGCGCCAGCACGGGGTGGGCAGTGAGCTGGAAGAGGGGTGTTGGGGAGTTGGGGCCACACCGTTTCGCCCAGCCGGGGGGCCTGGGCTGATGGCAGGGGCTCCTGCTGTGCTGGGCCCCCTCCCCCTTCCCCCCTGGGAAGAGGAGAACCAGGCAATGGGGGTACAGGTGCCTCCCCCTTCCCCAGGCCGCAGCACCGATCACGACTCCATCCCTCCACTGTAAACAAAAGAAGTTTCTTTTATCCATGCAAACTGAACCATAACACCTCCATTCTGCTGTTGAAACCAGTGCTGGACCTGGATATATGCAGAGAATCTAATTTTTTAATCCAAAATTCCTATCACTTTTCTGCTGACAACTTACAGACATAGTGGTGCCTATACTGAACCTCAAGCACACTTCAAGACCAGGAGAAGAATGCAACAAGATGGACACCCTCACAGCCTGCAGTGGTTAAGGGGGTGTGAATTCTCTCAGCATTCTGCATGGCTTACAGCTTTCTGTTTGTCTATCATGTGAAAATATTAAAGAAAATAATTTGGATTCGTAACTGGAACAGAAAGTGATTTGAGAACTGAGAATTTTCATCTGTCATTTTAGGATGCACATGTAACAGGATGTTGGTTCCACTTCAACAGTGTATTTCATACGTATTTATGGGGAAAAGGGTAATACTTTGAAATAAAGTGCTAGACTATAATACTTCTGTGTGCTTGATCTAGAGCTCAGCACATGGTCTTCTGGTATGTCCTAAAGAGACTCCACGTCACTGCCCTGCCCATACTCTGTGTCAATGTGTGAACATGTCCACGGAAACACACAAAGACGTGAAGGGAATAATTTGCTATAGCTTGATAGAGACATTACTTACACGACATGTATAGAGATGCCCAAGAGATATCATGCCTTAGGCAGCTCCAATCTCTCTGATGATCCTCAGAGCAGAAAAACCTCCTACACAGAGCTGTCTTTTAAAAGGCACAGTCTCACTCCTAACACAAATTCTCACATCTATATTCTGCCTAACATTCTGCCTGGAGGTGTGGCTGAGGCACAGCCTATTCAGTAGCTACGAAGAGATTGCTAAAGAGCATACACCATGAGTAACTACTGAAACCATTTTAATAACAGTGATCTGGGGGGTCATTGTCAAAGAAGTAACACACACAAAAAAAATCAAAATTCTTTCCCCCTTTATACTGTTTGATATAAGACAATCACTTTTTTTATCCTAGGTTAGGGAAATACATGGCATTGTTTTTTTAGTGTAATTGTTAGTCAGGAAAAAGTAAAGAAAAATTACTTTAACCTTATTTAGTTAAGTTTACTGAACTATTTTAAATTTTCAACAGAAGTCTCTTCAGTACAGTAATCACAAATTCATGTTGAAATGAGACAGAATAGTGCATATCAGGACAGTGCTTAGGATGCCACTGTTAAGCTTAATTAATCATTATTATTATTTCTCTCTTGAGTCATCATAATGAGATTTTTTAATAGGGAAACCACTTCAAGAGAAATTTTTGAAGTTGATGTTCTAGCAGATTAGACAGAGAAAATGCTTTAGCTTATAAAGATCCTGCACAGCATGTATTATTAAATGTACAGATGAATGTACCTTACATTCTCTATTTCCATCATCTGTAGTTAAAGGAAGAGATACATAGAAGCATTTTATCCATACCAAGGTATGAGGGACTTTTGTAGCTGTTTTGAACTTACATTGTAAGTATTTTAATTTGATTTATGGTACCTCCTTTAAACACATGCAGAAGGTTGTATGCTGAAAATATTTCCTAAGTAGAGATACTATGAAAAATATTCAAGGATTTCATTAGCTATTGTTCTAAGAAGTAGCTTTTAGTCAGAAATTACATTTAGGTAGAATCATAATTTAAGCACACTGAAGACTGATATTTGGCCCTGCCAGTGTATTTCAGGATCTCACCACGTGGTTGCCTTAGCAAGTTGCTTTTGGTTTCATCCCTCTCTCATTACCTCTTCCCATCTGACTGAAATCAGCTGATCTTTTTAGGCATTCTCACAGCCAGCCAACAAACTACTCGCTGTCAGATACCAAGCACCATATTTAGGGTGTGCCTTTTAAATACAGAGGCCAATAGGAATACAGTTCCCTCATTTTGTCTGCCCCTTCAGAGCTCACTGCCTTCCCATCATAAACCTTGACCACAAACAGAAAATGTCCTCAACCTATAGGCTTAGCATTCTGATTCCACATACACCTTTGCTGAAAATGCAAATCAGTAATAATAATAAAGGTATTTTAACATATTTAAAATGTATATTACATAATCTGTATAAAATGTAATTAACTTTTAGCATCCATGCAACCATTTCATTATTGCAGCTAAAAAAATAATTCTCAGAATCCTTCTCTTCCAGAATCTCCAAGAAAAATACTCCTTGTTTCACCATTTTCTGATTCATTCGACTTTGGAAGCAAAATAAACACATTGCTGTGTTCAATATTGTTGCACAAGAGAATTCACAAGAATGAAATGTGTTCAAAGTTCCTAGAAAAAAATGCAGTAATGCAGGCTGCCAACTTGTTCAATGTCAAGCTCTAGGCAGTATAGCAGGACTAGCAGTAAATGACTCACAGTGAGTCACGCTTTAGCTATTTTTGCTTTTAAAGTAATGCCAGGCACTATGTTAATATTCAACTCTGAGTAAATTTAGCAATGCAAGAAAACAAGTGTTTCCATGGTTGCTCCTTCACAATGTTTATGGTATATACACAGCCATTAGACACAGGAATTAAGCCAAATTAAAAATATGGAAATGTTCCTCTTTCATTTACAACTGAATTTTGCTACATTGGTTTTCGTGACTCACTCAGCTACTACTTTTTCCAACTCTAACAAAAATGTAAAGCTATAGCTAGCACACCACTGGACTGTTAGTGGTCAATAGCCACTACTTTCCTCTAAATTACCGTTTGTGCTGTGTACATGACTGAGCTGGAAGCATGATAAAATGAAGTTAGGCATATTTTTTTCAGGACAAAAGAAGACTGTCATGAAGGCCTCACTAGTGAAACTAAGTACATCCATCATGGATAATGTTCTGTGACACTTCTAAGCAGGAGCTGGCAGGGAGCAAAGCCAAAGAGGAGGGCTGAAGGGAGGAAGGAGATTGTGGCATCACGTGAAAAGGGAAAGCAGCTCCAGAAAAAGGAGGAAGGATACTGATTGAGGCTGGGGAGTAGTTGGGTAAAATGAGAGAAGTGGTGAAGAGAGTACAACAGAGCTGGAAAATATGTTTCCATGACATAACTGTGATGTGACAAAACCCATATGCAAGCATAACTTCAATGCAGCTATCTACACAGCTGTGTTTTCTTAGGTGAGCAGCTATTTGTGGAATTGTGGAATTAGAGCCCAAATTGTGTAGACATCAGACATGGCATCTTCTGATGGAGATCAGGAAAGAAGAATTTAATCTGAGTTGTAAGGGAAAAAAAAAAGACCCACAAAAAACCTAATAGCTTCCTTTGCCCACACTAATAGCAGAGCTGCCAAATGATTATATATGATTGCTTGTTAAACTTTTTTGTTCCAATTTTAATACAGTGATTTATTCATTAGTCCTAAATTGCAGTAATTACTATTTTTATTGTAGAACCTGATAAAGCACTCAGAAAGCTTTTACATTTTTCCCCTTGCAGGAAACTCCTTAGTTTTTCTGCATGAAGTCTTCCATGTTGCGATAAGCAGGGCTTTTTTTCCATGTTTTCCTATTGGATTATAAACTAGCCACTTAGTTTATGCTCAAAGTTTATAGACAGATCCTGATGAACAGCCTTCCTACAAAAACTTCTTTTTATTTCATTAAGCCTTGGCTTGACCCTTAAACTTTCAAATAGGGAGTGAGGAAGAATACTTGAGGCTGGGCAAAGAACTGAAGCAAACTCCTAAAGTCTAAAATTATGAAAAATCCTGTTCAGTGGCCTCCTAACCGTGAAGGCATCTATCTCCAGTAAGCCCATCCCAGGTTCTCCAGGGATCTGAAGATCTGACTTCTGTACTTGCCCAGAGCTGCCCCAGCCTGAATAACTAAGAATACATTGCCTGTCTTGCAACCTCTTTGGCTCCTGAAAGGAGGCACAGCTCCATCCAAGCAGAAGGAGAGAAGGTGGTGATGGAGATGTAGAAAATGCAGTTTTCCATTTCTTGCTGCAAGAGTTAACTACTGGAGCACACAGTCATGCCCTCTCTCAAAATCCTTCCCAGCCCCCTCCACTTCCAGCTGCAAATGGTGCACATTTTGGTTCAACTGAAGGGCTGTGCAGTGCCCTCTGCAGACCAGCCTGCATTCCAGGGGTTGCTGAAAAGCCTCTGAGCAAAAGTATGATGTCATGTGTAGATTCCATCCCATCCAGCAGCCTTACTCTGATGATGAATAATAGCAAATCACTACAGAAGGCACGAGGCAGCAAAAGCCAACAGCAATGTTTTCCTGGTATTGTCCAGCCTCCAGTAATCTGTTCAGGGGCATTTCCAGGATCCACAGTGGAGTCAAACGTTATCTTCCTCATAAGGGCTTTTTTTAGGTGCTTATTTGTGAATTTATTGGCATCACTTCCTGGGCAACTGCTATAGTCACAATGCTATGATATAAAACATAAGCACTCTCACTATCACTTCATTAACTGCTTCTCTCCCTCACCAGGTATTTTTAGTGCCTGCTGGAACCACCTGTTAAGCAACTTGCCTTTAATCCTAAAATCATTCACTGCAAGTCTGGTAACACAAATCTACATCCACATTTGAGATGATAAGACATGATAAACCTATCCACACTTGTTAAGTCAGATGCTGTGTCTGAAACAGGAGCTAATAACTGCTGAAAGGTGACAAACCACTCCTGAGTTATGACAGAACATTTGCTCCTAACCTGGTTTAGAGTAAGTTAAATGCCAACAAAGGTGTTTGACTTCTTTGACTTTGCACTAATGGTGACTGAAAGCAATATCTCTTAGGTTACCCCTGAGAGACAGTACACACATTTACCACTTCAGCTCTCCAATAACATCAGTAATCATTTGACAGTCTGAAATTCCTAATTCTACAGATTAGAGCCACAGCCCATTTCCTCTCCAGCTCCATAATACAAGCACAGGTGCTCCATTTCACAGTAAAAAGGATTCATTCCCTTTGTGTTACTTTAGAGGTGGCACATTTTTAGTCCTCTTATGCAATATACTGTGATTGACATACAGATGTAAAGCACTCTATGCTGACTGAAAAATTTGTCACTGAACAAAGTTGTTCATGCAGGTATGGCATAACCCTCCTCCTGGGAGCCAAGGCAATTAGCACGAGGCTCTGACATCCAGTCTGAGGTCCACAGATCTACAAGATGGGTACTGTAGTCCTTTAGTACTTTGCTTTTCTAGTTTTCTTCCTTCATTTCAGCTCAACATTTAACAAGTTTGGGGGAGTGTGAAGAAGATATCCAGCTTATTAATGGCAAAAAATTCAAGTTGGAAAGAAACCACACTCTACTGTGAGATTATTAGTGCCTACAGCTTTCAAGAGGGAAATAATATGGATATAAAAAATATGGTAAGCAGCCAATCCAATGCATGTGAACTTCTGATATGGAATGAGAGGATGTTTATTAATCTTGCTGTACACTTATAGCTTGCATTTTACTATATGTTGCAAGAATAGATCAGAGAAATTCCACTAATTTCAGAACCTACACTGACTCTTATCAAAGCAAGATCTAGAACCACTTGCCACTCTTCTGAAGGACACACCAAAGAGCTACATGGCAAACAGTTTCAGGACCCATAAAAATACCAAGATTTTTCCTTTCTCTGAACTGGAATATTCCAAAGTTACCATGCAGCACGATATGCACTGACAGATTACTATTTATTCAGCATTATCTCAGAACTACTTCCCTGTTCTTCCTCAAATGCTTTTTGTACTAGCATTCAATACAAATGCATTACTTGACGTAGATTCTACCTGAAGTAGTATTTCCTCTGATCCTTGTGCATACTGGTAGCACAAAGTCTCACATAAAAATGATTGAAATAAATGTATAGGCAGAGTAAAAAAAACTACTGTCCCTCCAGATAAATATTCAAGTAACAGAAAAAATGAGTAAATAAAACAAGGTTCTCTAAGTTTAAAACTCCCTTGAGCTTTATTTTCCTCCTTCCTCCTCAATATTCAAACTTCAAAATGCGAGTATCTCATTGAAAAATTTAAATACTGAGAGGCTCTCCCTTGCCTCTTTCTTTGATTTCTTCTCCTTGGACTATTCTTCACCTATTTTCTTGTGATCAGACTTGAAATTTAAGCTCTAAGCTAATGGAACAAGAACAGAATCCTCTGGCTTTTAAATTTTTCTGAATAGCACACAACAGATAAAATGGTAAGTGAAATAAATTGGCAGAGGCAGTTCTTATAGTTTCACTGCTCAGATTTCTGCAAGCAAAATAGTATGTATTATTACACCATGAAAGAAGTGAATAAAAACTCTAAGTGAAATCACTGGTATTTTATTATCAGAAAGCTAATTTTCCATAGGTATAATCCATCTATTGAACATTTTGGAATTTCAGATACAGGCAAGGTTTAGCACTTATCTCTATGTTTCTATCTCTATGCTACTCAGATAAGTAAATCTGTAATTTATAAAACATTTCTGATGAATTCAAATATGGTCACAAGACATGAGATTTTATAAGTTTCCATGTTGCACAACTTGATTACCATGGAGTCAATAAATACAGGAACTGACTGAATTGAACTAAACACCACTGAGGGAGAACATTTCTATAAGCTAAGGTGCAGTGCTGAACAGGAACAATGAGCAAAAACTTGGTCACAGACTTATTTTGCCTGAAAATTTCTTACCATTTGAGCAAAGTTCTAAGGTTTTTCATCATCTTTCCAATAGAAACAAAGGGGGAAAATTAATATATTTTAAGATGGCATTTTATTAGATAATGTGATTGAATGCAACATCAAGGGAATGGAAGCAGCATCTAGAAGCTCCCTTCCTGACCTATATGTTCATGCAAACAGTAAAAATGCCATTCTGGCAGCCATCAATGTGCTCACTTAAGACAGAATTATCCCATGAGTAACAATAAATTACTCTAAGTATTATCCCAAAGTGTATAATAATAATAAAAAATTATTTCAATGTAACACTCCATTTCCTTTCTAGATTTTATAGACTCGGTGCTGACCTGAAAGCCAGGCTAATATCAAAACAAGAATTACATCCTGCAAAGTCTTTTGCAATGGAATAAAATTTAGATCTTTTAAAAATATATGTATAGATCAGATGACAGACACAGAAAAAGATAAGATCTTGCCCTCAAGCATTTGCTGATTAGAAATGCAGATATTTGTAACAGGAGAGACCTACATCTGATGCTCTTTCTGATTTAGATAGCTCCTCCCCAGCTGAGTGTTTTACTATAGGGCTAAAGGGTCAGTGTCTCTCAGTATTTCCTCCTGCTATTGTTGACATTTTTATATATAGTTAAATACACACTGGACAGGGAGAGAGGGAGACTGACTCCAGCACTACAGGTCAATCACTCAGTAGGCCAAGAGTCAGTCAAATTCTGAATTTAAATCATCAAGACTGAAACTCAGGTCTCTCATACTCCAGGTTATTTGCAATGGAGAAGGGTTGTCTGAGGAGGTGGGTTGATTCCTCTTTCATTTTAACTAAGAATTCCATTTCAGAGCTCTAAATGCCAAAGCAAGAAACTTCTTATTTTAATCAATCACATTAGAAAGGCAATCTTTCCATCAAAGAACCCCCCACCAAATCTACTGGCAATTGGTATTCTTCATTAATTCACTAACAGAATTACTGTTAATGCAAGCTTCTGCATTTCCAACATAGCTAGTTTTTGAACTGGAAAAGTCATTCCAGATTGCAGAAGAAAAGTTCTGATGGTCACATTCATTCTGGAGTTAGTCTCTCTTTACAAACCAGCAAAGTCACTAGCTGTGATGGTAATTTTGAAATTTGGATTTTGGTGTTGGGTATCATACAGCTCCCATTGCTATAGTATATGAGCATCCCATTTATCTAGTTTGTTTCTCCAGCTTGTTTATCTTTCCAAAAACTCTGTGAAATGAGTAATTTTAACTCATTCCATTCTCAGTCCCTCATCTCCTAATCCTTCAAAACTACAAGAGGGCTAGCTCACTTCTGAACAAGTCAGTTAATTCCTTCTGGACAGGTCAGTCCCAAAAGGACAAAGCCATGCCAAGTTTCTCTTTTCAAGACAGTCCTTTAACTCAACCCAAAAGTCAGCTCTTATTCACACAAATGCATCTTAACATATTCATGTCACTCCTCTGGGGCTACACTTTGCTCCCTCAGCATCATGCCATGAAAACACTACTCTGGCAGTCTAAAACACAAGTTATTATTTACAGCTCTTGGAACTGAAAAATCACAAAAAAGATAATAATAATGTTTTAGTGTCACAAGAGAAGCAAGGCAATTGAGTGTTTTGCACTCAGCTGGACATGGCTGCTTTGCTCCATAGGGTACCAGCCCAGATCAGCATGGATAGCAGCCAGTCCACATTCCTTAGTCTCTTCTTGCACAGCCCACAAACACAATATACACAGAACTGAATTGCACACATAGGTGCAAGGTCCAGACCTACAAAGTTTTTAGGCACCTAACTCCCAGTGATCTGTTCTGAAACTAAATGACTTAATCTAATATGAGAAGGTNAATTTTACCACTGTTATATGGTGAGAAGCAAAATTAACTTGCCTACCTCAGCGTGCTGTTGTGAGGACTAATTGGATGAAACTTGTCAAACATTATACTACTTGTGTCTCGTTGCAGCTTGTTTTCTTATCCTACTAAAAGCAAATCAAAGACTTCAGTCTTTCTTGTTTTATGACTTTCAAGAGCATTCCTTTCACAGTGTAATATTTCTACCCCAATCTGTATCTAAAATAACATTTTGTACATAATTATTTCTCAGCATATGCATGGCTCAAAATACATGTATCCACAAGGCATATGGCATCTATTTGAACATTAAATTTAAAAACTCCTTTCAAAATATTTGCTTATTAATAACAACTATAAATCTATCCTAGCAAAATGTTAAATCATAATACCTATTTTTTCATTTCAAAGCCTCAGAGACNACTCCCAGTGATCTGTTCTGAAACTAAATGACTTAATCTAATATGAGAAGGTCTCCTGAACTCCAAATGACCTTCCAAAGCTCTGGATCCTCTTTCATTTCTTTACTAGTCAGAGGCCTGTCTGTAACGAATTTTACATAAATGAAAAGTGCATATCCCACACACACCACTAAACTGTCATAACACCAATCCCACTTTCAGTTGGAATTTTCAAATCTTGTGCTGAAGTTGTTTTCCCATAATTAGTCAGTAAGGGGATTTCAAATTTTTTTTTTAGACTTTCAAGAGCATTCCTTTCACAGTGTAATATTTCTACCCCAATCTGTATCTAAAATAACATTTTGTACATAATTATTTCTCAGCATATGCATGGCTCAAAATACATGTATCCACAAGGCATATGGCATCTATTTGAACATTAAATTTAAAAACTCCTTTCAAAATATTTGCTTATTAATAACAACTATAAATCTATCCTAGCAAAATGTTAAATCATAATACCTATTTTTTCATTTCAAAGCCTCAGAGACTTTTTCTTCTTCAGCGGAGAAGACAAAAAAAGATGTTTGCAACTGCAGTGTTGCCACTTTCCAAACTACATTACAATGACTCGTTTTGTTGTAGGCAACAAAAAGTTGCCTACACTACTATTGAGTCTCAACGTTATTTGTCCCCCATAAAAAATTTTATCTTTTCTACATTTGCCAAATTCACTCCTGAAACTGCTTGGCAAAACCAGCAATATTGTCATTCACTTAAATCTTAGCACTTTCCACAAAACCACTATTGAGTTGTGCATCTGTTGGGTGTTTGTGGAGCCCATAGTTATCAAGAACTCCAAAGTGCGTGTTATCTGCTCCTACAAAAGGACTATGAAACCTGCTATCCTTTGTGCACCAAATTTGACACTAAATAACCTTCAGCAAATACAGCAGTGGCAGCAAGGGTCACAGGAGTAGAGATTATACCTTCTGATTAGCTCTCTTCACAGAGTATCAGAAATTTAAACTGATATACAGAGATTAAAGACAGATTTTAGTTTCTTCCTGAGTAGTCAAAATTTTCATACTCTGTGCCAGAAGATGCCTTTGATATATACATATATTTTATATATATCCTGGCATGAAATAAAAAGACTCAGTAATACAACTTCAAACAGAAGGTGGGATTTTAAACTTACAGAAGATACAAAATGCAAAAGTACAATTCCTGCAGTAATCATGGCTTAGTTCCTATAGCTCCCTCCTGCAAATTTCTGTACTGTGGTTATGCTCTAATAAGGAAGTGAAACATGCCAGCAATCTCACTCATTTCAAAGGATCTACTAATGCAATTTAACTTAAGCAACTTGCTTAAGCATTTCACTTAATCAAAAGGAGATCACTACGTACTTTTCAGAACCAGGACCCTTATGTGTGAGAGCATATTATATGTAGTGTTAAGGTTACAAAAAATTTTCCTTACAAACGACAAATGCAATCATTTAGAACTTTCTGGTATTACCAGATTTAGTGAATATCCCTCCGAGTGCTCAGTTATTTGGAAAATATAATGTAGCCACTTGAGGGTACAAGAAATGGTTAAAAAAAGAGAAAAATTTATCAACACTCTTTTCCACTGCTTACATTTTGAGAATGTTTAAGGAGAAAAATTAAAATGTTTTCCATTAGAAGTAAGAAGTGGGAATTTAGGAAACTAAGATAGTTCTGAAAACAGACTTCAGAAAAATCACTTGCTGTTCACATAAAACCTGTCTGACAGTGTTTTGACACATATCATCAGAGGTGGAGGTTTTGCATCACTTTGCACAAACTCCAGCTAAAGTAGCTGCATAATAAAGTCTCACAGATTGAGAGAAAATGCCTGAAAACTGTCTGAAAGATGAGCAGAACAGAAACTGCTCTGAGGCATATCATCCTTACTGCCACAGAGATGCACTTGCCCAATTTCATTTCTGCAACTTAGCTGCTGCTGAAGTTCAAAGCTAAGAAGGTTTCCTTCCCACAGAACTGCCAAGAGAAGAAGACAAGATGAAGGTGATACAGCACTGTTCTCCTCCCTGAGTAGCAGAACGACCTACAGCACTGCCTGTCACCTGTCAGGAGGCAGGGAAGAAACATGTAGCTCCCTTTCATCACTGTGGCAGTAAATATCAAGAAAGAAAACATATTAGCTTTCTTAATTTTCTGTTAAAATAAGATTGTACTTAACTGCTTCACGCTCTGCACCATAGCTAAAAGCTGTGTTGAGAAAGTTTTTCTTCCTCAAATCCTACTTAATTTCTAAGTAGCAAGACAATGTGAGAATATAATGCTTCCTTGTTCAGCTATTCTCAAATACAAATGTCAAATTCTGCATAAAAGATGCATAATGATTAATGGTAACTCATCCTGGCAGGCGAATCATTTTAGCATCTACCCCATCTGCTCCTTTGAGATATAAAAAACTGGGAAAAAAGAAAATCCCAGGAAAGCCTCTCTGAGAAAATCTGGCTGGAGCTGTCTTTTATCTGGTTTAGCAATAAAACCAAATCCCAGGAAAGGTTAAAAATTGGACCACAACTGTATATGTGTTCTTGAAACAGGCCAGGTATTATGAACCTCTTGTGTGTAACAGTTGCCAAGACTAATAGTTGACAAGAAAATATTAACTAGGTAGTTGTTGATGAAGTTATTGATACATATAACTCACATCAAGCAGTTTTAAAGTGTGTCCCAAATTGGCAGACACATTACAATATGCTGTAAGATGGGACCAGAATTCTAGGACTCATGCTTTTGAAATCACAAC
>WEIV01002229.1:27198-168930 GCA_013390005.1 Calyptomena viridis
AAGTGGGAATTTAGGAAACTAAGATAGTTCTGAAAACAGACTTCAGAAAAATCACTTGCTGTTCACATAAAACCTGTCTGACAGTGTTTTGACACATATCATCAGAGGTGGAGGTTTTGCATCACTTTGCACAAACTCCAGCTAAAGTAGCTGCATAATAAAGTCTCACAGATTGAGAGAAAATGCCTGAAAACTGTCTGAAAGATGAGCAGAACAGAAACTGCTCTGAGGCATATCATCCTTACTGCCACAGAGATGCACTTGCCCAATTTCATTTCTGCAACTTAGCTGCTGCTGAAGTTCAAAGCTAAGAAGGTTTCCTTCCCACAGAACTGCCAAGAGAAGAAGACAAGATGAAGGTGATACAGCACTGTTCTCCTCCCTGAGTAGCAGAACGACCTACAGCACTGCCTGTCACCTGTCAGGAGGCAGGGAAGAAACATGTAGCTCCCTTTCATCACTGTGGCAGTAAATATCAAGAAAGAAAACATATTAGCTTTCTTAATTTTCTGTTAAAATAAGATTGTACTTAACTGCTTCACGCTCTGCACCATAGCTAAAAGCTGTGTTGAGAAAGTTTTTCTTCCTCAAATCCTACTTAATTTCTAAGTAGCAAGACAATGTGAGAATATAATGCTTCCTTGTTCAGCTATTCTCAAATACAAATGTCAAATTCTGCATAAAAGATGCATAATGATTAATGGTAACTCATCCTGGCAGGCGAATCATTTTAGCATCTACCCCATCTGCTCCTTTGAGATATAAAAAACTGGGAAAAAAGAAAATCCCAGGAAAGCCTCTCTGAGAAAATCTGGCTGGAGCTGTCTTTTATCTGGTTTAGCAATAAAACCAAATCCCAGGAAAGGTTAAAAATTGGACCACAACTGTATATGTGTTCTTGAAACAGGCCAGGTATTATGAACCTGTTGTGTGTAACAGTTGCCAAGACTAATAGTTGACAAGAAAATATTAACTAGGTAGTTGTTGATGAAGTTATTGATACATATAACTCACATCAAGCAGTTTTAAAGTGTGTCCCAAATTGGCAGACACATTACAATATGCTGTAAGATGGGACCAGAATTCTAGGACTCATGCTTTTGAAATCACAACACATACAGGAGAAGCTAAAGAATACACAGGTGACTAGACTTAAGCATAGATGCTGAATATTTAACAGGATGACCTTAATGTTCTCTTTACAAAAAAACTCCACAAAACCACATGTACACACAGTGTGCTATAAGGTAAATCACCAGTTTATGGAAACTAGTAATGTCTTCTACAGATTTTATGAGTCTTCAGCTCAGCTGGTATTGCAACTCTGAAATTCCTGCCTCTGTATCCAATCTTTCTTCACAGTAACACTATTTTTGACATGGCATATCACAGAATCAGAGAACCGGTTTAGAAAAGACCTCTGGGATTATCAAGTCCAACCTCTGACTGAACAGCACCATGTCAACCAGACCATGGTGCCACATCCAATCTTTCCTTAAACACCTCCAGGGACAGTGACTCCATCACTTCCCTGGGCAGTCCATTCCAAAGTTTAATCACTCTTTCTGTGAAGAAATTCCTCCTAATGTCCAATCTAAACCTCCCCTGGAGCAGCTTAAGACTGCATGCCCTAGTTTAGATAACATTGACAGCACTCAATTATACACCTCAGCGTAATAATTTACTATGTAGAGCTCAACAAGGAGAAGAGGCTTTTTGTACCAGATGGAGTACATGTGTTTAGTCTCTCACAAAGATGTTTAAGACCAGAAGCCCTATAATAATGCCTGTGGGTATCTGTCATTTTTAAGCTTGTGAATATATTTGTGATATTCAGTCCCATAGGTCTTTGTAAGGGCTAGGTATGACTGACAAAAAGACACAAAAAGAGAGGTAGGGTAAGGGTATGGGCAAGAAGACGACATAACTACAATAAATAGAGAAACTGGACAGTCTTAGAGGTTCCAGATCACTGTATCATATCTAAGCAAACCTAAGGAAATTTAAGTATGTGGATATAAACAGACTCCACTGATCTTTAGTCACCCATTATTACTCAATAATTTCTAGAAGCCTTCCTGATAAAAGTGCTTCTGGAAGAGGAAAGGAAGATAGGAAAACAACTTATTGGATCAACAGATTATTTAGGCAGAAGACACAACACTAATGCAAGTTCAAGGCAGCAGAATTGTGCTTCCTTCCAAAAATATGACTTTGTATTTTACACCTATCTGCAGATCCAAGGTGACACTTCGTTGCCAAAGAAAGTGGGTGCCCAGACAGTTCACCTGTATATATGTTCATTATACTGCATCCAAGACTGTTTGTGAAAGCTAAGTAACAATTTTCCATTCAACCTTTTAAATTGCATTAAATATGGCAAGAGGAGCAAATGTGATGGATTTAGTTGATCAAAACCAATATGAATTCTACAAACACCAAGTTGACCCAGCTGATCAACAGTTCTTGTACACAACACACCAGTCCATCCAACATCATCATGCATTTCATTCTGGGCACAGTCTGACCTCTAGGCACATCCAAAACGAAAGTCAAGTGGCTAACAAGACAAATCTGGATTTCAGGCAGCAGTAGCAGAATGATGTCCTCCTATTTTTTAAGAATAATTTTTATTGTGTTTATTTAATCTATTTTTTTTTCCAACAGGTCTGCCAATTAGAACTTAATCCTATAGCTTGAACTGAATGTATTCCTAGGGCATACACCCCTTCCTCAGGCAATTACAGGGTGGAAAGTAAATCCAAAGTCAGTTATCAAGATTTTAATCTTCTTAGTTACAAACACCTGGAAATTAGGAATTACAACATAATGGTGGGGCAGCAATAATTTTACGGTTATGTAGGGAGTGAAAATTACACTGTTTTGTGGTCTGCAATTTGGTATGTTCATTCTTAAGAGTAGTGTCAAGAGCTCTACTAAACTCAGAGATCAGTGCTAATACTCAAATCCAAAATCTTAGAACCCATAAAGATGGGAAACAAATATATTAGGCCCTTGAGCTCTAATCCTAGGGAGTCTTGAGATACCAGATCTAAAATTTACCTTGTCAAGCACGTCCTCACACACCCAAAATCTCTATAGGGAAGCAATCCAAAGTCCAGTGAAATCAGTGGGAAAATTCTTTCCGCTAGTTTCAGTGGGTTTTGGATAGGGCTCCAAAGAACCTCAAAACTCAAGGAGAACTACAGGACAGCATCCAAAATATCCTTTTCCAATGGTATAAATCATTAATCTATGACTCTTAAAGTTCCTGAGATACCAGTTTATGTTGAAATCAAAATGCAGGGTGGAAAGGAATAGGTACAGGGGTCAAGGGACAGTAAGCAGAATAATATGATTTCAAAACATAATTGTGATTGGGGAAGAGAAACACAAATAGTGTCAGAGCCCATGAACTTTCCTAGAACCAGTAATCAGTGTGATATTTTAATGGCTCCTATATGTGGGGCAATAAAAGCATACAATTTCTACTGTTGCATAAATAACAGAACTGTTCATTATCGAACTTTTCTGTTAATTCAAGCACAAATACCTTGAAATTTTAACACTTGAAAAATGATGTGAATTAAGAAAAACAGATTGTACTAAGTTACAGTTTTACACAGTGCGTGCACAGAAGCTGTAAACCTGAGAACACATACAGTAAGCATTTTCCAACAATATAGTTCTACGATTAAAGCAAAGGTCTTCTTAGAGTTGCAACACATCCTAAGTTGTGAAATAGGAGCAATTTGTTTAAGTGACAAATGAAAACAGCTTACCTAATCCTTTTAGAAGATCCTATCAATTAAAAAAATAAAAGCAAAAGGTCTTCAAATTAAAAAGCCCACCTTACAAAAAAAAGATGTGATTTTCATTATATTTGTATTCAAACACAGTAGGAAATGTGGGATTCTAAATAAAACTACTAAAGTAATTACACTGGCTTTTTTTCTACACAGATATCAATTGAAGTAAATTATAAAGTAAGATCACTCACATCAGTTTGAGCCATAACTGGCAGTTCTATATTTTAGGGCAGTTAGTCACACCATACCATTTAGCATTCAAAGAAACTTTTTTTTGTTTTAAACCAGACTTACATTGTTTTTTCATCTCTTTAAGCTGATCCATAAAATACATATATTTTTCATTCCTTTGCAAATCTGAGTCACTGTTCTTGCCCTCCAATGCCATTAATTTTTCTTTCATCAAGTTTTCTAAATCTGGTATATTTTCAGGTTTTTCTCGCTTTACCTGTAAGAACAAGAAATAGAATGTTATTCATTATGACACATATTAATACAAAGCAAAA
This sequence comes from Calyptomena viridis, assembly GCA_013390005.1. Lineage (NCBI taxonomy): Eukaryota > Metazoa > Chordata > Aves > Passeriformes > Eurylaimidae > Calyptomena > Calyptomena viridis. Next base: position 31,514 of record WEIV01002229.1, read on the forward strand.
GACATCAAGCAAAAATTCATTAGCATAATCTCAGTTTCTTTTAACTACAGTTAGGCTTCCTGCTCTGAAGCCATAACCTCCAGGTAATTATTCATTTCAGCAAAAGGAACTATGAAATGTAGAAATTAACTTCCTGGTATCATTTAACTCAGTTTCTGGATATTTCTCACAGTAACAATAGAGAAAACTGAACCTTGCAGTCAAGTTTACTTCCATGAGTGGTGAAAGTAAACATGTTAACAACCACCAGCATAACACAACGTGAATGAAAACAAAGAATATAACTCTGTCCAGAAAGTGAGATGATGATTAAAAACCAGAAATAAACCTTTAAGTTTTCTAAAAACCTCCACTCTCACCATTCTGGAACCAGCTTTACAGAAGTTTACAATCCACATGCATGATTATTGTGGTAACACCAGCAAAAGCAGTACAGCTAACATGGAAGCAAACCATCCCAATTTTTGCTGTGTGAACAAGAAGCATTATGACACACAGGCAGGCAAAAACAGATTCTTGAAAAGTACTTGCTTATAGCAATTACATCTGGATTGATCTGAATAAATACTTAGAAATATATGGGAAGTCATCACATAGGCAATATTAAGATACCCTAAGAATGCAAAAAGCACTTTGGGAAGCCCCTAAAAACAGTAATTGGGTTTTTCCCTTCTGTTTCTCCAGGTAACATTAAATTCTAGGAAGCTGTACCTTTGACAAGTCTTCCTAAGAACTGGATTACAGGTGGTGTGGACTGTGCTGTGCAATGATGATCAGCAACAGCATAAAATCAGAAAGAAGGTGGGTATCTGTCAAATCCTGAATGCTAAGCAGTTTCTGAACAAGACAAAGGCCCTTTTCTATCCCACAATTACAAGTGATGACAATCTGAAAAAAAGGAGGTAAGCACCATTTCTGCTGAGCCACTCTTCCCCTATCACACATGTTAAATTCTGCCCCTGATCAGACCATGCTGCTATTCATTGTGAAAGGCACGAAAAGAGCCTACTGAGAAAAAAACAGTCCACTTCATCAAATTGTTTACAGGTTTCAAAGTTTACGGAGACTTTGGAAATCCTACAGAATATCTTTTATTTCAGGAGCCAAAGAAATAATAAATGTTCACGTAAAAATGGACTTTGTAGATATATAAAATGCTACATAGCCAAGAAAACTTTACTTTCCCTTAATCAAAGCAAAGCAATACATAGAACAACTACTTCTTCCAAGAGTAAAGCTAGTTTGGCACATTTACTTTGGGCAGATACAAGTTGTGGCAAGAAGAAAAATAAGAAAAAAACATGCACTGCCAGGTGATAGCATGAAGTTTTCAAAGGCATCTGGAAATAAAAGATCACTCACTACAACATCCAACTGTGAACTGGAAACAGTCAGGAATACCTTGGTACCAAAGAAGCAGTGACTATGAAATACCAACAGCATGTCATCAGAGATGTTCAGACTGCTGCATACAGCCAAGCAGTAGCATAGAGTCCTTATCCTATGAAACTGATAAAATGAGCAAAGGAAAAGAGAACATCCTGTGCTCTGTGCAGTGAGGACAATCGTACACACTCAAATGATCTGCCTGTGTCAGCACCACACCAAACTGCTGCAACACAAGGCCTATCACAACCACAACCACATTGTTCAGTACTCAGCTGGAGAAGATATTTGGTCATCAGGTGTAAGCAAGCACAAGAGAGCACTTAATGAAACAAAATACATTTAAAATCCAAGACACTACAAACAAATGCTTTGATCTGGACTACCTGTAGTGCAAACATACTACTTTCTGCAACACCAGGCTGTTTTTACAGACATAAAAATAACATGTAGACACACTCACAAGCATAGCCCAAATAACAATTTACCACTAAGATTTGGCCTCATCATGAATAAGAGCACTATGGCCAGATCCCACACAGAAGATACAGCTGTGTATACTAAAAAAGACCCTGAAGTGCTTGCAAGTTGCTGACAGGAAGAGTAAAAGGAGTTATGTGAACATTCATCACAGGCACTCACTAGTAGCAAAGACAATTGTCAATAATCTTTTCCTCTCCACAGGGACCAGATTACACATTGATATAGTTACATCAGGCTCTCTTTATCTTTTTCTTGACTCATGGAAGATTTGAGTACAGATATGTGTCAACGCAGCATCTTCAATCATACCCTCAGTGTGAAAGGTGAAAAGAAGAGCACAGCCAAGGTTAGTTCAAACAGTGGTGCTCTCAACTCCAACTTCCAGAATTAAATGACTTTTCACAAATGAGCAGAAACAAGGTAGGAACTGTAACTTACAGTGTTACCCTAGCAAAAAGGGCATATATTTGAGAAGCTGCATCACACTCCTCTACTCTGTGCTGGTGCAGGCTCACCTCAAGGCCTGTGTGCAGTTTTGAGCACCACAATGCAAGAAAAACATAAATCTATTAAAAAGCCCCCAAATGAGAGCCACAAAGGTGGTGAACAGTCTAGAGGAGAAGCCTTATGAGGAGTGGCTGAGGGGAGACCTCATTGCAGTCTGCAGCTTCCTCACGAGGGGAAGCAGAAAGACAGGCACCAATCTCCGCTCTCTGGTGACCAGCAGTAAGACCTGAGGGAATGGCACAAAGCTGTGTCAGGAGAGATTTAGGTTGGATATTAGGAAAAGGTTCTCCACGCAGAGGCTGGCCAGGCACTTGAACAGGCTCCCCACAGCACTAAGCCTGTCTCAGTTCGAGAGTTGTTTGGACAACTCTCAGGGACATGGTGTGATTCTTGGGGTTGTCCTGTGCAGGGCCAGGAGCTGCACTCAATGATCCTCATGGGTCCCTTCTAGCTTAGAATACTCTACAATTCCATTATTCTATGATATGCATGTGAATAAGCTTTGTCTGTGCCACTGTGGAACTACAAAAATTTGCATGTATCCATCTGTACCAACCTCAAGAGAATCCTTATATAAAACTCTCCCTTAGCTACCTAACTAAAATCACACAGCTTGCTGCCACAGATTTATCAAAGTAAGAGGAAGCATGCTGTTTACTAAAGGCAACATGAACAATTCCACCAGCTATCAAAAGGAAAAAAAGTCTTTCCAACCAGTCATATTCCCAATAACAATTCATTATACTGGGAGTACAGCTCAGCAATGCAGCACATATGACAAGGCTCAGACAACCATCTAATATAGAAACCTAAAGAGTCAGATGAGAGAGATGCTCAAAGAATGCACTTTCCTGTAGTTTAACTTCTTTCATGTTTACAATTTAAATTTGGTTTCTGTTCACCTCCACATGATTGCTTTCATTAAAATGATTAGTAGAGACACCATTCCTGACCACACTCAATGCTGTACCATCACATATGCTATTACTGAAATGCCAGCTAGACCTTCTGGAAGGTCAACACACCACAGGTGAATAATAAGACATGTCCACCCACTATAATAACAAATAAACATGTGTGCTGTGCACAAGCAATTTCTCTTTGGTGCAGCATATCCTATTCCATGAAGAGGGTTGACAATGGTCTAATACAACAACATAAATGAAAACAAATTCAAGAAAATGTGCCATCAGTCCTAGATCCTCACAGTGGGACAGAATTACAACATCTTACACACTGCCTCAGCATCCTTACAGGTACATTACAGTTTTCTTTAGTTCTCGCCACACACTCACTCCTACTCTACAGATTTTTGATGGATGTAGGAATGATGAGATCAGCATAACAAAATATATGAGGACAATACAAACATAGGATATGGCTAAGGGACAGGGCAAAATTATCAGTATTCAGGGAAACAAGTTGGGGTCACGCTTCTGTTTGGTCTCAACAGCATGTCAGATAAATTCTTATCAGCAGACCTGAAGGCATTGGCATGTTCAATTTCTCAGAAAGAGTTACTTCACATGAGAACCATGAAAGACATGTTAAGCAAACAACTGTTCGTTTAGTAGTGCTGTCAGCCAAAATCAGCATGCTAAGTAACACCTTGCAGTCATTAGTCAATCCATTGAGAGCTACATTGATTTTGAAATGGGGTGGAGGCATACACACCTTACAAGGCATCCTGGAAATTACATGTAACGATGAACTGGGAGTGTTCAGGACACATGGTGAAAAGAAGTATCAGTCACAACAGCTTGTTTACAGCAGTAGAAAAAGAAAAGCATCTGCTGTAACATACCAGCAAAGAACAGGTATTTACACAGGAGCTCAGCAATAAGAGAACAGACGTGTTATACATGATAATTAATGATACTCCAAACATGACCTACCAGCAATCCTCATAGGAACGCACGTTTACAATCACTAAAAAAAATTGTTTAGAAAAACGTAGCTGTGGTTTACCTATCAAAAGATATATTTGCTCATGGCCACACACACCACCACCTGGTCAGAGCGATATGTGCAATGAGGTTTCTGTTTGATGGGCAATGCTTATGAAATGAGCTACCTCATGGCAGGGCTTTGGCTTCTGCCAGTATATGTTTGCAGGGATAAGCCTTCTTCTTGTAGATTCTTCCACTGGGAGTGTGACTATTCCATGCATAAACTGTTAAGACTATACCTCCAAAAATAAGGCTTTTTCAAAGGCCAGCTTGCACAGCCTAAGTGAACAGTAAACTCAGGGTGTTCCTCTGTCTGGAGAATTTTTATTTCATGAATTATCATAACCACCAAATTGGAAAGAAATTTTTCTGTCCCACACCAATCTCAGACTGGTAAAGTCAAAGGTATCATTGACTAAAATTGGACTAGTTTGCAGTATTAGTCTACACATAGTAAGAGATCAGTGTCTAAAAAGGCATTAATTAGCATAACTCTGCATGCAGCACTGCAGCATTTAATAATTGTCCAGCCCAGTCCTAAAACACTTCACAAACATTAAAGAATTTAGCCTCAAATACCCATTGTGACATGTACCAGGTATTTTACAAATGGAGAGACTGTGGCATTAAGAGATGAATAACTTGGCCTAAGGTTGCACAAGGAGACTGTAGCAGAACCAAAACTAAATAAATCCCGGTTCTGTACTTTGAGCACAAAGCCATCCTTTGACCTTCTCCTTTAGCTGAGGGAAAGTTCAAATTAACATGTGCATTTCGTTCACTCTCCACAAAGAGGCCTGAAAACAGCTTGTGGCTGTTTGGCAAACTTTGTGATAAAAGAGCGACGTTCTGCCTGCCACAGAAATGCTCCACTGCAGTGGTTCAGCATGTGACACTCCATTGTTATTTTTTAGCCTTTGCGTTCTCCTCTCGCTAGTGCAGAAGTCCTTTAGCTGCATATTTTTAATCCTGTCAGATTTTAGGTACCCTTTCTCAGGGCTATCGTTTATGTCCGTATTTGGGAGTTCACCAGTGCCATCCAAAAGAAATTTCTCAGAAATTTCTTGCCATACCTGAATCATGTTGAGGGTTCATCAAACCAGTGATACAATCTGCAAAATAATTCTCTTTTCAAAGAATTCAGAATTCTCACCTTACTCTTTCAAACCATGCATTATTTGCTCCCTGTAACTTAATCCCTACAAAATATGGACTTTTAAAGTTTAATTTATGGCTATTATTGACATTTGATATTTGTAAGATGATAAAACATTCCTGCTTGCTAATGAACTTTTAAACAACCAAGTCAGCTGACACAGCAGAATTTCTTCATTTTCCAGATTCTTTGTTGTTTCATTTATGAAAGGGAGGGTGATTAGTCACTCAGTGAAGCTAAGAAGCTCACAGGTATGTAGTTACCAAGCTATTTATATCCTTTTGGGACAACCAAAAAAGGATACGCTGATGTTTCCATCTAACTCAAAACTCACAGTAACTTAGACTGTATTACACTACAGCCATGTGCCTCTACATTTGGTTATGGAACCCTGAAAGCAGCTGTTATCTTTTGAAGAAAAACTTAGTAACTTCCAGCTCCTGCTGAGACAGGATTTCTTACCTCTGTGAATTTGATATTGTAAAAGAAGTCAGTCAAGACTTTTCAGACAGGGATGGTCAGCCTAAAGCACCCTACAAAGATTCAGTTCAGAATCTAGGACTATCACATTTTCTGAATTGACTTCACTTTAAAATGCCTTACCCAGAGGTGGACTTATCTGAAACTGCTTATTTCAGAGAACAAATGCCAAGAATTGGCTGGCTACAACAATACGCATGGACACTGTCAAAACAGCCTCTCTGAACATTTCTATCATAGACAAAATAACTGTTCTTCCTTTATTTATATGTGCTATGCAACAAAAGCAAACAAAAATGCATGTCACATTTCTTTCTTGTTTAACAATTCCTACATCCTATTATTTCATCCTTACCTCACTAAATAATTTATTATTACAAATATGCAGCCTTTCAACACACATATTTATTTTACCTCGGGGTAAGTCAAAGTTTGCTGTGATTATTTATTGTAACCAATTTTTTTTCACTGAGAGGGAAAATAACATGGGAGCTAAGTAAATTTGTGGGTTGAGTCACCCATACACTTTGTGAATCATGTGAGAACCAACTCGAAGTGAGTCACCACTGTAACTGAATCAGGCTGCAAAATTTCAGCTCAAACTAAACAGTCATTTATTATTCTTCAATGGCTGGATTCAAACCCTTAGCAAATATCAGATCATTTGTTGATACGCAAATAAAACACAGCTCTTGGAAACATCTGCAAAGTCAAAGAGGATATCATCGTTCAGCAGCAGGAGCTGCAGTAGTTTGATCACAGCTCTGCTGCAGTCGGGATTGCCTAAGGGCCCACATCTGATTCAGGAGAGTCAACACCTCTGCACACCGTGGCTGCAGGGCTGGGACTCTGGTTGAGCAACACCTTCGCAGACAATTGCGAAATACCACGAGGCAGATTTATAAGGGCTGACCCACACTTATGACACATACTGCCTATTAAAGCAGGCCAGCACGACAGAAAATCACTGTCAGCACGTTTCAAATACACCAAAACTCTGCCAGAGTAACAGTTTGAAGGCGAGCCTGGGTTGCCATGCTTCCAAAACAGCATGTCAATATGGTGGTTGTAGCTAGGGTGTCCCCCAAAATGAAATGCTAGTACCTTCCACAGATTCCTTCCCCTACTTTAAACATTGCTGGACATGTTCAACATTTTATAAAGAAAGTAAGGACTGAGGGACACATGCTGCTTCCAGGTATACTGGGGTATATCCAAACAAACTCCTCATAACTCCAACAGCCGTTTCAGGAAGGCTAGAAATGGACTTTGGCCCACCCTGGTTGCTCTCTTTCTTGTATTAGAAGGGAACCATAACAGAGAGTGGGATTAATGTAAATGAGCACCAGGTGAAGAAACAAAACTGCCTGGGTGCAAGTGCAAAGTTTACAGCCTGAACAGCATTTCTTGGGGTTCATCAAGCAAAATGCTTTACCCTGCACACATTTTAACAGAAAAAAACCACTCCCGTTTGTATTTTCCCCAGTTACCAACTATGGTCTTTTTGTTTCCCTCCAAGACCCCTTGTGTGGTGCTCTGCAAAGTGCAGAGGGGTAAAAACAAGCAACGAAAGAGGATCTTATTGAAATACCAGTATTAAAACTACCTGCTACTAATAATGTAAAACTGGCTCACAAAACCAGCAGTGAATATGGGGATTAAAGTTGAGGTTTTCCCAAGGTACTGAAGTGAAGAAAGTTCATGGATATTTAGAACCTTAATCCCTTAGCATTTCTGAAAGCCTGTGGTTTGCTGTAAGGGTTGGACTGAATTTTGTTAATGACTTCAACCAAACAGAAGTCTGTCTTCATTTTGTATTTCTGTAGTTTTTTCAACATCTGAACTATGACTGTAACGAAGCAAAAAATTCTACAGTATTTGGGAGACATTTATGAAAACCTAAAAACTATAGTTCAAGACATGGTGAAGGAGCAAGCATGTCTTCTTGTACTTAAAAGTTCTGCTACATAGTTTTATATGAAAGCTAATTTTCATGCACTAGAGAGACATAGCATCTTGTTCTAACTAGTTTTGTCTGAGCACAGATGAAATCCTGTAACAGCAAAAATAACTTATAACCTTATTCTTAGAAAAATGTTGCTTTGTTTTAACACTGTGTTAGAAACGGTGAGGCAGATGGTGCATCTGTTTTAGCAAGGTTGATTCAGCAAATGCATTAGGCTGTTGAACCAGTTTACCAAGCTGCTGATTAATTCACATATTTAGCAAATACATTAACATGGATATTAGAGATTTTTTTTTCCTTTCTTTAATATCCCACTCAAACTGATGGGAATTAGACATTGATTTCAGTGGGAGCAGAAGAAGGCCCTGAGGTAATTTCAGATTAACAACCTGTTTACTCTTGTATGGCTCTGCTTGTTTGACTGAGATCACTAAAACCCATGTTTTCAACAGTATGGAAATAAAAGGGTAAATCCTAAAACTTATACTGCAGTGGGTACAAAATACCTTGAGCCTTTCTATGTATCATATTCTTCAATCGTTATTAGTGATGTTTACTTACCCAGCTTCCTACTGGGACAGCCCTCAATAGAGTTATTAGCCACTAAATCCCAAGTCTTACTTCCAGTCTTATCCTTCTTGATTTACCAGTTCTGACTGACAGCTTGCACCTCTTCCCTTGTCTTGGCAAACACTCTATGCTTTCCTAGTACATGCATAAGTGATTATTCTCTGTTGCACAGTACACTATGGAATGATAACATCCCTTTTTGCCATAGAGGTGTCACAGGATATCCCAATTCCCTAGTTTTTACAGGTTCCCTGCAGGCAGTATATTATCTGACAGAGAAAGGTATTTTCAACTGCAGTTCTTTTCCTTCTCTTTGCCTACAGGTCCCATCTTTGTTAGTAATGCAGATTCAGTGAGGCCTCAGAAAAAGAAATGGATCAGAAAATTAGTATTTTAACTTAGCCTTTGCTTCTAGTATGCTACATTAAGTTGCTGTTCCTCTATATTTACCAATTTTTGCAAAGACAACATGTGCTGTGTAACAGCCTGGTTTAGTTTTGTTTACATTACCACCCTACACATCCTTCCCATTGACCTTCCAAAATCCTTGACATTTACCCACACCTTTCCTGTTATCTAGCACAGCGTCAAGAGGCTGGTTCTTGCCATCAGATAACTGATGATGCCAGTCTCTGTCACTCTACCTGTTTGACTTTCAAAACAAACACATTTGCACTTTCTCCTGCTTTGGGAAAGCTCCTCATAAATATTTGGAAAAGTAACTTCAAATCCTTCTTCAAAATCCTTGTTTTAAACTATTTTTTTTTATTATGATGCCGACAAACGCTTTCACAACTGTTGACTGTTTCTGTGCCAGCTGTGTGTCCTGCACAACTGAGTCCAACTTCCTGATTCCAATGTAAACCTCTTATAGAGAGTCTTGCAAAACTGGGTCCTCAGAATTTTGACAAAATCTGAACAGCTTTTCTATTATAGGTTGTTACAGTAACATCCATGTCTTGGCTCAAAACTATCTTGCTTCATACATAAAGGAAACCTGAAAAACTGTGAATATAATAAGCTGTAATTAAACACAATACTACCAACAGCAATACCTAACTGTAAAGTGGACACTGGATGCAACCTGGTAGCCCGGCTCCAGTATAGAAAGCACAGAAGAAGAGTTTTTAAAAATTCTGAGATATTTGTTTTGCAACTGTCTCGCAATTCATACACAATGCCTTTTTTAAAAGCTAAATGTAAATTATCAATCCAGGTTTAAAATTACAACTAAAAATTAAATCATGTTCCAAGACTCCAGCCTGTATAGACTCCCCCATTACACATAAGCTCTTGATTTTCTTATTGGAAGTAATGAAAATCCAACTTTAATTTAAAACAGTTTTTAAATAGTTCATATTTAAAATAAGAATTTCTGTAAATGAGTCCATGTAACTGCAGCATTAATTTACTCATGTCTTCGAAATGTGACAGGAGGATAAGAGGAAACAGGAAAAAAGAGAGACCTCAATTGCAGTTATAAGGCTGAAGGAAACAGTTCTACCTAAGAGTCTGCATGGCAATAGGAAACAGAGAGGCACAAACCAAAACAACTCCTAAATGGAGTACTCTTCACACACACTGTTGAAATACTTTTTTTTTTTGTAAAAGCAAAATAAATCAAAAAGCTTAGTCTCAAACTTAAATACACTTTTCTTAATATTGATTTGTATGCCAAGAAAAGGTGTTAAGAGTAGAAATCTTATTTGTCTCGCTAAGAACTTACACAGGAAGCCAAATCACTATGAGTTTGGACATAATACTGAAAAAAATCAGTACTTTTTTTGACTATCAAAAACATTCTCGTTATGGTGGCTGACAATCCCAGAAATTTTATGTTGTCTGTGATTAGAAACTGTCTTTTACCCTAAGATTTAAAAGCATAAAAAAGAAGCAATTTTCTTCTAAACTTAATACTCTATGCCTGCAAGTACTTCCTTTGTTATTTATAAAATCAATAAATAGATTTTTTTTTCTTATTCCTCAGTTTCTGCAACGCTATCACATTTGTCTCCCCAAATTTTTTCAGGCTGCTAGCACAAACCCTATGCCAGCCAAGTCTCTTGATCACACCTCCCCTGCTATTCAGACTTCTCTCTACATCGTTCTGAATTTCACAGAACCACAGAATATGAGGAGTTGGAAGGGACCCACAAGGATCATCGAGTCCAACTCTTATATTTAGGTTTTGAACTTGTCTTTCCTCTTTCTCATATTACTTTGCTTTCCCTTTTTTGGCTTCTTTTGAAGCTCATCTCATCACCATTCATCATAATTTTTAGTAATGCACTTTACTTCTTATAACTATTAAACTCGCTTTTCCTTCATTTTTCTGACTCGCTGAATATCACATGCTAAACTGATTCCTCTCTTATTACTAGCCCTAATTATGGGATGCCTCCATTCTTCCTTCTATATATTACGTTCTCAACAAACACCTGCTGAGTCACTGGCAAAGGATTTAGGGAGCAAATACAGATGGAGACTGTCTCCTCTCCATGAAGGGGTTAGCAGTCTCATAGGAATGGTCAGATACACTGACCTACTCATGGGGTCTTGTAGTGCTTTCTATCCCAAATGCACACACTGGTACCTAGGAATATTTTGCCCTGAAAGTGCTACTGCCACATAGTTTCCTCACTGTTGGTGGCCTCCTTAAAGGTTACCTCATTCTAAAGTGGAAATACATCACTGTAAGTAGAGCAGGGTAATGCAGTGTAAGTAACTAAACTAATCCCTTCAACAGGGATCTTCTCTGTGAGTACAGGTCACAGCAAAATATTTGACTTGATTCTACTCTGTAGTTATTCACAACCAGATGGAACTTCAGCTACATCTCAGCTGATCACTTTCTATTTTGGTCAGTTCCTGTAGTTTATCAGTTCCCATCACAGGATCACAGAATCATTAAGGTTGGAAAAGACCTCCAAGATCATAAAGTCCAACCTTTGACCGAACACCAACATGTCAACTAAACCACAGCACTAAGTGCCACATCCAGTCCTTTCCTGACCACCTCCAGTGATGGTGACTCCATCATTTCCCTGGGCAGCCCGTTCCAATGTTTGAATACCCTGTGAAGAAATTCTTCCTGATGTCCAACCTGAACCTCCCTTGGCACAGCTAGAGGCCATTTCCTCCTGTCCTGCCCCTGGGAGAAGGGGCCAATCCCCACCTGGCTACAACCTCCTTTCAGGTGATTGTAGAGATCAATAAGGTCAGCCCTGAGTCTCCTTTTCTCCAGGATAAAAAACACCAGCTCCCTTAGCCACTCCTCATAGAACTTACTCTCTAGACCCTTCACCAGCTCTGTTGCCCTTCTCTGGTCTTGTTCCAGCATCTCACTGTCCTTCCTGAATTGAGTGGCCCAGAGCTGGACAGTACTCAAGGTGTGGCCTCACCAGCGCCAACTACAGGGGGACAATCACATTCCCCTTTGTTTTTGTCTTCTGCCATTCATACCATCCCATGTCAATGTTCCTTGCTTCATGAGTTTCTCTTTTCCCCCAGTCTCATCAGCATATTCTCTTCAAGGGACTTTAGTTTTGACAGGAGACACAGATCATCTCTAGAAAATATAGGGCAGTTGATATATGACCTTGTTTGTCAAGCTCATGACAAAATCCGGTGACAAGCAATGAGGGATCTCATCTTGTTATATAAAATACTACATGCAAAAGAACCCAAGAAGAACAGGACAAACAACTCCCTGAGGAAGTTAAGGATTACAATCAGTAAACAAATGGATCATTAACTGGTCAACCATTTCATTGTTTGCATGAGAGAATACAACATTCCTACTGCAAAGTTGGGTAACAAATCTGAAAAAGAACACCCAACTCACTGACAGAAGAAAAAAACCCTCTTTTCCAGAGTCACTAACTCAAAATGGAATAATTAAAACTCCCACTTCAGAAGCTGCCACTTTGAAGTGGAACTGCAGATCTCCATTTGCATATTAGGAATGCTTGTGTCGATTTTCTAGCTCCATCTGGGCAAGAGATTGCAGATGAGGATGACAAGGCACTGAATTAAGAAAAATCAAATGGATGCAGACTCATGAAATCCTGTAGAGATAATTATCAGTTTCTCAGGATGATGCTAATTAGTATATTAGCATGGTTTCCTCCTTCAGCAGTAAATACATTTTAACAATATGTAATGTCTTTATGTTTGCTATTTAATATGTTAGCCCTGCTAAAAGCCCTTTGCATCCTTCTGTTTGGTCTGTCAGCATCATTTTAACTCCCTACTTTGTGGCAGACAACTAGACTCACAAAAAGACTAAGTAGAAGTAAAGATGCAAATTGTAGCACTGAAGCCTTAGAGATCCTGCCACCTAATACAATCCCCTCCCTAAATTAGACAGACTTTGGATAAAATGGATGGAGAAAGCCAGTGTCAAAAATATAGGAATCATAAAAGCCAGCTATGGAAGTCAGACTGACTAAGAGACAGGGAGTCCTATTCATCTAATGGCAATGGGTGCCTCCTCCACAAACCCCTTCCTTGAGTCACTTGCTTAAGCCAGGCAAATTCTTCCTCATAAACAATGGTAAGAGAAATCCACATACTATCAGATTTAATATCTCGGTGGTTAAAACAGTCATCAGTAAGGTGAGTGACCCGTTTTCAAATCTCTGCTCATCCCATATTAGTTGTCCTAGCCCATAGGCTATTGGGTATTCAGGAGTAAGACATCTTGATCTCTCCTGTTTGAAGTTGTTACACTTTGTATAACTAATTAAAAGATAATTGCAGCAAGTACTTGAACCTGACTCTCCCACATCCCAGGTTATTGCTTAACCATTCAGCTGTGGATTCAGTTTCTCACTTTGTTTCTGCAAGGGTCTTACATCATGTAAACACTTTCGAAAATTTCAGAATTACCACTACAAACACCTCCCAATCTTCTATATTGTACCAGCTTTCTTGCTCAGTGGTGAAAGCTAAGTGGCTTTTTTGTTTGGTGACAGTGGGTGTTCTTTTTCAAACCCTTTCTCACAACACAACCCCTTTGTGCAAGTGCGAAGCCAAGCTTTTCCATCAGTCTTAGTTTTGATTTCTTGCTTGAAGAAAGCAGTGAGAAGCTTCCAGCAGTATCCATTCACAGCAGAATAAAGAAAGGGGTATTGGTCTTTCATAATGATTGATGATCGCTCTTTGGACTCTAAAGATATGGTATGGGCTTCAGCAAGCACATGATGTGATGAACAGCTCTCTGCCCTAAAGAGCTTGAGAAGTAAATGATGGAGCTGGCACACAAGTAAAGACACAGTATCAACCACACTTTGGGAGAAACACAGATTACAAATCCAGGATAATGATGCACAAGTAAAAGCCTGCAAGGTGTTTCAAAATAAGGACAGCCTGGTAAAACAGGCATGTGTTCAAGGACTGTAAGAGCACTGTAAGCTAATAAGAGAAAGATAGCAAACTAGGGAAGAAATAGTTCAAGAAGTAGTGCACATGACAAAGTAAATCAAGGAAAGCTGTTCAACTGGTCTACACAAGCAATACATGTTTACATTTACAGTTATCCCAGTATAAAACTTGTAGATCCTTTTATTTTATTTCATTTCAGTTTATGTGTCCTAAGCGAGAATTTAACAAAAAAAAATAAAGGAAAATCCTACTAAAAAACCTCACAAAAACACACAGGAAAAGCAAGAATTGAGAGAATACTGATACAACTATTTTAGTTCTGTTAGTGGCAAAACCTTCCCCGTAAACAAAACTTGGATTTCAAAACATGAAGTAACTATAGTCTGAGATGAAGGAAAATTTTAGAAATGTTGGGTGAACAGTGGCTTAGGAAAAAACAAGAGTGCAACAACAGTATTGAGAAACATTAAATGCAACATTATACAGCAAGCAGAGAAAGAACCGATTTGAAAAAAATAAAAAAAGCCCAAACAAAATTTGGGCTGTGCAAAAACATACTGGCTCATTTATGGTTTCCCAGAATGTTCTTGCAATACAGCATCCTGTTAGTTTTCAGCTCACAGGAGTTCTTCACCATAGTAGAGACTTGTGGTGATACAATACAGGCACAAACCAACCTAAGAGCAAAAGGTTAGTCTTTTACAACATTTAACTTCTGTAGAGATTTACACATTTAAATATGTCATTACAAAACAAAATGACTCAGTATAGATGTAATTCAGATGTACCAAAATGCATTAGTCATTCAATAAAAGAGGTACTGAGGATTTACTAAAAATACTTTACGGAACAAAATAACAACATATATTTACTTTTCTGAATGGTTGTTCTGGAAAGCATATAAAACCAAATCCTGTATAAATTACCCTAATTTGCCTACTCTAAAACTAGGACTGCTGATTCTAGGCCTGAAGCAGCATGGCTAACTCACATCCATTTTCCAACCCCTGATCTGAACAGCAGAGCAAGAAGAAGCAATGTGTGATGTGACCCCAAGACAAGGAAACTGGGCAGCAACTAACCATTAGGTCCTCGACAGGTAGGAGTCTCACTAGGGCAGAGTTAACTTCCATCAGCTTCCTACTCATCCAGAAAGGAGATGGTGCTCCTTAGGGAACAACAGCAACAAGGAGCCCTGCCAAAAGGCACAAAACCAGAAGCAAAGCAGTTAATATGGCAGATGGATTGCAGGGAGCATAAAGAAATCCCAGAGATGTCACCAAGAGGGGCTGTTCCCAAACATGACGAACACAGCACAGGTCACCAGCGGTCATCAGTGCAGCCTTCCGGGTACTTTGGCAACCTCAGACTCCATGGAAGTGCTGAGGCACATTCTGCCATCCAAAGCTTGGATTGCTCAGCTGCCCAGTGCTCCTCCCTGGCACAGGCAGACACAGAGTCACTGCTATGCTCACTGAGGAGAAGCCAAAGCTAAGACAAGCCACCGGGCTTCACTGCATCAGGGGTGCTGCAAAGGAAGCCACGAGAACCTTCAAAAAAATTTCTCCAAGATACAAACTTAAGCCCCGTTGGGTAAGAATTACCAGATGTCTGCTGGAAATACAACACAGGAGAGAGTAGACAGTCCCGGAGGTTCCTGGAATGTGTGGAAGAGAACTTCCTGGCACAACTGGTGAGAGAACCAAAGGAAGGTGCCCGCTGGACCTGCCGTTTGTGAATAGAGAAGGATCTGTGGGTGATGCTACAGCTGGAAGCTGTCTTGGGCATAGAAATCATGAAATTTCCTCCTCCTGGAGGAGGAGGGAGGTCAGCAGAACTGCCACCTTGGACTTCTGGAGGGCAGACTTTGACCTGTCTAGGAGCATGGTTGACAAAGTCCCCCTGGGCAACAGGCCAGAAGGGGAAAGGAGTCCTAGAAGGCTGGACGTTTTTTAAGAAGGAAATCCTAAAGTCACAGCAGCAGGCCAACCCCATGTGCCAACAATGACCAAACAGGGAAGAAGACCAGCCTGGCCTAACAGAGAGCTTTGGCTGGAACTCAGGATAAAAAAGGACCTTTGGAAGAAGGGTCAGAAAACTGAGGATTACAAGGATGTTATGAGGTTATGCAGCAAGAAAATTAGAAGGGGCAAAGCCAACTAGAACTTAATCTGTCTACTACTGTAAAAGACATTAAAAATGTTTCTATAAATATATTAACAACAAAATAAGGGCGAAGGAGAACCTTCATCCTCTATTGGATGGGGGGGAAACACAGTGACAAAAGGTAAGGAAAGGCAGAGGTATTTAATACCTTCTTTGCCTTAGTCTTTAATAGTAAGACTATATGTTCTCAGGACAGCCAGACCCCTGAGCTAGAAGACAGGGAGCAGAACAAAGCCCCTGCAATCCAAGGAGAAATGGTCAGTGACCTGCTACAGCACTCAGATACAAGTAAGTCCATGGGGCTGGATGGGATCCACCCAAGAGTACTGGGGGAGCTGGTGCAAGTGCTCACTAAGTCACTTTCCATCATTTACCAGCAGTCCTGGCTCATCAGGGAGGTCTCAGTTGACAGGAAGTTAGCAAACATGATGCCCATCCACGAGAAGGGCTGGAAGGAGGATCCAGGGAGTTACAGGCTTGTCAGCCTGACCTCTGTGCTGGGGAAGGTTACGGAGAAGATCACCTTGAGTGCCATCATGCAGCATGTGCAGGACAACCATGGGATCAGGTCCAGCCAGCCAGGAACTGTTTAAGAAAGGCAGATCCTGCTTGATCAACCTGGTCTCCTTCTATGACAAGGTGACCCACTTACAGAATGAGGGAAATTCAGCTGTGAACATTGTCTACCTGGACTATAGTGATGCCTTTGATGTTGTCTCCCACAGCATTCTCCTGGAGAAATTGGCTTGGATGGGTGCATAGTTCACTGGGTAAAAAATTAGCTGGATGGTCAGGCCCAGAGAGTGATGGTGAGTGAAGTTAAATCAGCTGGTGATCAGACATAAGTGGTGTTCCCCAGGGTTCAGTATTGGGGCCAGTCCCATTTAGTATCTTTAGCAACAATCTGGATGAGGAGATAGAGGGTATCTTCAGTCAGTTTGCAGATGAAACTAAATTGGTTGGAAGTGTTGACATTGAGGTGCTGGAGTGTGTCCAGAGAAGGGAAACAAAGCTTCTGGAGCTGGGCTTCTTTAGTCTGCAGAAAAAGAGGAGCAGGGGAGACTTTATGGTTCTCTACAACTACCTGAAAGGGTTGTAGTCAGATTGGTCTCTTCTCCCAAGCAATATGCAATAAGACAAGAGGAAACCTTGAGCAGCTCAAATGGAACAGAATGCTCAGAACAAACATGAGAAGGCAGAAATCCCAGTGGTGCTCTCTTCAACCCTTGAAGCAAATGGAGAAGCCTGGCTAGCAGATGTAACCAGCAGATTGATGTCCATCTGCTGCTGTTCATCTGCACAGCTGCTGTCACCAGCAAGACTTTGGGTTTTTTTATTATAATGCCTCATTCAATGAAGATGGACTGCTAGGAAGATATAGAAGACAAAAACATAAAAAACCAGCTCTGTAAAGAGACTTGTTATTCCAGTGAGGATGGATTTAAACTGAATTCACTGAGGAATGGGGCCTTGGCCCAGAGGTGAAGAAAGGGAGAAGAAAGTTCATGTAAGAAAAGGCCGTAAGTGAAAGTTACACATTTCTAGTTGGAGGGAGGACATGTACAGGCTAACCTTGGATGTCTGGGTACTAATGCACAGAGCTTGGCCAACAAGCAGAACTGGACACCTGTGCAGAATGAAAGTGTTCTGACACTAATGATCACAAAGCTTAAATGGGACAGCATCCATGACTGAAGAGTGTCATGTTCCAGCAGATGTTCAAGCAGAACAAGCAATGGAGAAGAATGGCAGCTGCACTTTCTTATAAACCATCTCCCTGTCTATGCAGAGGTCCAGTGTGAAACCAGAGACATGTCTGACAGGAAACTTCTGATCTAAAGCAAAGGCAAAAGTAACATGGGCCATGAAGCAGTGCGGGCCTGTTACACACCACCTGCTCAAGGGGATGAAGTGGATAGTGCTGTATATAAACAACTACCAAGAGCAACTTGATTACCAGACTTGGTCCTCATTAAGGCACTATGGCATTGTGCAGGAAAACCAGGATATTTCTAGGCTGCATTGATGATAACTTTTTAATACAAATGCTAGAGAGACAAAACAAAGGAAATACTCAATGTGACCTCTCTACACAAACATGGAAGAACAAGTGGCAAATATGGTCACAGGCAATAAAGAGAACTGCCCACAAAATGATTGTATTCAGGATCCAGAAGAAGACTGGGAAGGTAAGCAGAAGAAATAGGACTAAGGATTTTCTGCCAGTGGACTTTGGGTTACACAGGAGATAGCTCAGCAGAATCTCCTGGGACACTGAAGCAAAAAGGTGCCAGCTTAGCATGTAAATTTTTGTAGGAAACTTACTGACAGTTAATGTAGGAAACTTACTGACTAATAATAATCCTATTGTACAAGACTGGAATTTCAGTAGAAGACTCACTGACTAAGCAAGGAGGTTCTTAATGAACTGTAGTGCAAAAAGACAGTGTACAGCAAACAAAAAGCACTACCTTAGCACTTAAGAACAAAACTGGGAAAACCATAGTGCATTTATAATTAAAACAAGTGAGGATATAAATAGCAGCAAGACAGAATCGTCTAAGTTCAGAGGAAATGTGAGGATGGTATAGAATTGGGAGGACAATCTAGTCATTGTGCAGATGGAAAAGGCTGAAGTACTGACTACCTTTTTGCCTCAGCCTTCACAGGACAAGATTACTCCTAGATTTCCAGGTATACCAAGACAGTTTGAGAAGGAACATGTTAGGGACAACACGTTAGGAATGAATTAGAGCAGCTGGTGTATTCAAATCTATGAGGACAGACAAGATTAATCTGAAGGTGCTGGAAGAGTTGGGAGATGTGACTTCCACAGACCTGCCTATCATCTCCAAAAAACACAAGGTCACTGATGCAGAGCCCAAAAGCTGAAAAAAGGCTAGCACTGCCTCTGTCTTTAAAAAAGGCATGAGAAAGGCAGCTGCAGGCCACTTAGCCTCACCTCAGCCCCTGGAAGGATTACATACCACATCCGTTTGGAATCCACCTCCAAACACAGAGAGAACAAAAAGGTAATCAGCCACAATCAGCATGGACTCACAAAGGGCAGTAAATGCTTGATCAAACTGATTGCTTCATGTGATAAACTGACCTGAAATGCAGATTTGGAGAGAGTGGTGGATGTAATCGAATGGCCTGGTGGATAGACAGAAAATTACTGGGACAGATGGGCTTAGAGGGTAACACACTAAACACCAGATTACCATCCAATTGGTAGCCAGTACCAAGCAGAGTACTGTAGTGGTGAACAGGAGAGCTGAATATGTTCAATATCCTCACCAATGACCTGGATGATGAAACCCAATGCACTCAGCAATCCTTTAGACATAACTCACCCAGTGGCACTTGACATATCAAGAAGTAGAGCTTTAATCAAGAAGGACCTTGAGGAAATTCAGAACTGGAAATGTCAAGTTCAAGAACAAGAATTCGACAGCTTTTCTAGGAGAAGGATAACCCCACACATCCGTGCATGATAGGAACTGACTGTAGTAGTCCCTTGTAGCAGCTCTGTAGATGCCAAGCAGAATTTCAGGAAATGTTTTCACTGCTAACAAGCAAATTGGATATTGGCTACATTAGAAGCAGCATGGCCAGCAGTAGGGGAAGTTACTCTTCCCCTATGTGAAGCATTGATTAGACAATAGCTGAAATACTGCACCCCATATCAGACTCCCTAGTTCAAGAGGCACCTGGAGAAACCAGAATCTGGAGAGGGACCACAAGCTCATGACTGAGTGAAGTTTAAGCAGCTGGGTGTTTTTAGACACATAAATAGGAGGCTGAGAAGCAAAAAAACTACTTGAAGAAGAGTTACAAAAATGATGGAGCCAAGCTTTCCTCAAATAATGAAAACACACAAAAAATCATTTTACCTGGCAATGCTGTCAACTTAATGCTTTCCTTTATAAAAAATAAGACATACTTTGTTGTCTTTTTTGAAGCATGTCCTGTAATAGGCAGCCCATAGTCACAACATAGTTGACCATATATTTATATACCCATTGGACTATTGATGGGGATATAAAAGGCATTTTTATGTTCACCAATCCAGGTATCTCAAGGACTGATTTTAAAACTTTCAGATTCTGATCTATTAAAATAAGTAAAAACCCTACATTGTATGGTACCTAATCATCCGGGGAAACATTTCATCCTATTTGGTGTGCTTGAGATCGGAGCAGGCATTTATGTTGCAATTTCATCAAATTTTTAAGAAGAAGACCCAGCAAGTACTCATCCAGAGCTGCAGTTCACCTCCTCCCATCAATATTACAAGCAAAGTTTGTTATTTAGAACAAGTTATTAAGTTTTTCTTGGGCATTAAGGGATAAAAGTGGCTGCAAGACAAGGATCTAGCTGAAGATTCCTCCCTTCTTTGGTCCAAGTGGGCGTAGCTCTGCTAACTTCAAACTGGATTTTATCTGCTAGTACCTAATTATTAAATGGCTTATGTGGTTTTGTATTATATGGTTTTGAAGTGAGCTTTCAGATTAAGAATTTTTCAATTATGTAACAATGCCTAGAGCAGGAGCTGTTCATTTACTTATTTTTTAAATCATCAAATATATGAGTAAGAACACAGAGATAAATTATTAAATACCCTGAAGCCTTTCCACGTATGGAGGTGAAAGGTAGTTTTAAGATAGAACAATGTTCCAAAATAAGTTTGAAACAGAGTATAAGTGTCATTTATCTAAAGCTCCATAGCCAGTCAATATAAATTTCAGGATGCAGTAGTGCTTGTGGACTGTGTATTTTCTATACAGTTGGTTTGCTGCTGCATAAAGATACCGTCAGACTAAAGACCCATCCAGCATATTCTCTTCTCTTGAACAGTGGCAGAAGCAAAAAGCTGCAGTAGGAGACCACAAAATGGAAAGATCTTTCCCTTCCTCCCACCATATACTTTCTTTACAGCTAGCAACTTTCAGTTTAGGGATTTACCAAGACAGTGACTGTATTTAAATCTTTGCATCTAATGGCTGTCAAGGATTTTTTCTTCCATTAATTTGTCGACTACCCTTTTGAACCCCTTAATGCTTCTTGTCTCCATAACATCCTGTGGCAACTATTTCCACAATGTAATTATTCATTGTGTAAAAAGTTACCTCCTTTGGTTGGTTAAAACCTGCTGCTGGAAAATATCATTAAATGGCTCTTTATGTGACACATCGTGAATAAACACTTCTGTTCCATGCATGATTACACACTGCTATTATAATTTCCCTTATCTGAATTAACAGTTTCTTCTTGAACAGAAGTAAAGCCACACCTGTTATCTCCTACAGGTGCTTTTTGCTTTAGCTGGATATTCTTCTTACCATAAAACACTTTCCTTCTATTAAAAATTTAACAGGCAAGTAAGTGATGAAAAGAACTAGTATAAAGAGGGACTAACATAAGGAGTTGGGTCTGACTTTTGTGGGGTTTGGAAATGGTCAAGTGTTGAGCTGTAATAACCACTACAACTACAGTGATCTGTGCTGTGCACATAAACCTGGTTGATGGGACTTGTCTGGTATTTGTTTATAAGCCTGACTGACAGATGCCAGGCATCAGCAAACCTAACCATCAGATTAGGGAGGATAACTCACTAAATTCAGGTCTAATTAGCTCACAGAGGGTTAGCAGAGACACACGTTGTCATAACTGACGGGGCAGTGCTGTGCAGATCTGACTGATCAGCCAGATTCGCCCAAGACACTGTTCAACAGGATTCCACTGTTCTGTCAGATTTTATGTGCCAAGAGACACGATGCACTGCTTGCTGAATCTTCTCCACAGGCATGTGACCGATAGTCAACTCTGGGCTCGACCAAAAGAAGACAAGAAAGGGATTCTAAATTAGAAGCTGGATGTAAGAGGGGAAAATAGGGGAAAGGCAGACAAGCTACGTATCAAACTTAACATTAAGCAACATGACTCCATGGAGCAGAGGTGGTGATGAGGGTTGTGGAACTTAAGGGATAGCAGTGGGGTTGTTTTGTAAGGAGTAAGGGCATACAGTGGGATTGTTAATAGCTACTCCTGAAATGCCCTGTTTCAAGAGATGGTTTTACTGAACTGGACCAAACTGCCTCTAGTGTAGCCCAGCCTTTACCTGTATCTCTTGATCACCTTCAATTAAGCATAAAAATATCCATGGAGAAGCATTTCATCTACAGCCCACACTTCATATTACAACAATTATCATACCCCACAAAACCACGCCCAGTACGTTTTCCCTACAAGAGCTGCCATCTTCCCAGCAAGTCCTGTAAACTCACCATTGCATCCAAGCCCTTGCTATTCCAATCTTCTCCCCACACAACAAACTGCTGAGGAAAAAACAGCATTGTAACAGCTTTGAATAGTGGATGAGAATCTAGTTGAACAAACACAGTGAATTGTTCACACAGAAGCAGTAACAAAACAGGGAAGCACCATGTGAAGAGCACCAGAAGAGTTAAGAGTAACAACATCATTGAGCTTTAAATTCTACACACACAGAAAAATTACTCAGGCATGGTATGTGTAAGTACATGTTAACGTGGGAACTCTACATTTTATAAAGAAATTTGAGTGCATCTGATGTACACACTTATTGTCTTTTATAGTATTTTTCATTCACTGTCAGTGTTAACACACAAGTCTAAGGATAAAAGAAATACTTCAGCTGCTTAAATCAATTTGCTTAGGCTATGCACTTAGCTCAGTTAAATAAGATGAGAGCCCAGAAATTAGCTCAACTTGCCAACCCTCATTATCAAGCACAGTGTTTGTAACTCACAGTAGGTTATCAACAATGGGGCCACATTTGGGAGATACCGTGACATCTGGTATTGATTCCTGGCAGGATTTAGGTATTTTTTGAAACCTCTTCCTCAAGTCAGAAAGATAATAAAATGGATACATACTACTAGGCAGAATTTTTTTTAAATTTTAATAGACGTTAAAATAGGTGTAGTTACGTACTGCAGCACATCACAGACACAAAGAAGTCATGCTGCTGCTTTTAAATCAAAGCATTTCCTCCCATCAATGGGAGCAAAGTAAAAGGTGAGAAAGAAAAACTATTTAACATTTGCAGCAGAGGTTGAGTGCATGTGTTAAAAATAATGAGAAACTCCTTATTTAATTTCATGACACAAATGTCAAAAACTCCCAACACTGAAAAGTAAAACAAAGAAGTGTTCCATAAACATTCAGTTCTCTCCATTTTAACAAAGGCCCTAAATACAGGTCTATGAAAGTGAAGACATTCAGAAGAAACAATACTGAGAAGTCATAAGAATTTGGTACATTCTGAACTCCATGCAACCCATTGTATGCACACTCCTACAGATACCCAGTATCGGACAGCTCAACAAGAAAAAGTCCCAGATAATATAATTTATGAGGAAGCTAGGAATGAGAGCAACAACCTCTACTAACTCTGTCTTCACTGAAATTCTTTAACAAAAACAAACTCATGGCAGTAGCAGCCACAAAAATAGTGTGATCTAGTTAATGCTGTAAGCAACATTTTATTTGAGATTCATTAGAAAGCTGCTAAGAATTTTGCAGAGGGGAAAATCTGTGTAACTGAGTATTTTTATTGAAAAGATCAGTTTAAAAACATACTAGGAGAAAAAGTAAATGTTTTTCAATGAGTGGCCCAACATTTAAAATTTTGGAGAAGGAACATTAAAATATCCAACATACACATGTAATTTCTGGAAACAATTATAGTAATTAAAACAACACTCAACATTTGGAGAGTAGCATTTTACGGAAGACATTCCAGAAACTGCCTCCTCAAAGACACTGATCAGCTTGGGTGTGTTCAATTAACCAGAAAAATTAATTTCAAGTGAAAACTCCTGCTGCTGAGAATCATCCAGCATTTAGCACTCACTTTCCACCCCCTTGTTCCAGCATTTAAATCTCTGGACTGTCAGCAGGAGCTTTCTAGATGAGATGGTTAATTTGAAAGACTATTTTCACTACTGAGCAACTGAAACTACAGCTCCAGTGTTTTCATTAATAAATTTCATCAACCAAAAACAATCCATGGTTTGAGATTAAGACAGCTTTTTAATCTGTTTTACCTCAATGCCTACCAACTTCATTACATTTCATAATTTTATCTTTTTTCTCTAGGCTAAGCTAAACCAGACAGAGTTAACTCATGTTGACTCTGAAATGCAGCTATTGCCAAGAAAAGCAGATATCCAAATCTCTGTTGTGATCTCCTGGAATTTCTAAAACGATTCAGACTGCCAATTGCAACCCTTAAATCCTTAAAATAAAATCATTAACAAGGTGAAATCAGTTTTTTCAGCTCGAAATCTTCAGATAAAAGCAAAAAATAAATCTCTTTACAGACAGATGGGGGATGCTGTCCACATGACTGAGATCGTGGTTGAACTAGACAGTCAATTCAGTCTCAGTATGTCTTGTTTGAGGTCAAAACCACCACAGCCGCATGACGCACTGGTTAAGTGCAGTCCACTCTGCCAATTCTAATTTTGCACAGAGTTATGCTCCATCAGGTAGTGTCTGTCCTGCAGCCAGCAGTCAGCATAAACATGGTATCATGTGATGATTTAACGAGAATGTGCTACCAGGTGATTCGGTACTGCACAAAAGTGATATTAATGAACACAGGACCATAGCCCAAGGCACGGAAGGAAACAATTTATCAAGGTCAACCACAGAAGCTGCTGGTAGACCTGAAAATAGTATCCAGTCCTGCTTAATTCCAGGCTAGTTTGCTACCTACAGGGCAGCACTGGTGCCCAACACAACAAAAACAGTTTTCAAATTACAATGTGGTTCTCAGGATTTCTTTGGCGTATTTGTTCTTAATACTATCCCTGCTACCTCTAGTTCCATGTGATGGCCAAAGGCCCAGAACATTTCCTTTTCACCCAAATTCTCACTGCTAACCAGCTCTGGCCCCTGCTGCCCTAGTCCTACCCACCAAGCAGAAGTCCATTACAACAACTACAGTGTTGACACTGCAAATATTTAGGAAAATGTTTAGCTTGACCAATGTAAGTGACCCCTGTGAAGTCAAACAAATGTGAGTTCATATGCAAGAGTTTCCAGGGTTTAGTCTCCAAAAAGCAGGACACATTTTTATACTTGCTAGGAGATACCAAGACACACTACTGACAATGTGCTATATAACCCACATAAAATAAAACACTACTCCTCCTCTTTATATGCTGTTCACTAAAAAAATATTTTAATTGCAGCTCATCAAATGTAGATTCTAACATATTATTGCAGGAAACTGTACAAATAGATCACTAATTCTGGAAAAATACAAAAACAGCATCAATCAAATGCTTAGCCTGACTGTATTACAGAGACAGACACGAAAACTAAAGTAAATATTATAAAGTAAATATTAGAAATGTGTTGAAATGCATCCTTGTCCCAGTTTCTGAAGGAAGCAGAGTACGTGCCGACAACAGTGCAGTATTGTTTGAATTACTGTTTGGAGATGACAGTAGGACAGAGCAAGCAATATACTATTGATTAGAAATTGTATCAAAGAAATTATATCAAAGAATTGAAGAAATTTTAAAATGCTAAAGAACTCCATTGCTACTAAATGCTAGAATTAAGTTCACCTGTAGAAGTTTTAGTAAGCCCTACGGCATTTTTAATAGATATATTTTAAGAGATAGATATAGATAAACAGATAGACAGATAGATAGATGCAGAGGTATAACTATAGTCACATATTACTTTCCTCTGCTATCCTATCCAAGCCATTATAAGGATTGATCCAATGTCTGCATTTTGCTTACTCTGTAAGATGCATTATTAGTCTGAAGTAGATAACCATCAGTAGATAGCAAGTAAACAAGCAGTAAAGAGTAATTCCAGTTAGCATTCAAGGTACCAAAATAACAGTCAAGAAGATATCTGTTACTAACAAAAGCTTCCAAAATTAAGCACATTCTCCAGAAATCTATTTACTAATTGATGGGAGAGAAGACACTGGCACAGGTACATCTTTCACCAGGGAATTGACTTGTTGCCACTGATGATGCACTTCAATACACTGTACATGAATTTCAAGATAGAATTGCTTGCTTTTACAATTATAGAGTCAGAATAAATGCAGTGAAAGACTGCAAGAGCTCTTCTCTTCTATTCTCCCTACCAGCCCAAGAAAAGATATAACCATTACGCTAAACCCATTTTTCTGGTAGCAGACTTCACAAAGACCTTCATGAGTCATTTCTGTGTAGCAGAGAACTTTTTCGATAAAAAGAAGGTCTCAAAATTTTCACAGCCAGTAAACAAGATTTAAGAATCAAGAAACACTGATACATTGCATGAATCAGAGGAAATGCTCTAAGCTCAGCTTAAACAGTAAAGGTCACAGTTGTAGATATGGGTATCATCAGTGGATTTTGCCCCAAAACATGCTGCCATGACAGTATAGCAAGAACAGAGAGAAAAGCAAAGTGCTTATTAAGAAAACAGCACCAAACAAACTGTTTTCTCCATTAAACTAGAAAGTTTCATGTCAAAGATTGTTACACTGAGAACACTGTAATGGGTAACACAGTGCCAGTCACTGGCAGAGAGTCCTGAATCAGCAAAAACACACAAATCCCTTGGGATTCATAGTCTACTTGGTACTTAGCCCTACAGAAAACTAAGTGACCATCTGATTTGCAGCACAGCTCTGTCCCTAGCAGGTGGTGATGGTCACTGATGACACTGTGGCATCTGCCACACACACACACACGTCAGTTCTGCTGCCACAGCTGTGCCACCAAGGATGGGAGCTGGCTGCAATCACATCCTCTGCTAGACCTTGCTATTCCTTCAAAACACATGCTGCAGGTGGACCTACCACTAGAGAAAGTGTTTTGTTGGTTTAGTTTGCTTTGTCAAAATAGAGAACTTGGATATATTGGCAGAACCTTCTTCAACAGGACTCCTGGCCTACACAGCTATGCTGGAGGAGAACGGTAACAAAGATGTTATCTTTAAGTCCCCTTCATTTTTATGAGACCAAGGAAGACCATCCAAGTCACTACAGCACCATCCTATGAGTTTTAAGTGAAGAAACTAGAATTCTGCTAAATAGTTTGCAAGTCAAACATAGACCATGGACTGTACTGTTCAGCAGGATTTTTTACTTTCCTGCAGTCCCTGCTTAGATCATTCACAAGCTGCACACTTAGAATGAATATGACCTACATCACTGAAGGGAGTTATTCCTCTGTAGGATTAAAACCTACACACTTGTCCATGAAGATAACAGACCCCAGTAGTAAATAATCTGCTCTAAATTATTGACATAGTGAACAAACACCCTCTCCTCTTCCCGGTGCAATGAACTTAATAGTTTAAAAGGAACTACTGTCAAAAATGCAAAACAAATCTAAGAGTAGTTCCTGTATATCCTGTAGAGACAAAACCACCCCACTACAAGGAAGATGGTGCACTCCTCATCTTTGCTAAAGGAATAGTGAACACTTGACAAGGTATGAAGTCACACAGGCATGAATGACCAACACACCCAGACTTCGAATCTTCTCAACACATACATTTACACCAGTTGTACGTAGTTTTACACATAAAACCTAACAAAGAACAGTATTAATTTCATGTCATGCGCTCAAACTATAATTAACTTTGATTTAAATTACAATTATAACTGCTCAAATCAGTTTCCATGAAGGATAGTCAGAAAACAAAGAGGTCAGCAGCCACTGACCTGGTGATAGAAATTACTCACCTAGAACAATGCAGAAAAGCTGTAGCAAAAATAAGAATAAAACCCAAGCACCAATTCAACTTCTAACATTTCCATCTTTTCTTCAGCTCAACACCATCTTTTTCCCAGCACTCTTTCAATCAGTCTCTTCCCCATCTGTCTACATGACCTCATGACTTCCCAAGCCCATGTCTTTTACCTTTTTGTCTGCCTCTTCCCATTCTCAGTGCTTCCTTAACATGGCTCTTGATTTTTTTCCGTAAACATACCTCCCATGTGTTTCTGCCACTTCACTCAGGTTTGGATTTTATCCTTCCTTGCAGTGCTTAGGCTTTGCAAAAGGCAGACACAACTCAAGTAACACAAACTTATGTTTGGCAAAGCAGTAACTTACAAAAGGAAGCACTAAGCAATCTTTGCCAGAGATGCCACTACTACATTCAACGCTTTGCTCTCACCCACAAAAATACAAAATAGCCCAGCTTTGCTTTCCCTGAAGAAGATGGAAAGAGAGGTGGGAATAATGCAACATTAGAAAGTTAGTTTCATCTTCATTCTCTAAATAGATCTACAATATATTGTAATTAACTTTATCTAGAGAAGCCTGTGTACTTCAGAAAATTTACCCCAGCTTCTACAGTCCCAAAAAGCCAAATGCTTGAAAAGCCAGGAGCGTGATCACAGTCCACCACCACCATCCCTGCTAATCCAGAGCAGAGTGGGAGTAAGACAGCAAGCACAATTGCTGAAATTAAGTACCATAAAAAGGTTAAAAATTCACTGAAGTACAGGAAAAGTAAAAGAACCTTATGAAGAATGAGGGAATAGCCAAACATGCAGGAACCAAGAGCATGACCCAAGAAGTAAGAACAGGAGGACACAATAAATCAAACTACAAAGCCAAGAACAACTTTGCTTGAAGGCTGTGCTCATTAACATAGTTAAATACCTGCCCATAGACTGTGATCACCCCTTCCTCACAGACCACCCACAGTAAAACTTGTGTGCACTGTGCGAGAGAAGACAAAGTCAATAACTGTAGATTTATGTTGTTACATATATGGGAAAATTTTTTACTGTTCAAAGTGCATAAAAATGAGCACCTGGCATCTGAAGGTGTGCTAGCTTTATGGATTCACCACCCAGCACCCACTTCTGCACAGATACGAACTAAAATCAAGCATCTCAACCCTGTGTGTCCCTTGTCTTCCTTCACACCAGGTAAAATATTTGGGACAACACAATATCCTGGCATTCTGGCCACTCGAGAGCTCTCCCAGAGAAGTGTTGCCAGAGTAGGGAACAGTTGAACTGGCTGTGTCAGCCTGGGTCCCAATCATCTGGGTCCACTTCAAGAGTATAAAGAAGTCTGCAAGAGATACTGTGACTCCATCAGTCTTTTGTTGCCACACTAAGAGTGCTGTCTGGACTTTGCATGGTAAAGATCTGAATAGTGGTTAATTTATTTTAAAAATACCCATTAAAAATGAAAAAAAAAAGCAGCAGCAGGAGTTCAGTCATTACACAGGTACAAGAAAATCCAGTGGCACAGGGAGTTTCCACAGACAAAGGATTTCCCACAGTCTATTGTTGGAAACACTGTGACTCAATTGCTCATTTCTTGCTCAAGAGGCGGCTGATTCAACCAGAAGAAGATGCTGGTATGTCTCACCTTCTGCATTCCACCTAGTGCAGCCTAAATCAACAAAAAAACTGGCTTTGAGAAAACATGTGACTATATGTTATGCTAGTTTTGCATTACATACATTTGTTGCATTATATCATCTTTTTGCCAATGCCCTTTAAAGGCACACGTAATAAAATACTAAATCAGGAATTTTAACTACCACTGTCTCCTTATCTTGCTGAATTCCAGTTGGACATTTCACTGCAAGCAGGTGGTTAGAAGGTGAAACTGAGTATAACATGCTTTCAGATTCACTGCTGTATGAAGAAACTACTGACCAGAAAAATCACCAACATACAAACTCACAAAATAATCAGATAAAATGTGTTTTGCAGCTGGAGACAAATCCTGTTAACACTGTGTATGAAGAACAGTCTGCTTGTAAAAATTAATGACCTGCTACAATTCATTAGAGAAAGCCCTCAGGTAAGGAATTCAGATGGAACCCAGGAGCAAACCAGTGGAGGCTATTTTAAACCCAAGCCTTTCTACAGCTACTTCCAGGTGCAGACCTAAATTTGGCAGCAGTATCTATTTTCCAGAAGCAGATTTTAAGCTGTCTCTGACAGGTAACTGGAGATCAGCAGTGCAGTTCCAGAGGCATGGCATGCAGCTAGCCTCCAAAATAAAGCATGAGTTGTTATTTCTCAGAGAACAGATTGTAACTCTATTCTACTGCAGAAGTTATATACATTTCTTTCTCAAAAAGGTTTGTTCAGGATGCTGGCAGGGGAAAGTACAGAAAATTCCCTAGAGCGAGATAGGAAGCAGAGACAGAAGTGTGTCTAGAGGCTGACAGATTAGCCATTACCAAATTTATAATCCATGTAGGCTCTGAAATGTTAAGTATCTTGGAGCTGCATTTTTAAAACCTTAGGACCGAAAGAACAGCAAATGAGCTTGTTTTAGCAACAAAAATGAGCTACATTAGAGAAAAAAGGAGAAAAAATGAAAACTAACCCTTTCAGGATTTTGTAATTTTTGCACACCAGCATGGATAGGAACACAACAGATATTGCTGAATTCAATCCTAAAATTCATGAATGCATCACTGTCCTACCTAAATCCACAAAAGTACATTCACTTCAGTCAGGCAGTTAAGCCTGTGCTTAACTTAAAAGATCATGAGTGAATGCATCTGAAGTAAACAGGATTTGAGTGCTTTGTTGGTGAAGGCACAGGCTTCCTCTTCATATTCCTAAAGATGAAAAAAAAGTGTTTTGCTGATAGACGGAAATAATCAAAGAAGCTAAAAAGCCATTGTTAAAAATGACTTGAAATTCCTTTTATAACAATAACATATCAATTAATTAACAGCTTACAATGAAAATATAAACCAACTATGTTGCACTCAAGTCTGGATATACATCATTAATCTCTAATGATGAGGACTATGTTATGATTTACTAGAAAAGCTTTAAAATCCATGAATATTCCAAATAAAGGAAAAAGTTATGAACTATCCTATATAAACTACAAGGTCTGCAATTATGGTGACATCTGAGGTGAAATATTTTTATCTTATATTTAAAGACAGCATGGGAAACAGTGCCTGTATTTACTGCTGTCCAACACCTGCTGATGTAGACATAGTTTTCCTTTCAAACAAGTATACTTAATTATTTGAATGAAGATTTTTCAGTTAAGTATCTGACTAACAGTGATTTAGAAAAATATTTTGAAACACAGATTTTCCACATTGAAGGGAAATCAGGGATGCAATTTTGCCCTTTCTAGAGAAATCCATACAAAACTGACACCGAGAAGTCTATTTGCAGACACACACTAGAATAGGTTAACTTAGAAGTTGAGTTTTCCAGTCATGATGTGGCCTGAAAATGAAGGGATGACGTTCAGCCCAGTCTGGGACTGCCTGTTTCTTGCCTGGCTCTGCCGTGGAGCCCTCCCTTGTTCCAGGATGGGATGGGATGGGATGGGATGGGATGGGATGGGATGGGATGGGATGGGATGGGATGGGATACCCGCGGCCGCGGCGCCCCCTGGCGGTCACTGAACGGCCGCACCGGGAGTTTGTCCACCCTGTGTCCAAGTGGAGAACGAGACCCCGGCTAATTGAGCGAGCAATTAACCAGCTCACCCTTCATAAGCACCAGCAAAGTCAGGGGCCGGGCAGACTTTAAAGCATCGAAAGCATCAGTTCCCTACTGCCACAGCCACCAGTTTGTTCCTGAAATCAGCTGCCTCATTCATCAGTGCTTCCATCTTCCACAATACACCAGGTGGGTACCACTGGAGACTAGGATGTCTTAGCTACAGTGTCCTCAGTCATTCCCAAAGCACTGCTCTTCCCATATTCCCACTGGTGTAAGTTTTGTGGGGAGGAATTAGAAACTCTATTACACTGTGACAAACTGGAAAAAAACT
Organism: Calyptomena viridis; assembly: GCA_013390005.1. Taxonomy (NCBI): domain Eukaryota; kingdom Metazoa; phylum Chordata; class Aves; order Passeriformes; family Eurylaimidae; genus Calyptomena; species Calyptomena viridis. The sequence continues at coordinate 63,371 of WEIV01002229.1, forward strand.
TCAGTTGTATCGGCAACTTCAGTATTCTACACCTGCCAAAGATCTATCTTTCCAACTACGTACTGTTTTAACATAACATTTGTGTTTATTAAAATATAATATTTAAATAAGAATACGTTTTCATAACTCTATTAGAAGGGGCAGTTTACCTGGTTTACCATTTCTTCAAATGCTTTTAAATAATTATTAAGGTCTCTGTCCATTGCAGCATATTCTAACATGACTTTTTCCATACTGTTAACATCCTCTTCATCATCTGCAAAATAAAACATTTGGAACATGGATGATCAGTAGTATTATTTTCAGGCAGCATTTTTTTCTTTACAAGTATTTTATTTACAATATTGTTACTGTGAATGTCTAAAGCATCTGTAATTCTCAGGTGTTTTCAAGCTCCTCAAACACATACTTTTTTTTTCCTATTTTGCAACTGTAATCTCTGACATTTCTTGGGTAACTTGAACAAACATCTTACTCAGAAAGACACTTCCCTGGTTTCATGTGAACAGGAGAGTGTGTGTAATTTCATCTACCAACACCTAGTCATTAGGCAATCAGGATATTTTCTGCAAAAGTTATATTTCATGACTCATCACATTGCCTCAGAAATAGTCAGGAGAAACTTAAATGACCTCTCAGTACAGTATAGTTCACAGCTATAATTAGACCCCTTAACCCCAATAAACACAGCTACTGGAAAATCTGAACAGAGCCAGCATTTTATAACAGGGGAAATAATGGAAGACTGAATAACATTGGTGATTAAAGCAGTAAAATTCTAATTGCCAGGGAAAATCAATTAATACAGAACATGTGATTAGTCATTCACATCCACTTTTATTCTCTTCTTCATTCCTCCTAATTTCACTCCTTTCATCTCTAACTGCACCTTTGCTTTCCCATTCTAATGTTTCTGTGCATCTCCTCAACTGGATAAGGATCCTTTGTAGATGCTACAGGGCTGAGCAGCCACAGCCCTATCTCCTGACACAGCTTCATGTACCACACCAAATTCTGTCAACTGCAGGAGGACAGCCAGCCAGGAGCCCCTGACCCATGTAGGAAATTAGGAAGTTAGGAAACCTAAGTTTCCACTTCTGCAACTCCCATTTATTCCTACCCTGCAGTTTCCAGGTATAGAGAAAACAGCTGGAAGCAGCTGGAAGCTGTGAAGAGCCCCAAAGTCTGCCATGCAACATTAGGGGTTATCATCTAATGGGCCATTCCTCTTTACAAGCAGTTGAGTATCCAATCTGTGCTGTTACTTCTAGGAAGAAAATTGTGGTACAGCTGTTGAAATTACTTCTTTGTAAAGAAAGCAAAACATCTTCTGATCTGGCAAGTTAGTACACTGCCTAAGTTGCTAACTATATTATTATGTTAGAGCACAAAAATCTGTCTCTGGAGAGAGCTAACACAAAGCACTGTATATGGGATCAGCCTGAGAGCAAAATCTGAAACACATCACTCAGGGACAGAAGCTTCATACCACTGATGGATCCAGGAGACTGAGAAAAAGTGCTAAGATATATTTACACACAAAAGTTACATAATAAGCTATATTATTTTGTGAACATGGCAATTGCAGTCGTGACATTTCCCTTAATTATGTATAGGCTTGGTTTGTATCAATTTTTCATTAAGTAGATGAATGAATACTGCAGACAGAATCCTGGCATTCCTACAACTTTCTTCTGAATAATCAGCATTTCCTTCTCCCCTTTCCCTTCCCTCCCACCCAATTTCCATATCCTATCTGGCAACTATGATCATACTCTTTTTCCTTCCTGCTAGGAAGCATATGAAGTGCCTCCTTCAAGGCTGACACAAATGGCACTCCATGAATCACAGGAAAGGTTTGTGTAGCAAGTAACTGTCATTCTCCTCCCATGGCAAAAATGAATCATATCCACAACACAAAGAAACTACAGTGGCCTAAGCATTTTTTTTAGGGGATGAGAAGTTTATTGTTAAACACCAAGAGAGCTGTATTGATGCTGTCTTTCCCAATAGTTAAAAAAGCTTTAGGAAAATAATAATAATGTTGCATGCAACTTGAGACATGCATTAAAATAAAGCTCAAGGAGGTGGAACACAGCTCAGGCAAAAGGGACATTATCTCTAACTACATCTTGCCCTACATTTTTCATCTACTGACTGTTCCACCCATCCACCAGCTTGCTTTAAGTCTCAGTGCTGTTCACTGCTGTTTCCCTGTTGCTGTTCTCTTTCATGCACACAAAGTATGTTTTACACAGTGGGAAACTGCTGAACGTTTTTTGTAAAGCGCCACAATAACCTGCCCTTGGAGGCACTACGGACATACAGATAGATCTGAAGGACTATGGACAGGTCAGTTGTTGTCCATAGGTAGATCTGAAGGACTATAGACAGGTCAGTTGTTGTCCATAGGTAGATCTGAAGGACTGTATAAAGGTCAGTTGTTGTCCATACCCTATTTCTGCTCATTGACAGATTTAACTAGAGTCCACTTTCTATCTGCAGTTCAATCCAGAGTCCGGGGTGCTGGGAGCTAAGAGGACATCTGTGTTGTCCCCAGCCACTCACTTCCCCACCTCCTAAACAAGATTTAAAAGAAAATTTACATTATAGGCTATTCTATTTGCCTTTTAAAAACTTTTTTTTGTTCTACATTACACATGGCAATAACCTGCTGTGCAAGGCTCCTCTGCTTTCCCTTCCCCTGAGGAGCCAAGAGCACTTCTGCCCCTCACTGGTAGGGAGCAGATGCAGGGCAGGGCTTGGGTGCACACAATGAGAAGCTGTGGGTGACTCTTATGGGGGTGTAAAGTTTTACAGCTCACCAAGCCAGAGATCTCAGCACCTTCAAAGTTTCTTTACAGCAGACTCCACCATCAACTAATTAGAACACACCAGTTTACCTGATCTTACCAGGGAACAAGAAATTAGAAAAGAAAGACTGGCTTCTCCTCCCCACCATCCCACAACTCGCTCACACAAACCCCACCAACCCCTTAGTTTAACAGCACTAGAGTGTCAAGAAGAACCAAAATTTAATAATTGCATGAGGCTTTTGAATAATTCAAAAGGCATTGTCTGTTATCCACTCTGCAAGCCCCACTGCTGCTTCTATTTCAGTTGTGAGGACAGTGGAGATTCATAGTAATGAGATTCAAGGCACTGACTCTCTTCCAGCAGACTGAGCACAATGAATGCTGAATACCCTCCAGCCAGACCCCAGATACAAAGCCAGCTAACTCTCCAAAGTAAAACCTTGCACTCTGCAGGCCAACAACCGAAATCAAATGCGTTGCAAGTGCTGTACCAGTGCCTTTCTGTTATCTAATCAAAATTTATCCTAATCTTATTTCTAATTCATATCTAAGGAATGCATTCCAAAATCTCTGCATATGCTTTTAGCTACTGCTGCAAAATACCATCAAAGTTGCATATAGCAGTTGTCTCCTTGTTATCTAGGCTAAATATGTTGAGTTTAGTAAGCATTTCTTCAGAAGTCATTACCCTCACCACTCAGAGATTATACATTTTGCAATATTACATTTTTTACTCACAGAAAGCCCAGTCCAAGGCCATAATTTCATTTTCAAAGGCCCATGTGCATCATGTTAAATTAGCTGGCTGAATATGCACAGTTCGCAATTACAAATTCCAGCTCGCATGACTTCATGATCTCTTATTATAGTCAAAACAGGGATATTATTCTAAAAAGTCTCCCTAAATATTATAAAACAAGATTAGATAAAGTGACTAGCAAGAGTTTAATTTCTTGTTTCTAAAGAGCCTTGCTGCTGATTTAAGCCGTAATCAATCAGGGCTGAGCTATGTATCATGAACCTACAGTGTTAAAACAGAAGTTGCAATAACAGGATAGAGTCAAGTCAGCATTGATTTAATACTTCCTATACTAACACTCATCTAAAATTTACCCAAAAAACTTGCATTTCCTCCTAACATCTGAGTTCATATTTACTTTAGTTCCCTGCATACATCCACAAGTTAGCAAAATTTCTAAAGATTTTTCACAACTACCTCTTTCTGTGCAGAAGTTACATTGATATTTGCTCATTTAGGGTATTACAGCTGTCCTACAGACAGTACACAGCAACCCAAACAAGTATTCACTTCCACCACAGACTATCTTAAACACCACAGAATACTATGAAATTACAGAAAGGCTCGAAACTAACCAATATAACAGTACTTAAAATGAATGCTTAAGCACAGACAACGTGGATTAACATAAATACATACATACTGTCATATGTTACAGTATTGTCTAATGAAACTCAAATTTTCAATTTAAAGAAAACAGGACGTGTCAGTTCTACCTCTTGCACTACATATTAGTTTGCTTTGGAATTCAAGGCTATACACTGTTTTTCCCATCATTCAAGGCAACAGAGGAATGGTATACCATTGCCCACAAATTTTGACAGTAGATTTCAGACTTTTAGAACACTTATAACACAAACACCTGTCACTAGAGCCATTAGCAACAGCAGTAGTAGAGAGCTGTCTTCATATGCACCAGCAGCAGATAAAATACACTTTTCCAGCAGGTTTCAACTTATTGCTGACAAGCTCCCCAATTCCTTGATTTAGTTCCATCTTCTGGAGGAGAATGTACATTCTCAATTCAGGATACAGCTAAACATTTTTGCTGTTGGCTTTAGCAAGTCCTTCATTTTCAAAATCAAAAATGTTAAGATTCCCCTCTGCACCCCCAGGTTTGGTCTATTCAAAACTGTTGATAATACAAGTTGGACAGTAGATCTTGAAAAAAACTTCCAACCAACTCACACTTTTTAAGAATTGATTCACAACACACTTGGAGAAGACAGCAGCAGGATGTCCCTCTAGTGCCTGGACGCTCTGTAGTGAGTGGATACAGACCTATGCAGACCACTGTCTTATTTCCCTCCTCTGTCTGGATAGGCATGAACCTGCCTTGGTACTCCAGGTCATACAGACCAGGAGGAACTTAACAGGAGACCAATTGCTTCTGCAGCACTAAGGGTACATATTCACTTCTTCTCTTGCAGGTACATGGACAGCTCCTCAGAAAACTCTCACCAAAGATTTCTTTCAAAATCTCTCTTCCCTGACCTGTAACACACTTTACCTATCAGGCTGAAAAATCAGCAAAATGTTAATACAGAAAATTCTAAACTAAAAGAAATTAGAAGCCATACAAAGGAACAGCAAAAGATGGTAGAAAATCAATTCAATCTCCTGAAGGCAGGTGTTCTCACATAGAGAAACGGTTGAAAGTAGAATGTCCAAAAAATCTCCATGGAGCCCCCTGGATAGGTAACTAACCATTGTAACTCATAAGAGAAGAAAATTTGTTGCTGATTAGAAGGCAAACAACACACAGGAAATGGCAATTGGTGGAGTAAAGAGGAATTTGGGGCAGTAATTGCAAAATTTCCCTCCATGTAACAGTCAGAAGCTACTCACTTCTGAAGATAGTCCTCATGAAACCTCCAGCTGCTCAGGAAATGCCTTAACTGGGCCACAGAGTATTTGAAGCTGTATTTCTCTCTCTGTCACCCAATAAAGCCATTCTGCTTGCACAGAAAGCTCTTATATACACAGAGTTAGAGACAGAGTGTGCAGGAATGATTCTGCAGACCAATACCTTTACCTAGACCCCAGGACTCCACTGAAAGGTAGGTATATCTCACAAAATGAAATTATATGAATGACAGAAAGAGCTGCACTGGGTGGGTGGCCTTGCCTGAGCAAGGGGGCTGGACAAGATGACCTCCAGAGGTCCTTCCAACCTCAGCCATTCTGGGTTTCTATGACATTCCTAAATATCAAACAACCTCATCTCTAAACCATTCTTCTGGAAGATGCTTATAAGTGAGTTCGAGTCCTCTCAAGCAAAGAAGGAAGCTGAATATGAGTTTCTGGTATTCTATCAAAGAAAAAAATCTGAGTAGAAGTGAGAGGAGTGTGTGAGGCAGGATAAGCAGAACTTGTAAAGGAAAGACCAGCACAGAAGAACACAGATTGCACAAGAACTATCACTTGTGAATGATTTTTAAAGTTACATCTTATTTTCTATTTGGGTTCTGTGAAGAAACTGCAAATCAAACTGCAATACTTGGATTTAAGTCAAGCACTTTCCTGTACCTCAGTAAAGTCTTCTGAGGTTTTCTTTTGGAAAAGAGCGAGCCGTGCTTTTCAGTCTGGATTTAAACATTTGTTTTATTCAGCAAGTAACAGGAAAAAAAATCTTCAATTATCCATTTCTCTCTGCTTATTTTTTATTTTAAAGTAAGATGAGCCAAGAGTGTCTGTTAGATTACAGACTATACCTGACAAAAACTCCCTTGTCTTGTATTACAAACCATCTCCCTGCAGAACATGATAGTCTGAAATTGGAAGAGACAAGAGTCAGTGGCCCAGGAGGCTCCTGCCAATCCCATGCAAATGAAACCCAAGTACATTATATTGTAGCAAGTCAGAATTTCAACAGAAACAGACCACATAGTGTCTGAACGCCCACCCTGAAATATCTCAGTTGCTGAATGCCCAGTCTCAGATGTCTCAAGGGACCAGCATTTCCAGTGAGTGGCTGAAAAGAGTCATCCCAGAATGGGCACAGAGAAACTGAGGCATGCAGAATTACTAACTGCTTTTGAAAATAACTATATTATTCTATAATAATCATGAAACTTCTGCTCAACATGAAACTGCCTTAAGCTCCATTGCCAGCTGAACTAGGCCCACAGTGCTTTTGAAAGCAGCTACCTCACAGTACCTTTTTCCCCCGACTACCGGGGGAAAGCTAAAGAGTAATAATGGTCCCAGTTTGGATTTGAGAGCAGTAGCAAGATATACCAGATATTTCTGCCAGAATACCCAAACAGACTGCAATGTAAAGAATGGCAACACCTCTGATCGCCGACTGACACTATATGGAGCTATTTAAATAAACAGAGTTCTCACACAAGAATTTGATTTAGCAGAACACTCCAACATGTGCTGACATGATTTTCTGTATAAAATCCGAAGTAAAATATTGTTCAACACAAATAGAGATGGTTTAACTTAGGCTGAGGCACACAAATAACGCAAAGACATCAACTCTCATAGAAGCAAACAGACTTTGCCAAAATACAGAAAAACCTCTGTACTTGATGCCACATACAGCACCAAGACACAAAGACAGGTAGTATGCACAGCTTTCCCAATCAAAAATTGCCTTTTGCTTGACTAAACACTAAGGCCCAAAGAATTTCCAGACTACTTCCCTCCCTATAGACAAAAGAGACCAGCACTTGAACAGCACCTCTTTTCTCCTTACTAAATTCCAAGGTCATAGTGAGGTTAATCTTTATTTTGCAAATTAACACCTACTTAATTTTGCAGAAAGACCAATTTAATGTTAAAAAAGACAGTGTAACTAGTAAGCAGAAGCACTGAAAGAAGGATAAAGCATTTACAAGATGCAATGGTTTTGAGAAGCAATGCCAGCCCTCCACTGTCATTAACTGCACCAGTTTCCTGGCACTACTGTGATATCCCTCCAGAACTAATGTTCTCTCTTCAGCAAACGACTGAATCAGCATTCCTCAACACTAGCTACATCCACAAACCCAAGGAGAACAGAATGACAACAGCAAGAAAACACCAAGGCTGATGATGTTCGTGTACATATTCCTGGGCAACAGAACAAGTTTCACAGGTCATTTCCCCAGGCACTCATCCTTGCTGTTCCTCTTATGTTCCTCCTCTGCTGCCCATCAGCCAGAATAATATGACTTTTCTTACAGTAATATCATAAGCTGGATTAATGAAACAATTCAAGCTAAAAATAGCAATCTGTCCTCCGAACCCAAACCAAATCCCAAAATCCCAAACCCATGGTATTCCAGTAATGGAATCTGAAGTGCAGATATTTAAATAGTTGTACCAGTACAACTGAGGGGTGGCAAACTGTAGCAGGGTGGAGATGGGGGCAGGGGGGGAGGGATTTCCTAAGTCAACTTGTTTGCCAAGAAAAAGGTAGAGGAACCACACCTGTATTTTCAGAGTAAGTACCTGGCATATGTTATCTTCACCCAGAAATCTGACTAATCGTTCATAAAATAAGTAATAAACCTTCCCCATGTTTTCGTAAATATATTTATTTTTATATTACATACATTTTTATATATATATATATAAAAAAACACATATATCCCTCTCTTCTCAGTGGATTTCAACATATTATGAAATTACAGCTGAAAACAACATTCACTAATAATTTTAATGGGAAAGGATTTTTAATGGGAAAGGATTTTCATATGACTAACAAAAAGTTTCTTGCCTGTGGAGGCGTGGGCATGTCTGCACCACACAGCTCAGAGCCCCAAGATGCTATTGACCTTGCTTTTCTCAGAATGAGAGATGGAGAGGCCTGGGAATATTAACAAATAAGGGGGTTAGTGTTGTCCTCCTTCTACCCACTTTCTCCTCTCAGATCTTGATATGGTAACGTTAGAATTTGGGAACAAATTTTCTTGAAATATTTCCCCTCACAAGAAACAGTGAAACATTTGTTAAGGTGTTGTAATTGCTACTCTTTGATCCCTCAGAACACTTTCTAAAAACGGTATTTCAAGTGAAATTCAACTTTTAAAAGGTCTTTACAATTCTATAAAAGGCTCACAGGCTGCTTTATCTATGATTTTCCCTGGAAGGGAATATCAGCAAAACAATTTTTTTTTTTTATTATTCCAACAAGATTTCTAACTTGTTAGATCTTTTTTTAAGTGCAATTTCTTCTGTATCACACAAGATACCTACTGGCACATTAAGAATTCTACAGAGATAATCCATGCACTTTTCATTTACAAATCAACTGTATTAGAGCTTTCTGTTGTCAAAAACCAATTTTTCTCACCTTTTAAATTGCACTTACGGGTGAAAAACAAACATTTTAGTGTGAAGTGCAAGCCTGTCTCTAATAAAAGGCATGACTGTTATTAGCCGGCAGCTAACAACACCAATTATGTTTTTCACAAGAAAAACTTTGCTTGTGTTAACGTATTAGACTTCTCATCTCAGAGAAGTGCATTTGAAGTGCACCTTCATTAAACTAAATGAAGTAATTACTTAGAATTTCCTCCATTTGGGGGAAACAGGAAATGGCCAGAAGCAGGGTTGTGACACGGAACAGAGCACAGGACAGTCACTGCCCAGTGGCCAAGAGGGCAGAGCTGGACAGGGACAGTGTCACCCTCAGTCCCTCACTGCACACTCCCTTTGTACTTCACAGGTGNGTGGGCATGTCTGCACCACACAGCTCAGAGCCCCAAGATGCTATTGACCTTGCTTTTCTCAGAATGAGAGATGGAGAGGCCTGGGAATATTAACAAATAAGGGGGTTAGTGTTGTCCTCCTTCTACCCACTTTCTCCTCTCAGATCTTGATATGGTAACGTTAGAATTTGGGAACAAATTTTCTTGAAATATTTCCCCTCACAAGAAACAGTGAAACATTTGTTAAGGTGTTGTAATTGCTACTCTTTGATCCCTCAGAACACTTTCTAAAAACAGTATTTCAAGTGAAATTCAACTTTTAATGGGTCTTTACAATTCTATAAAAGGCTCACAGGCTGCTTTATCTATGATTTTCCCTGGAAGTGAGTATCAGCAAAACAATTTTTTTTTTTATTATTCCAACAAGATTTCTAACTTTTTAGATCTTTTTTTAAGTGCAATTTCTTCTGTATCACACAAGATACCTACTGGCACATTAAGAATTCTACAGAGATAATCCATGCACTTTTCATTTACAAATCAACTGTATTAGAGCTTTCTGTTGTCAAAAACCAATTTTTCTCACCTTTTAAATTGCACTTACGGGTGAAAAACAAACATTTTAGTGTGAAGTGCAAGCCTGTCTCTAATAAAAGGCATGACTGTTATTAGCCGGCAGCTAACAACACCAATTATGTTTTTCACAAGAAAAACTTTGCTTGTGTTAACGTATTAGACTTCTCATCTCAGAGAAGTGCATTTGAAGTGCATCTTCATTAAACTAAATGAAGTAATTACTTAGAATTTCCTCCATTTGGGGGAAACAGGAAATGGCCAGAAGCAGGGTTGTGACACGGAACAGAGCACAGGACAGTCACTGCCCAGTGGCCAAGAGGGCAGAGCTGGACAGGGACAGTGTCACCCTCAGTCCCTCACTGCACGCTCCCTTTGTACTTCACAGGTGTCAGTCCTGCTGCTCAGCAAACTGGAGCCACTTAAACTCAGCCACCTGCTCTGTGCAATGAACAGGAAGCCCGACGAGCAGGCAGCAGTGTGTATGAGCCCCAGGAACAGTTAAAGCAGTACAACACCTACCAAACAGGGAGGTAAGAACAAGATATTCCACTCACTTCAAGACAATCCATCACTGTCTTAGCTCAGTTCAGAGGTCACAGTTACATTAACACACAGAAAAAAACGCACAGATTCAAAAATAAGTTTCCACAACCAACAGCAACAGCTTCATGCAGACACACACGAGCACTGGTCGAGCACTCAAATGTTAGCATTACTGCCCAAAATGAAACAGACGGGGAAGGAAAAATGCCAGATTGTTTTTAATGGTTTTCAAATGCCCAGTATTTTGATTAGATACTTACAAACAAATTTTTTTTTCTCTGAACCCACACAGTCTCCCAATCTTCTGCTTCCACAACCCTTGGCATTGCTGACTTCCGAATTCAGAGAAGGTAATGAGCAGCCCCAGGCAGAGCACAGCTCTCTCTCACTAACCAGCTGTGGCACTGGCTGTCCTGCAGCTGAGCATCAAGCAGCTCAGGGTAGGAAAACTATCCAGTCTTACTATCCAGCTTTAGACAAATCTGGCTGGCAGGCAACTCTACATTTTACACCACTGTGAATAAAGCAGCAAAGTGTCCTACAACAGAGCTGACACTGGCCCACATACATAAAGGAATAAACAAAAGACAAATCGGATTCATAATACACAACTGATAATGAAAAGTTTGGGGGTTTTAAATCAGAAACACTGATTTGATAGATCATTAGAAATGTGAAAGTTACTGGAAATTGATATGAGCATCATCTCCAAAGTTAATCTCCAATTGTTTGTTGAAAATGCAGATACTTCCATGCACTTTGGAAGTATCTGTTGAGAGAGATGACACACAGAACACAACCAAAGTTAATCTAAAGGAGTCTAAGTGTTCAATGCAAGCAAAGGTCAAGTGATGTTCTCCACACGAAACATCCAATTCAGCATGAGTCACACATGGATATGGCCCTCCAAGTGCTAACCATGCCACAATACTAAAGCTAGGACCTTCAGAGCCCATGATTCCTCAAAATTACCAAAAAAATCCCCAAAGCCCAACACAAAAAAATGCAACCCACAACATAATCCTCTTGCACAGACAAGGCAAAGGCAAAGACTGCACACAAACTTCAAGTATAATGAAAACCAGCACTTCTTTCTGCCTCTAGCAGGCTTCCTTTGCATAAAACCTCTTCTGTGAATTGGCAGATCTCCTCTATTTGGCATGAATCACTGGTATGTGGCATTCATTCTGTTGCTTGCATGCTGGCAAATGACAGAGCTAAATCTTTCCATTGCTGGAATTTCATTTCCCACAGTTCATACAAAAAATTTGTCCTACTATGAGGAGCTGCTACTTTGTTATCGTGTGGAAAATGCAAAAAAGTGCAAAAAAGAGCAATGCAAGTCTGTATTGCTTGGATTTCTCATACATGTACAAATATTTATGATTTTGAGAGGAAACAGGAATCTGCTTGATGGCTTACAGTACACTGCAGATGATGGTCTCCCAGCATGCTTTTTAGATAACACTGTTATCTTTGTCCATAGTAGGAAAGAAGGAGCTTTGCTGGGCCTTATGGATTTTAAACTGATGGTTTTGGAAAAAAAAAAAAAAACAACAACAAAACCAGGAATATAAATTGAAACCAAATGTGGAAATGTTCTGTAACTAGACAGGAGGTAGAAGGCTCCCTCTGTTCTGGTAAACTATCACATAGCTATCAGACATTGTGTTGGTAAAATAAATTAAATACAGAACCATTGGACTCTGCTTGAGACTTGTGTAGCTGACACATACTAGTTGACAGAACGTTTTACCCCTTTATACTGATATGCTTTTGAATTTTTAATTTAAAATCTGGTTTTCTACAAAAGTAACTAGGCCAAGTCTCTACACTGAAGTATGTTCAGTGGAGGAGAAGCCTTGATTACCTTAAGACATCAGGACAGACTACACACCTCCAACAAAGCATGGATATAAACTAAAAATACCAAAGAAACACAGAATTTCAATGAGTTATGGCATACCTAATTCCCTTAAAAACAGCTGTGAATTAGATCCACACCCACAAGTAATAAACTCAAAAAAATAAAGTCTTATGAAAATGTCACATTAATCTACCCATACAGTAAAAAGTCTACTCACCCACTGCTTACTAAGATGATTAGTAAGGAAATCACAAGTTAAACTTTATTCATTTGCTTAAGAAAAATAGGAAAGGGGTTGCAAGGTTGATTTAACTCAGAAGATATTATTGTCACTTGACATTTACATGCAATGTGTAATTCCATTCCCACTTACAGTCAGGGGAAAGCCTGTTAAAATTACTTCCTTAATGTGTGAACACTTCTTTGAATTGTGTTCTTTTCATCTGCCACCTTCTCCTTAAGCCAGCTGGCTCCTTTTGTTAAGTCTTTTTAAATAAGAAAGTTCATTATATGTAATTTATGGAGCAGTTTGAGATTGCCAGTGCTGCTCTGAAATATAGCACATGTGTATTTCAGAGCACTCTATAACATTTGTTGATAATGTCAAAAAGGCAAGGAGGTTCACACACACATAAACTCAATGCCTTCAATATGAGACTCATCAGAATGATCACATCTAACTTCTCATTTTCATCCACATGAACCAGTCCTCCTTCCTCTTATATGCCAGACTACTTTTCCCATTTGTAAAAGCTAACACCTTTGCAGAAACTACAGCAGTTACTTGCATGTGAAACACCATTAGGAAGGCACCCAAATATCGTTTGCCATCTAGAGAACAACCAGCATACTGTCCTGCTTAGTCTTTCATTACACATTTCTTTACCACTTCCTCTTCTCCCCTTCTCTTCCTGCTCTTCCAGTTCCCCCATTCCCACTTTTTTCCCCCTGAGTACTTGCTAGCTTATTTTTCGATTATTTCTCTATGAGCAAGTGTTATCTTACTGGTGATCACAATCTTGGGAGGTTACCTTTCACTTTCTCCCACCCTTTCTCTCTTCACATAGTATTCTTTACATCCCACTAATAAACATCTGACTACACTCCTGCAGACATGGCTCTGGATCCATCCATAAATTTCATGTAAGTGCAAATCTTCACTTAGTGCCCTGTGTGTATTTCGGTGGTTCAAACCATTTCATACCACCTATAATGGCTCTTGGAGTTGTGATGCTTCCTGTTTGTCAAGTCACAAAAGGGAAAGATGACATCTTTGATAGACTGTCATCTTCTCCTGCCTTTTATTTTCCCTTTACACACACTTTTCCTGGCTACCTATCTTCTACCTTTTCCAATCACCTATCACCACTACAGGCAACTCACTTTATTTTTAGACTCTTGCAACATAATTTCCCCAAGCACAGAAGACATAAGGAAAACCAGAAGTGAATATGTACACAGGTTTGAGATAATTCATACATCCTCACAAAACAGCACTGACACCTTTTTTCTACAGAAGGGAAACTCATGCCTTGTGAACTTCAGTGACTTGCTCAAGCCACAGTGCAATGCCAGATTCATAGTACAGTCATTCCCAGCCCCAAGGACCCAGCAAAATCAGACTCTAGAGCATCTCAGTTGTTTTATTTCTTTCATATTATGTGTTCCTTGTTCTACTTCAGAAAAAATGAGAAAGAAAATAAGAAGGGAAGAAAAATAATCTGAAAATTATAATAAAAAATATTTTGAAGCTCCAATTCAGACCACCAACTTCTACCTGTCCTCCAAAGGAGGACAGTGTCAGTAATCATAAGGGACACAGAAGTCTTACATGTGATTCTGACTAATAAACAAATATTCCCCTTTAAATTCTTGGAATTTAATCAGTACATATTATAAGCTTCATTCTTCACTAGAGTGTCAGCATGCTATATGACATTGATGTAAACTTCATAAAACATGTCGTAAAACCTGGATTTGAGTCACAGTGACTTTTTTCATTTTTTTCATCTGAAAGTATTACAATTACAATTACTCTCATAAGTAATTCTATGTTCCCTGACCAAAACAAATTTGAGTATCAAAAAGAAAGAAAGGTAAAAACCAGTCAAAACTTCTCAAATTCTTGAAGAGAAGAACAAAGAAGAGAAAGGGAAAGAGAGGAAAAAAAATAATTCAAGTGTCCTGTGTCTATTGGTAGGGGATCAGGATGAAGGACTCCTTTCACGTTTTGACCAAATACTGAGAACCTTGCAGCACGGTGATTACTTTTCACCCAGATAAATCTCTTCCTAACGGAAAAAATCAAGAAGAGAAATACAAATGCTTTATATTCTTCATCTTTCTGAATGCTGCCAAACTCAGATCTTTCTTCTACTTTTGTGGGTTCCTCCTCCCTCCCTAGGTTTTTAGGCACACAATTATATCACTGAAAGCCAAATACTGATCTCCTTAAATTGATAAAAATTAAAGCCTTCACAGTGGGTTCTTCAAAGCCCACACTACTTTCTATATATATCACATGCCTCTACACTTAAGCAGGAGTTAGCGGTATTTTCTTATTGCCACATTTCTGTGGCAGAAATACGATGATAAGAAAATGACAGATTAATATACTACAGAGAATATTTTCATACAGTAAATTACTCAGATAAAATATTCCTCTCTGGCTTTTGTTCAAAGAGGTTGATTTATCTTTGTGCTGAAGTGCCCACACAAGACCTCTGCAGTACTTCATAGCATTTCGAAGCTGGAACAGACCATTAGAATCATTCTATTCTGATCTCATGCATAGCAGAGGCCAAAGAACCTCACCCAGCAATTTCAAGCCTATAACTTACAGCTGTAAGCTCACTCATTCTCTCAAGGTTAACATCACTAGAGCACAGAGGGTCTCCAAAAAGGTCTATACAGCATTTAAATCCCACTTATGATCTATTTTGAAGACTACTGAGATTTTATGAGGTATAGGACACAGAGAAATTTATACTGACTACAAGTACATGAGGTAACCCACCAGGTGACTGCAAAACTCTCTAACTCACAATGACCTCTGGGGGAGAAAATTACCCACTGTCTTAGAAAAATACTTCAGAGAACAGAATAAATATTCACACATACATATGCATGTATGTATTTGACACCAGACACTATGTAAATACCACGTACCAAAACCTGAGAAATAAAACTGTGCAGTTTTCATCTGGGCACTCATGAGAGTTCTGGCAAAATCCGAGACTGCCAACCATATGACCTTCTGTTCAGGTGCAAGCTGTCAGCACATTTCCATAAGAATGCACTAAGACAGTTATTCAGCAAGCTTGCTCTAAATCAAAACTGGATTTTACTCTGAATGATATTCTCTAGTTCAACCAGAACACACCGCCTTCATGAAGGATTAATTGTAAAAAAGCAATGATCTGTATTGATCTGATAACACAAATTCTCTTTATTAATCTTAATCCTTCATTTATATTTTATTGTTACTAATTGCAAGAGTACAGTGATATGGCACAAACATCTCTAAATTCATTCTAGGAGCAAGTTCCACAGTGCCACAACAGGTGAAGGAACAAGGGACCGATCTGCAGGAAAGTCTTTGCTGCCACCTAAAGGGTTTCCCTTTCCTTCAAACTGCGAAAGTTTAGGAACAAAAATACTTGGATGCACTCAGTTTACTGAGTACCCAAATTGAAAAAGAGCCAGCAGAACAAAACCATTCTGCTTAATATAGCTGCTTTCCCCTCACTGCACTGTGTTCTTGCAGTCAAAATTCCAGCTAGGAAGCAGTAACAACCCCACATATTTGTTTCTTCCCACTTTTTAAGATTACAGACTACAGTCTGGGTGGTTTTGTACAAATATAAAAGAACACAAATCTTTCATTACAAGTCATATTTTTCCAGATTTTGAAACAAGGCACATTTCCACATTCTCCTTTTTCAGACAGCTTCTTTGAAGAACAGCTTCCAGAATCAACCAGTGTATTCCAGCAATGGGCTCATAAGTGATGGCTGTAAATGTTGTAAGTAAACAGGGGTAGGAAAAAAAATTACTCCAACCCTCTCTTCTCAGAATCTTTACATTGACAAAGCATAGTGCACAAAAGATAATTTTTTGTCTTGAGAAAAGCATTTCACAAGAACCCAACCAGGCCTTTTTGTTTCAAATAAAATTACTTGAAGAAGAAATACTTAAAGTGTGACACCATTTACCTACCTACTTCCAGAAAACATACATATCTTTCTATTAGTTGAAAGGTTAGGTATCTGTAAGACAACACAAGAAACACAACACAATAGAAGAGCAGCGTATGTTAAGATTGAAAGAACATCTTTCCTAAATAGATTAATCTTAAGTGAGGGATTTGAAGGAAGACAAAACTAAAATGTTTCAGATTCTCAGAAATTCTATTTCACATATCACAAAATACAAGTTTACTTTAAACAACAGGAAAAGAACTCTCCCAAGAAGAAAGACATGATTTTCTTGCCTACATTGAATCTGTACACGTCACCAATTAGTACCACAGGCATTAGTGTAGCAGCAAAGCAGACCAGTGAACAGTTTCTGAGAGATAAAGGCCTGGGGTTAGAAAAAAACTTCCTCTGTGAACAGCCTGGTATTATGAGGAAATTCTTGCAGCTTCACAGGAAGCACCTGGTAGAAGCTAACATAGAAGGATGAGCTTCATGGATCACTGTCCTCTCTTATTTTCTACAGTAATATCTCACACAGTTAGAAAACATTTTTGTATAGCAAATATCAGCATTGGTATACCAAATATGAAAAGCCACTTATCTCCAGGGTGGTCTTCGACATTCTATACATATATTCTCCAATAAGAAAAAAGAAAAAAAAATAGAAAATCTACACTTAGGTTCTCCAACAAGAAAAAAAACCTGTATTCCTACAGTGCATAAAAAATTGTTTGCTATTTGCTTCTCATGAGCACCTTTACAGATATATGGGCTTGCAAGGGGAAAACAAGGTCTGATTCCTCTTGCAGAGTCCCTGCACCACAGGCCACAGCTTTGACCATTACGAGGCCACTATGAAGTGGAGAGTGACCTGACAAAACCACCACTGTTCATAAGTGATGGAAGCCAAGATGTGCAACAAAACATCTTGACACAACTTCTCTTCCCTGGACAAGAACAAGACAGCAAGGCAAAGTTTATCCTGCTCATTTCCTGAGCCAAAGGACATTTAGCTCACACCTCTTACTCACATGGGTTGTAAGGTGTCATTCCAGCCTTCACGTTATAGGCTGTTCTTGGGACAAGTATCTTGTGTTTTGATTATTTTTATGAAGAGCAATGATCTCTAACACCATGGAAACTAACAGAGCATGAGAATTCTAGAAGCACAGGTGTCAGCAGGTTGGTTTCTGGATCCCAGAACAATCACATCATAGTTATTTCATGCACAAGAACTTTGCTAATGTTAAGATTCATGTTATGGTATGGTACTGCAGGAATCCTGCATTTGAATTTACAATGAAAATTAAACTAGAATAAAGAGAAACAAAGAAAATTAAAATTAACCAAACTATTTGATATGCAAACACAGCTACAGAACCCATCTTTATACCAGAGTTTACACCATTTCAAGTAGAAGTTTTAGGTCAGTGACAGAGAAACTTCCATGGAAAGTTCCCCTGCCCTCCAGGATGAACAAAACTTAGAATGGACTGTTTGTTACAGCTTGCTGCAATGGGTTTAGAAAGTCACTGCAAAGACTAGTGGATATTCCATAGAAACTCATGAACTGCCTATTAAAAGGCTGCCAATAATTTCATAAAACCAGGCTAATCATGTCTCTGTGCTCTGCACTCCTTCCTTCATCAACGAGGGTCAGCAACATTTACAGCCACTCCTGTAAAAACCATTCTAAAAGAGCAGTGAGAGAAATCACAGTGATGTGGGTGATCTGAGTTAAATCCACATGGAAAGATCCTACACCACCAACTCATGTTTAGCTAATACTGAACAGGCATGATGACACAAATGAGAAAGTCAGAAAAGGGAGGACATTGCACATACAAGATGCAGTGCAGCACACATGGAAACAAAGCACAGACAGCTCTGGGACAAGGGGAACAGACAAATGGGATAAGCAGCTGGAACTGAGGTAAGTGCATGCAGAGGGAACAGGTTATGCAATGAGCAGACAAGAAGGAAAAGGCAGAGCTGTAACTCTTACTTAATCTAGGGCACATGCCAAAGAATTGTATCATTAACAGTTTTAAGACCCATGAGCCTGTTCTGTACATACTGGAGAGCAGAAAAATCCTTCAAAGCATAAAAAATAAAAAGAGGAGGAATTCTCACACAGAGAGATCTCCTGGAAGATCACTGCTATGTAATACAGATGACCAACAGCCATGGGTAGCAGCTGACCATGACATTTTAGGGCAAGTTTTTGAAGAAGAAGAAAATTAGCTCATTTTTTTTCCCAAAAAAAAGTAGTAACTGCTTCCCAACAGCTATTCTACACTTCAGGGCCTCTACGCTTGCAGTGGGAATGTGATGTGTGGTTGGAACAAAGTCCCATATATCAAGAAAGCATCCTGCCTTCTACTAGAAAACCCATTCAGCTAATTAGACAAAACCCTATCTGTTCATGCTTTCACATGCTTTTCAGAAGTTTTACGCTAAGAAATTCTTATCATCTTGTCTGCAGTTAGCACACTCTCCAGGCCTGCCTATTATTTGCCATTTGTACTGGACAATCCTCCCACTGAAGACAGTTCAGCAACCAAAAGAAGTTAAATTAGCAGTGCAAACAGCTGTTCTGCCAGGTGCAGAGGTGTCAACATGAAGCTTAAAGTTCACTACTCAGAGCAATTGAGAGATGTTGCCAAACAAGTACTTGTGACATGAGACTTAATAAATTCTTTTTTCAATCACACTACTGCAGCCCCAAAACAGATTGAGGCTAAATTTAGGAAGATGCAAATTATAGTAGAACTAAGATTATTTTACTTGCATTATAAATGATTTTGAACAGTATCACCTTCAAATTCTCAAATCTATTAGGACTCCAATCAGGCAAAGGATGTAAGACTGTGCTTAAGCTTTAAAATATACAGACCCCTGGAACATTGGTGGACCATTCAAGAATATTAATGCATCCTTTCCTTCAGTATTTTGCTAGGTTGTACCACAGAACATCCCAGAGTATTTTGTGCACAGGCAGGACACACACTGTGCACATCTGTTTTTCTACTTTTCCCTCTGCTTTTTTATATAGTAACATTTTAAAATGGTTCTATATCATAAAGGTGTTCTTTAAACAGAAAAACATGACCTTTAGACAATGTCAGTATCCAAAGATAATCAGCAGAAAGACTTAGAAGCACAAAAGACTTCTATTTCTTTTTAACTTTTTAACTTTACTTAATTTAATATTAAATAAAATGAGCTTTTAAAGTGGCTGTTTCCCTTGACATTCAGTTGGATGAAATTAGTTTTCACCTCTAGATACAGATCCTTAATCCCTTACAGGATCTTTTAAATTTTGTCCATTTGCCAGCACATGCTCACGTGGCACTACCAATGCTCTATGCTAAAAGTCAGGAGGGTCTCAATGGACAGGAAGGTCTTAATCTACAATTTAACTTCACAGACATCAACAAAATCACTTAAAAAATAAAATATTTTCAGGATGAGATGCATTATAATTGTTCTGCACCTAGATTAACAGCAGTTAACAGAAACTGCCTTGTTTTCCTAGAGATTGTATAACTTCATAAAAGAGCAATGCCTGACTTGAATATTTAACACAAGTAATTTCTTTTCATAAATCTATACAGGACTAGAATACATGTTTAATAAATATACCTAACAGTCAATGTTTTCACGATTTGGCTTATGAAGAATAGGAATTAAGAGAGGAAAAAGAAATCACTCACTGCACTAACTTTGCTTGTCTTTTTAGTTATTTATCCTTAGATATAAATCTAATTTCTCTCATGTACCTGTTACAAAAAATTTCATTACTAGTCCAAATAAACAGCATTCTCCAGTATGAAAGGCCAAAGGACCAAAATACATCCACAGAAAAAGTGCCTGTAAGATAAAATAAACAGTCACAACAGAACTCCTTGCTTCTACACAGTCTGGCAATGAAACCTGTCAGAAGCTGCACAGTTAAATTTTACAAATTTTACAAAGAAAATTAAAGCAAAATTCCAATGGCACAGCAACAAGAACACAGAAATATATTATCTAAGTCTTTCTCAAAATTCAATTAGTATTTTGCGTCAGAACACGAAGGCAAAGGAGGATAGATGGAGTAACAACTCCAGAAACAGAAATTACCACATATGAGTTGGTGGCAGGAGCTGAACAATCAAGTCCAACAGATCACATGATGCTGAGTCTAAAACACTGGAAGTTTACCAAAGCATGTCATGCCACAGAAACCCGGTGTCTTTCCTGATGGCATTCTGTAAGGAGCACAAGAACAAGAACAAGGAGAACAAGTCCAAGCAGAGTAATCAGGGGAATGAAAACCAAATCTTATCAAAGTGAGGACCTTCACTACTTGTTTATTACATGTACATACATCTGCAAGGAAAAGAGTGAAAAAAGACAACTATTGTAAGCAAAAACTTAACTCTGTAACACCAGACCAGAGGTATAATCTACAAATCCAAGTCTGGAATACTTTCTCTGGGATGGACTATGTTAAAAGGTTGTGCTTGATAATTCTATAACTATGATTCTACAGGAAAGTTGCCTCTGCTAAAGCAAAACGTGTCTAGGAGCTGTTTTCCAGTCATGCGATGTAACTTCACTGTAAGAATGACCACAGGGATTTCATCAGGAGTAATCTCCTCCTCTCAGAACAGAATGCTAAATATGGTCCTTTTGGTTACTATATTAAATGGACGAAGTAATTTCAAGGATATAATTAAAAATTAATGTTTCAGAAGCAGGTAAATGAGGAACGGGCATTTTCCAGGAATATAAGGCACAGACTTCCAGATGCAGACCTGCACAGTGCAGTTTAAATTGCCTTACACCTCCTCCAGTAGGGATGCAACAGGGGCTTCTACTGAAAGGTGAAATCACTCAAATCTTTTAACTACTGTATAAATAACTAGTTTCTGTAGTCCTGGGAATGAAAGAATTCAATACATTCGATGCATTTCCACGCACTGCTTGTGGCAAAGTAAGAGAGATGGTAACTGCTAAAGCAGAGGAAATAGAACTGGTTACACCAGTTTTACCTCAAAGGGAATCCCCAGCTGACTGTTCACACAAGTTTTCCATTTCCTCTACCCACTAGAAATGACATGTCAATTGTCTCTGACAACAGTACGGATAACAAGGTCAAAGAAGAAAGAGAACTATCACACCAGACAAAGAGAAGAACATTCATCCCGATTGCACATAATCCTTGGCTGAGTTGAGTGCAAGATTTATAATGAGTCACAAAGCACTTGTTTCAGGGGGTTCTCGTTCTCCACTCTTAATTAAAGCTAACAGGGTTTTGGAGCTTTAAAGTTTTTACTTTTTCCTAGTGAAAATATTATCACAGATCTAAGATAAAGAAACGGGTCACTTCGTGTTTGTCTTTGAAAAGCAGCTTTGCAGTGCCCCTTTTATAGTTAAATAGCAATGACAAGACTAGCAGTAATTACAGATTTAAGGTACCCCACTCCAAAATGTCCAAATTGAAGCACCCTAAAGACTTGATTTTCAGCAGAGACAGCATTTAAAAAAAACTGCATCCGCTAACAGGTGCCTCAAGTTTTGTTCTCAAAATACTTAGCATTATTTTAATATATCTTGCCCTAAATGTCAAATAAAACACACACAACGAAGCAATATGACAATGAAAAGTCATTTTATTCACCCACTTAAGAGGCCTTCTCCATCTCTTTCAACAACATTAAAGTTTCTACAAAGCTGTAGGATAACAACCACTGGAACACAGTTAGTCTTGGGTGTTACAAAACAGGGGCAATGTTTTCCTGGTATTTACATTTTCACTAAATTTATCATTTAAGATGGTGAAATGATTGAATGAAAATGCTCTGGCCCAGCCAGAAGAGCTACAGTTTCTATAATGAAGACAGATATTAACAGTAACTAAGTCAAAACATGTAGGTCTAGGACTCATCTGTCAGATTCAGGATACAACAGAGAATATACTTACTGAAACTTTCCACGAGGTCAAAGGCAATCTTAGTAGCAATATCCATTCCAGAGTTGATGTAGGACTGGGAGTTTTTCAATGAAGAAAGAGCAGAATCGATTGCGTTGAACGAGATTCTTGCGCCACCTGACATCTTTAAATTGTTACTCTAGAAATAACAGGGACAACATTTTAAACACAGTTTAAAATGAAAAGAATTTGGGAGAGAAAACATAAGCATAGACAGCTCACCATAAAGCAGTGTCAACAGAAGCACTGAAACATCAGGGAGCAGGGCTGAAAATTTAAATCTCAAGATGTCAGTCATTTCAGTGAGACTGCAATTCACCACAGGATTTCAATTCATCTCCTATTTAATATTAAGCAAAACTACACCACAAAAAGCAACTGGCAGTTTTCATCTGCTCATTCCTACTGCTAAACCACAATGAGGTTCAAACTCAATGATTATGTCTGCTTGAAAGGCACTGCTCTATTTCAGATCCAAAAGATCCAAAGAAGCCAACATGCCCAAAAATTCATCTGTGTTTTCTAGGAATATTATCAATTAGGCTAAAAAGAAATATAATTTCTCACATTCAATTCAGCCTCATCAGCAGTCAGCCACTGGAAAAAATAATCTAACAAAAGGTCACTTTATTAAGAATGTACTTAATAGTAAAACATGTAGCAACATTTTTAAATAAAGGTCCATCTTACAAGTGTTGCCTACTTCCCCGGAGATGCTACAAACTTTTAGTAGCCATGTTCCATTAGCACAAAATAAAGTCACACAGGTACCATGTTCATTTTCCTTATCACCCTCTGGCTTTCCAGTACACATCCACAACCTACAGCCCTGAAGGGTTTAACTGCTCCTCCTCTGTCATAACACAACCTTCACGTGGTTTTGCTTATGCTGTGCCTATCCACACTGCTCACATCCATTGGTTCCTTCTCAAAAATCCCAACTTCTGCTCTTCCTTCTTCATCCTTTGCCGTAACTCACTTGGACAACATGCAGCTACTGTGAGAAACACGAACCTGGTGTGCAGGATTTTATATTTCAAATTGCAGACCAGAAAACTCTGATTCAGCTTTAGACACACTAAAAAAAAACCCCAAGAAACAATAAACAGAAGTCTTGGATAGACAGAAATACTGCATTAGTCCATCTAAAGAATAAGTAAAATGTTCACAGCTATGCTGAGATGCTATTGAAGGAGATAGAGAGCAGAACCCACAGCCAAATTTGGGGTACACCAGAAGTTTTACCTGAACAGTACACAAAGTAACAAAGGCATGAGTTGTTCTGTCAACAGCCTTTGACAGACAATTATCCAACAGCAATCTGCAAAACATCTAAATAGAAAGTGCAGTGCTTTGCCCAGGCTTTACATACCTAAGGTTGTATCTCCCTCTACTGCTTCCCCTGAGACTCCAGAACTTGAGCATATATCTTGAGTTCATCCGTTCATGAACAACATTGCCACGTTTCCCACAAATACCATGCAGACTATGAGACCTGAATATATCCCGTCACACTCTCCTCTCTCCTAATGTTTATTTCCTATCTTTTTCTTTTTTCCCCACTTATAAATGTGCTTGTCCAGTCAGTACTATTTTTTAGTACATCACATTTAGGTCATATGCTTCCAGCTATATTTTAACAGTTCAACTTCACCACAACTTGAACTTCTTAATTACATACAAATTACCTTCCTCTCTATCACCTAAAGGTGCATCTTGTCACAGGAGGCAGGAGGCTTCAGCAATAGCTCTAGTTACGTCAGCTCATGCTCTCCCTGCCAAAAGATGATGATAGCTATCATTAGAGATCTTTAGATCAGTCAAACTGACAACAGAAGACAGGGAAAAAGTTCCTCACGCAACTCCTTGAAAGCGAAAAAGAAGGATGCTCTTAAAAGATTTCATAACAAATTCCTTCAGCTGGTACATTATTTAACTTTTTCTTAAAGTACCTGTCTGCCATCTCTTAGCAAGACTATTTGCATAGAACCTCTTGATCCAAACATACACTATCAAGCAGTCACATAAAATCATGTTAGCAGCTTTATCTTTCTGGGCCCATTTAGTGTATCAAAGTTAACAGAGGGAGCCAATTCCCCTCTCGAACTTGGTAAATCTCACTGAGAAACTCTGTTGTTCTTTTGGAAATTTCACAGATACACTCTGTGAAAGCAGGAATCTGAAAAAAAACCCAACAGTGAAAAGTTAAAAAGGCTCCTTCATTCTCTTGACATTTGTGGAAGCACTAAGCAAACTAACACAAGAGCAGAAGTTACTGGTTACAATATTAAACCATGTCATTGCATTGGCAGTTTCATCTCAATTTGTCTTTTGGAAAGTAATTTCTTTTGCACAAAATTTCCTCCTTTTGTTTTTTAATAAAAGATTATTTTTCTTCGAAACTGCTTAGGATCCTGTAAAGCCCCAGCCCACTCAGGGGGTTTCGTGGACAGCAGTGCCTTTGCCCTGGGTGGTGCATGGGAGAAACAACCAAATTCTATGGGGGCTCAATAACAACTTTTACTTGCAAACTTTAGAATATTCAAATACAATAAGGTACTTGGCAAATTTTAAAATATCCAGACAAAGTAAGGCTCTTCACAAACTTTAACTCAGCAAACTTTAATTTATCCAGACACAACAGAGAATTTACTGGAATTTTTTGGTCCAGCTTACAATGTACTTTGAGAAGAAGGTAGAAGAAGAAAGCGAGAGCGAGAAAGGAAAGGGAGAGAGATAATCACCACCCCAGGATCCAGTGTAAGTTCAGCAGCTTCTAAATCCCAGGCATGGACCAGCCTTGGCACAGTGTCGCCGTCCTTTTATCTGCCCCACTTCGACATTCCGGGGCTTACGGCAGGCCAGCCCTGTTCCCTCATCACTTCCCACCTGGTTGTTTCGAGCCACTCAACCTTTCCTTCGGTTTCCTACAGATTCCAAGCAAAGATTTCATTCACTCCCGAATTTTCTAAGTGAACTCTTCAACTTCAGCTTGCAGCTGTCCAATCTGCCTTCCGGGGAAAGGCCACATTCCTCACTGGAATTGGTTTCACAGCAGTGTTTTTAAGGCACCCTTTTTTTGCCGGGAAGGTCTTCAATGGGTGCATCAATGAATTACTCATCATCTGCAAACCCCAGAGCCCTCCCTTCTGAAAAATACAACCAGCAAACTCAGCGCTGAAAAGGAGCCCAAGTGAGACTATCGAGATCATTTTTTTTCCTTTGAACAAGTGATCAAATGGTCTAGACAGGAGACAGAAGCAGAAAAACTCACAGTTCCTGTTTTGTCTCTTATTTCAAATATTTGAGCAAATGCCCCGAACTCCCTACCTGACCCGGTCCGTCACGCACCGAGGGACGCGGCCCCGCGCCCGTCCCGCCGCNGGCGCTGGCGGAGCCGAGCGTCCTCCGCGCTGCCGGGGCAGAGTGAGGGCGCCGAGCCGGGGGCGGCCGTGTGGGGCAAACCGTGAGTTCGGTGGTGGCGGGATGGGATGGGATGGGATGGGATGGGACGGGACGGGACGGGATGGAGTTCGGAGCCTGCCCGGCCGGTGCGGGTCTGGTCCCGCCGTGAGCCCTGCGGCGCAGAGCTGGAGGCGGCTTTGGGAACCTGGGAGCTCCTTCTGGGTCACAACATTTTTGGGACAGCTCACTATCATCTTGAATTTATCACAGTGGTTCCGAAGGTTTTTAGGGAAAAGTCAAGCCCGCTCATAGCTTCCCATAAATGTTTCTGAAACGCAGGCGCTTATTTTTAGCAGTGCTGTGCGCTCTGTGCCGCAGGAAACATGTCAAGGAATAAACTGTGATCAGGAAAAAACTGTGACCAGGAAATCCAACCACGGCATGGAAGCGAGTCCTTCAGCAATAAATAAAGGAACGGAGCTGTGTCATTTCTATGAAAGTTTTCCTTGTTGCTGAAGCCCATTACGGTCACTTTGGTTGTATTTTTAAAGTGGCTCTTGAAAACACGTTATGAAGTGGTTTTGCTCTCCTCACTCCCATCTCCTTGTGTGGTCACAATTGCTTCAGTTATTTGTGACAGTTTCATTCTTCAATAGTGCTCTTCAACTTTCGTAGTACAAAAGATCACACTTCCCTTGCCTGGTCACACAGGTCAAACACAGTTCATACTGAAGATTAATTCAGTGCATTTCTTTTTTTCATTTTTCAACTTAGATTGCATAAATTGAAAGATTGGAGAGTATGTTTAAAAATCCACAAATTAAACATGAATCCAAACCACTCTCAATGTGTGTGGGTTTGTTTTCACAGGTTATTAATGGCACAGCTAGTTTCCTCCTCAGGCTTTCTGCTTCGAAGAGCCTAAAGACTAAGGATCAGAACTGGATTGCAGGACTTCTGCTGCTCTGTGGCATCCAGCTCCACAATGGTGGATTTCTTGGCTGAAAACAATCTCTGTGGTCAGGCAATTCTTCGGATTGTCTCCTGCGGAAATGCCATCATTGCAGAACTTCTGAGACTTTCTGAATTTATCCCTGGTGTTTTCAGGCTAAAGGACAAGGCTGATCAACAGAAATATGGGGATATCATATTTGATTTCAGTTATTTTAAGGTAAATACTTTTATTGTTGAACTTCTTAAAGCACTGCTGTTCTACATGAGGATGCTTCAGTTTATGAAACTGACTATTGTATTTATGACTAACATTCTTCAAAATTGACTGTCATAACTTCTTACTTGATTCGTTTTTACCAAAAATTAACCAAACTGAGGTAGCAATTGGGATGTGTTTACATTCTAATGTTCTGCTTCTGGGCTGTCTTGTGTTTTATATATGTTTAATCATACTTGGCCTCATCTTACTCATTTTAGCAAGTGGAAACAGTCTAGGAACTCAGCAGGATATAGGTATAACCAGTACCTGCACTGAGAGTATCAGGGCAGGAAGGGGTCGGCAGTTCTAAGTGCATTCAAAAACACCCCAGGCTCCATCTTCCAAAATGTTTAATGAGTCGTCTGGCCTGTGAATTTTGATAGATACCAATTATATAAAATGTGAGTTTTGGATTCTGGGGAGGTGGTGGTAGTAGTAGTAAGAATAATTTTTTCCTGCAGTACCATTACATTTGCTTTCACCAGCAGGTTCTGAGCCTGTGCAGTTGGTTGTTTTCCTTTGGAGCAGTGCTGTGGGCAGCGTGCCCATCTTGGGCTATCTGTAGCTTATTCTTTGCAGCCATGAAAACTGCTTTCTGCTTTCCTGTCTGACACTGCTGTGATTGTTTGTTCACTGGACCTGTCACATGTGCTGAATGAATAAATAAATCAAGGAGCAGTGTCCGTGGAAAGCCCTTATTTCCCCTTCAAAATAAAGCTTCTTGCAGCACTAAGTTCCCTCTGTCATTTTCCAGTATTCTTATGAAAGAACTACCAAGACAATCTAATCTGACTTTATTTGGATTGTACAAGAGATGTTAATAGTAAGGCAGGGGGGGATTTGTAAAATTTTATTCTGTTTTGTTTTAGTAAGAGTTGTAAATTTCAAGCACTAACTGTGAACCTTGGATACAAAAAATCCCGAGCACAAATAATTTCACAATTAGCTTTACATCTAAGTGCTTGTTAGAAATCTTTCTTTTTTACACAATTTACTTGAAAATTTCAAAGCAGAGAGCTATAATTGGTGAGAAATACAATAATCCTTAAAACTGTAGTATTTTTGAATTTTAAGGAAGCATAGCAGTGTGCTGTTTTTCAGAGTTAAAACCCAAAAAATCCATAAAAGTCATATTTACAAAGCTGAGATTAGTGAATTTACAGATATTTTTAGTGCAAATGCACCGCATTAGAACTATCTAATGAGACATTTGAGATTTTGAAAGTTGGGACTGTTTCCTTTGTACATTTGAACTTCACAGGCTGTTTGGGGCCTGCTTTTATCTTTTGTTTTATGTAGATATTTTGCAAAAAAAGAGAAGCAGAAAAGCATTCTTAAATCTCAAGAAATTTTTGGCTAGGTATTTTCAATTAAATGTTAGTACTGTTTTCAATTAAACATTAGTAGTATTTTCATTTAGATGCTGATGGTAAGACCAAATGGTGTTTATGAGAAATGTGACAGTGGTAAAGGGTTAGAAAAGTTGTATTATTGCTTTAAGGAAGTCAGGTTCTTTGTCCCAACCCTTTTTCCCTCACAATTGTTAATAAAGTTTCTGCATTAATTTGGGGGACAAGTGTTGAGGTCGATCCAGAATCTGTAAAAAAACCCAGGTCTAATACTTTTAAGCAGTTGGAATGTACCAGAAGATACTAAGCTTTGTGAGCCCTCAATGTTATAGTTTCTATCTGAGAAATCAATCAGATCAAATGTGTAAAGGAAAAAATTCCATCTGGGAGATAGTTAGCACTACACAAAGCAGTGGCTCCAGATGCTTTGGGCCTTTACAGAAAGCATTGACTATTCTTTTCCATTGGTTACATAGGATAAATCGTAGTTAAAATCATTGCAAATTGTAACAAAGTGTAAAACTCATCCTTATGGAATCAATATTCAATCACAAAGTAGCTTGGAAAACTGCAGATCCTTGTTTTGGTAAGAAATGTTAACTCTGGTTTGCACACAGTGCAGTGGGTGTACATGGTCTGTTTCCTACTGAAGAGAAATCAAGTAGAGTTCAAAGTCAAATATTGTCTCTAAAGGTGAATTTCTTTTCTTAGGGGCCTGAGACATGTGAAGGCAAACTGGAAGCCAAACCTGAGTTACTGGATTTAGATGAAGAATTTCGTGAAAACAATATTGAAATTTTGACAAGATTTTATCTTGCTTTTCAGAGTGTACATAAATACATTGTAGATTTAAACAGGTATGGTATCTGAAATACATATGGATTTTCAAAGACTAGATTACTGGTTTGTCTTATTGATGACAAGCTTTTTCTGTGCACCTGGAAATCTGGATCACTGTAGTAAGCACTGACTTTTATTCCTACTGTTTGTTCTCTACCACCTTAATATATAACTTGAAAGCACTTAACTTCTCTACCTCATTTCCTTAATTGGAAGCTTGAGCTAGTTTTTCTTCTTTATCTTGGAGATTGTTGTGAAGATATTTTTAATAAAAGGAGATTCCATATCATTAACCTAAGTTTTTTGTGGTCTTGCAAAACAGAATATCAGGTAGGGTTTTTTCTTTAACTTTCATTGGCATTATTTTCTTGAACTTAATTTTTCAGTTGGAGTTGCCAAATTCTAAAGATTGCTACTCTGACCTGAAAAAACAAAATGAAATGCTCTAAGAAAAAGTTCCTCATAGTCTTAAGCATGAGGATTGGTTTTGTTATTGATGTTATATGGAAATATTAAATATTTACTATTACTTATTAATAAGTAGTATTATTGGAAAATCTTTTAATAGGAATAAGTTTTCTATTAATTAAGGTGAACATTCTCAATTTCTATCTCTACCTTCTAAATTGTGATTGAGATCAATTTATGGTATTTCCAGGAGACATTTTTGAGGTAACTTGGAAATATGACAGTTTTACTAAACTTTTGCATGGAAGCCTTCTCAGGCTGTTAATCATCCATAGCAAAGTTAAGAGAATGAGCTATAAGTTACCAAGTATCTTCTAATGTCTTTCACATACACCATCAGGATATGGAAGGAGACTTTTCCCAACTGATTGGCACTAGCTAGGAGTTCCAGTCTCTCATTTTATAGTACAGCATCTCTTCTTGTTTGTCTGAAAAACTCCGTGCTGCTTGTACTAGGGAAATGTTCTGATGCATCTGTTGACTTCCAGAGAAAATTGACGGATTGAGTTTAAAATTGATGAGTTCTGAGTATATATGATTTGAGAGTAAATAGTCAATGGCCAACTTTTTGTCATGATTCCTAGATACTTAGAGGACCTCAATGAAGGAATTTACATTCAGCAAACATTAGAAACAGTCCTCCTTAATGAAGATGGAAAGCAGCTTCTGGTAAGTATTGACCAGTTTTGTAATAGTAGAAAATGAACCCACTAATTCAGTGCCAAACTAGACAAAGATTTAAGTTTACCAAATGCATGAAAGGGCTGTGATTCACTTTAGGGAGGACGAAGACCAAAAATCCTCAGTCTGCCATTTTTCATAGTGTAATATCATACATATGTAGTATCATAGTGTAATATCATACATAGCTGATATTGGGTTACTTTGCCAATATGTTTAAGTGTTGCTACAAAATCGTGTTCATGTGATTTTTGTTCTTCATTATTTCTCTTTCCAAACAGTGTGAAGCACTGTATTTATATGGAGTCATGCTACTGGTCATTGACCAGAAGATTGAAGGAGAAGTCAGAGAAAGAATGCTGGTTTCCTACTACAGATACAGGTAGTGTGTATAGGTAGGCAGAAGCACCCAAGGCTGAAAGGATGTAAGATGCAGTATATTCAGTAACCTTGGTTTTTGGATTAAGATCTATGAAAGTATTGATACCTTTTTCATCAACTCACCATACACAGATAATTCAGCAGAGCTCTCTGAATATTAGTAGAACTCCTTGCTTTAGCTGTGTTTGCAGGTTTAGCTGCAAAATGAACAACAGATTTTTCATTCTGTTACAGACATTTGAAGTCCACAAATAAACTTTCAGCTAAAGGTTTAAGGCTGCAGGCGCCAGCTAGGAAAGTGTCATAGGTTCCCAAATGTGCAAGGGAAATTTCTGAGAAGTTCTGAGTATCTGGATGACAGATGTATTGCAAGTTACGGTGCTCGATAGGCAAATTAATAATGAGTTCTCCAGGGTAGGTTGACAGTGTCATGGTATGACAGCTGGGGTCTCAAAGGATATCAGTGCAAACACTTTCACACATATAAAAAAGGGGGGTAATGCTGCTTTGCTTATGTTTGTGCCTCTCAGTATATAATGAGAGATTATTTAACTCTGGAATGCAGAAGTGGATCGACAAGGGGAAATGGGAGGAAAAAATGAAAAGAACATAAACTCCACCTCTGAATATAAAACTCCTTGTTTCACTTCCTGAGTAGAGTTCAATTTTCTGTTTGTGCTTTGTGTGCTTATCTGGGATTTCAGTATGGACATTTACCAGTGTCCTCCTGTGATGCAGTGAACATTATATTCATGGAGTAAACAATCAAAAATCTCCCAGGCCTTCATATCTGTTAATTTTCTTGTGAGAAGAGTGTGGTTACAAGGGGTGGGAGAAAAGGAAATTATTAGGTCATTGTTGGAGTCCAGGATATCTAGGTCATATAGCTCATATTTTTGTTCCTTTCTTTTGTAAAACAGTGCAGCCCGATCCTCTGCTGATTCCAATTTAGATGATATTTGTAAGTTGCTTCGAAGCACTGGATACTCGAGCCAACCTGGAGCTAAAAGACCTCCAAACTACCCTGAGAGTTACTTCAGCAGGGTTCCCATAAGTGAAACATTCATCAGCATGGTTATCGGCCGCTTGCGGTCCGATGACATTTATAACCAGGTAAGTAACTCTGAGACAAAAGAGGAACCTAAAGGGAAATATCAAATTCTTAGGTTAGTTCCTCAACCATGATGTGCAAAAAAAAACCATAAACAGTAGAGGTTGTAAGGGGTTGATATTGAGATTCCAAGCCCCTGGCACAAGCAGGGTCAGCTAGAACAGGTTGCCCAGGACTGCATTCACTTGGATTTTGAGTATCTCCAGAGGTGGAAACCACAGAACCTCTCCAGGCAACCTGCTGCAGTGTTTGGTCAACCTTGCAGTAAAAAACATTTTTGTTTAGTGTCTTTAAATCATGAATTATTGGCTACTCTTAATAGCTCTAATTCCTTCCGAGTTTCCTGTTCTTTTAGTTACTGCAGAGATTTATCATCCCATA
This sequence comes from Calyptomena viridis, assembly GCA_013390005.1. NCBI lineage: Eukaryota > Metazoa > Chordata > Aves > Passeriformes > Eurylaimidae > Calyptomena > Calyptomena viridis. The sequence goes on from WEIV01002229.1 coordinate 95,625, forward strand.
GTAGACAATGTGTTTAAAAAAAGACGCTAATATTGCAGTTCTTAACCATGACAATTGTATTAATAAAGGAAAGGACATAAATTGAAGCAAAATATGAGTAATGGCTGCTGTATTTACAGTCTCTTCTAATGTGATTTCTTTGAGAGCTTATTAACAAAGCATTTGCTTTTGAGCAGGCTTCTGTCTTCAGTACAGACAAGCAGTATTATTTCTGTAATTAGTGGCACACTTTCAGTGAGTCCTGGATAACTGAAACAGTATAGATTCCAGAAAACCAGCATTGAAAGATTAATGAATTGTTATAATAAATAAAGGCTTAAGTCTTTAGGCAGGAGTAATAATTTAAAAGTAGGAACCTTATTGAAAGCACCTTTGTACTTTGGACAGACAATAACCTTCAAAGGGAAAAAAATGCCTTTTCAAGTACTTTATGTAAGAGATTTTTAAGTTGTGAGAGTTCTAGATACAGACAAAAACTAACTTAGCAATTTGTCAAGGGGGTCCATCCACTTTATAACGTAATTTTTGTCTCTTGTAGGAAACTGAAGTGTTTGTGAGACTGTGCTCTTGTGAAGTACTTAGTATTTTAGTACTTAGAATTTTAGTTAGGATGAAAAACGTATCAAAATTACTTGTCCACTTTTTTAGAAGTTAATAGAGGTTTATGGCTTTTGCATTAAAATAATGCTACTATTTTTAGTTCTGTTTTGTAGTGCTAAGTTGATGATGAAAAACATAATGATCATAATCAGTGTACTTTTTCCAAATGTAGTACAAAAAGTAGTGTAGAAATCTTCAGTGCAATGCAAGCTGATTTACTAAATCAGTTTTATTAATTGTATTATGCCTGAGGCATTATCTCCTTTGATACCTGCAGCTTATTCTCAATGGCAATGGGAAGAAGCCTCTGATTTTTATTACTAGTTTGAATATTTTACCTAATAAAATACCTAAACAAAATTAAAGAAAAATAGGATGTTCCTAAAGGAAAGAAGAGAACTGTTTTCCATAGAAAATGTTGAATATGATTTTGATGCCAACTTTTTTGTTACAATGGAGGTCTTCTACTATGTTATCCTATATGATTTTTTAAATTAAAATTCAGTCAAATTAGTGAGTAATTACATTATCTGCATCCTTATCACCCCTTTGATTAAATCAATCCTTGCTTCTGTCTGAGATGAACTAAACATACCTAGTCCTTGTAAAATACTTGTTTCTAGCTCTTTTCCTTTCAACTGGTGTTATGCTCTGGTTCAGTCCTCCTTTGAGTCATTTACAGCATAGTAAAATCTTTTAAAGGTAGGAGACATCTACAGTCAACTTTTATATTCTGGAAATATATGCTGCATGTGTAAGCACATCCAGCTTACCTAAATATCCTCCTTGCCTCCTCGTATCTATACACTGTACTCTTTAACGTACCTCGTGATATTTTCAGGTGGTGTGTGTTGCATTATGTTTTGTTTTCTTCTCTTTTTCTAGGTTTCAGCATATCCATTGCCAGAACACCGCAGCACTGCCCTGGCTACTCAGGCTGCTATGCTCTATGTCATACTGTATTTTGACCCTTCTATTCTTCACACTCAACAAGCAAAAATGAGAGAGATAGTGGATAAATACTTTCCAGATAACTGGGTAAAAATTAATTCTGTTTTAAAACTGTTCCCTGGATTTAATGTTATAGGAACAATTTAAATTATTGTTACATTTTACATTATAGAAAACAATAACAATATCCTAAAACTAGAATAGATTCTTCTCTGTGGAAGTTTTACTGTGTTCAGAGTGACGCAGTCTGAGACAAACGTTCTGGATAAGCCTGGAATGCACTCCTTTGAAAGTATCACTTATTGTCTTAAATGTTTTAATCAGCTCTAATACCATCGTGATAAGTGGGTCATAGAAAAATGTGTGCTGGAAGGCATTTTAGGCATCTTCTAGTCCAGCCTCCTTCTCATAGCAGGGCTGACCTGAAAGATAAATCAGGCTGCTCAGGCCTTGTCCAGCTACTTTTCAAAATATCTAAGGTGAAGACTGGAGTGTCTGTGGACACCTGTGGCCGTGTTTAATCACTCTCATGGTGAAGAATGTCTTCCCTCTGTACAACTGGAATTTCCCCTGTTTTAGCTTGTGGCTGTTGCCACTTTTCACTGCACAAGTCTGAGATGGGTTTGGCTCTGTCTTATTCATAACTTCCTTTAGGCAGTGGAAAACCACAGTCAGATCCCTTAGTCATTTTTCTTGCAGCTTAAGCAAACCCAGGTCCCACAGCCTTTGCTTATATACTGGGTCCCCATAAGTGCCTTAGTGGCCTTCTTTGTTCCAGTTTGTTCATGTCTGTCTCATACTGAGGAGCCCATATCTGGACACATTGCTCTAAATGAGACCTCATGAGAGCTGACTAGAGGGAAAGATTCACTTCCCTCAGTCTGCTGGCTGCAGTCTGTCTGTATAGCCCAGTGTGTGATTACTCTTTGCTGTCGTAAGGCTGCGTGTCTTATTCATGTTGGGTTTGTCCACCAGGATATTTGGGTCCTTTTCTGCAGAACTGTTACATAGGCAGCCAGGTCCCAGATTGTGCTGGGTTGCACAAGGCTTGGGTTTGCCCCAAGTACAGGACTTTGTATTTACCACTACCAAACTTGATGTGGTTTCAGCTGATGAATTCTACCAGCTTGTCAAGGGTGCTCTGGAGGGCAGTCTTGCTTTCCAACAAATCATCCCACGCTGATGTTGTTTGAAAAGTTGTTTAAGGATTAATTCCGTGCTGTTGTCCAAATAACTTAAAAGCTAAAACTGTCACTATGTGTCATTCTATAGACCTTTTCATATGCAGTGATCAAAATGGAATTACTGTGTCTCAGTATTGAAATTTAGGATTTCTGTCCATAATCCCTTGTCTGCAAAAAACTGCTACTGAAATAGGCTGGCATGTAAGAATAGAGTCCCTAGGTAGTCTGTATCAGAGGGAGTCAGACTTAACAAAGAAACTATACATTAATTTGTGTATTTCTGTCGGTTTCAAATTGTATTCTTCTGTATGTAAGTTGTACAGCGAAGAAAGGAGGTAAAACTCTACAAGAGGTGGCTATTCTGGTAGACATTAGAACCTGTCCATTTCTGGAAAACTGCAAGCTTATTGTTAGAAGTGAGAACTTGCCATTGTGAATTCTTGATTATGTGGAATCTTGAGTTCACAATACAAATTGATGTTTTTAGACTACACCTATCTTCAGGTCAGGTGTGGATGAGTTAGCTGCACTGTACAGAATACTTGTCTATTAGGCTGATTTGAAGTAATTGTTAGCGATTCAAGTGTAGCCTTTCAAGGAACTGTCTTCTATGGGAATATTGAGTTTCTCTTCAACAATATGAGAGGGATCTTCATATCAGCAGAGCAGTGTCCCATTTGCTTTTACTTGGCACTGTCTAAAAGCTCAAAGGCTGACAGTGTCCCCCTCGATGTGATCACTCCTGGATGGAGGAATATTGGAGCAGTAGTGTGAAAAAGCTCATTATGCCACAGCTCTGTATATCCTTCATCAGTCAGTAACCCAAGTCTTCCATTTTTAATCAATTATCTTACAAATGTTAGTCAATCACAATTCTGTATTTTTAATCACACTTAAACTTGTGCTAGGAGTCTGAAATCAGTTCCTCTTTGCTCCTTAAAAATCATACTGTGTAATCATAATTTCCTTCTGTTCGTGTCACTGTAGAAGATGCATTACATCTCAATTTGGGCATGCTCACAGTAGGATTAATTCAGATCACTTTTCCCTCCCAATCATAGCTGTTTCCCAGTTGCTTTCATCCATCTTCTTTAGAGCATTGTGGAAATGAAAAATCATAAGTTCATGGGGGAAAAAAAAATAGAGGACCATATATAGTGACTGAAAGTACTGTCAGCTTGTGTTCAGAACAAAGCCTCTAATTAACTGTGTGACTTATTTCAAAGTCTTCTTGGTTTCCAAAGGTGATCGATCAAAAAGTACAGCTACCAAAAAAAGTTTAGTCACCCCTTATTTATACCCACAGCATATTCCTTTCTATCATACTGCTAAATGAAAACTATGTATTTTTCTTAAGATGAATGTAACTTCTTGTTTTCTGCTTCCAATTTTAGGTCATTAGCATTTACATGGGAATCACTGTAAATCTGGCAGAAGCATGGGAGCCCTACAAAGCTGCTAAAACTGCCCTCAATTACACACTGGATCTTTCAAATGTCAAAGAGCAGGTATTGAAGCTAGAATTAAGTATTTGTAGCAGGATGCAAGTTGTGTGGCATCTCAAGTATATTATTGGATGTCAAAAATGCATGTTTTTTTTTCTTATACATGCAACTCTTTGCATTGCATTCAAGTACAATACTTCAGGACAGAACTTTGAACAGAACTTTGAGTTAAAGATAGTTCAAAGTTTCAAAATCTGGTCTTCACAGCCCTGATTGTTTCACTTCCTCTTGCAGTGTTTTGTTTCCCCTAAAAGTTTCAGGGTTTTGACTTGACTGAACAACTGCCAGCACTTGTTGTCATGCTGTTCAGTACTGGGATGCTCTAAGCTGACTGTAATGTTTGGTCTTGCATAGATCACAGTTTTAGCAATCACACATTTATGCTGACAAGAGTGTAACACTCAATTTTAAGTGAGGCAACCCAAATTAAATGAGCAATAATCTGGAAAGATCATCTGATTTAAAAGAATGATACTGGAATGTTGTATGGCACAATGCAGTTAGGGTTTTTTATGTGACAGAATTTTTTCCATGTCTGAAAAACAGTGAGTAATATTGTGTTGGTTGATTGTTTGCTCGATCAACAAAGCAGTTGACTGATGTCAGCTAAATCATAGAATCATAGGGTATGTCAACTTGGAAGGGACCCATCAGGATCATTGAGTCCAACTCCTGGCCCTGCACAGGACACCCCAATAATCACACCAGGTGCCTGAGAGCACTGTCCAAACACTTCTTGAACTCTGTTGGGCTTGGTGCTGTGACTACTTCCCTGAGGAGCATGTTCCAGGCCTCAGCCACTCTCTGGGAGAAAATTTCCTTCCTGATATCCATCCTAAACCTCCCTCAATTCAGCTTCATGCCATTCCCTCGAGTCCTGTCACTGGTCACGAGAGTGAAGACATCAATGTCTGCCCCTCCACTTCCCCTCCTGGGGATGTAGAAGACTGCAATGAGGTCTCTCCTCAGTCTCCTCCAGGCTGAATGGGCCAAGTGATCTCAGTCACTCCTTGTATGGCTTCCACACAAGGCCCTTCACCATCTTTGTTGCCCTGCTTTGGACACTCTCTAACAGCTTAATATCTTTCTTATATTGTGATGCACGAAACTGCCACAATATTCAAGGTGAGGCTGCCCCAGTGCAGAGCAGAGCAGGACACTCCCCTCCCTGACCCAGCTGGTGATGCTTTGCCTGATGCCCCTCAGGACATGGTTGGCCCTCCTGGCTGCCAGGACACTGCTGACTCGTATTCAACCTGCCATTAATTGCCCAGGAAGCTCAGGTCCATTTCACAACACTTCTCTCCAGACCTCTGCCCTGACATTTAATTCATAACAAGTATTTCTGTTCTATGATAGGCTTTTTTTGATGTTCTTTCCCATTAGGCAATAAAATACTAGTACCATTCTTTAGGAATAATTCCTAGAGAATACATAAGTGAATATAGAAAGTTTACAAGTCTGCATTTTAGAAACATCGTGTTTCCTGTGTAGTCTCTTTGCTTTAAAGTTTGTCTTGCATCCCTTGTCATACAGTAGCAGTGTATGATACTGCTTACTAGTAATGATATAATTTTTATAGCACTTTTTTAGTCTGTGTGCCCTTTAAATTTTTGGGAACATGATGTATTCCATTTGAGGTGAGGATTATATTGATGCAAGCTTTTATATTTTAAGGCAAGCAGATATGCTACAGTCACTGAGCGAGTGCACACGCAGGTGCAGCAGTTTCTCAAGGAGGGCTGTCTAAGGGAAGAGCTGGTGCTGGACAATATTCCCAAGCTGCTGAATTGCCTGCGAGACTGCAATGTAGCAATCCGCTGGCTGATGCTTCACACTGCAGACACGGGTAAGACCTTGTGCTGCACTTTCTGCACAGCTGTCAGTCCTGCTGTACCGGTGCTTCATGTCAGGTCCTGAGGGGAGTTCAGTGCGTTGAAGTCAGCAGTTTCATCTACTGTTTGCAAGAGATTGTTGAGCTGTTCTTCTGCTAATAGTCTCTTAAAGACTTGCCTGATCCAGCACATTTGCATTTCCTCAATTCTTGTCAGCCAGACACAAGTATGAGAAGTAGGAGAAGTCATGGTCCTGTTGAATAATACTCTGCAGAAGAAGTCTGGGAACATCATTCTTAATATTTTACCCAGCTCCAAAAAGAAAGCAGTAGCAAACTTCTTAAAATCTTAGTAATTAACAGGTTCAAACCAAGATTTCTATTGTGTTGAACTGCAAATTCAACTGAAACTGTTGAGTAGTGTCTCTGATGTGATTTTGAGTCTATAAACTTACCTATTTAGACATTCCCTTGGCTAAAGGCTTGTGCTGTCTTTGAGGCCCCTTGGTCTGCAGGAGAACTTCTGTTACACCTTCCTGCACTTTTTGTAATAATTTTAGGAATACTGATCTCTGGGCTTCTCAGTCAGGTGGACTAAGTTCACATTTAGTTGCAGAAGTCTGCAGAAGTTTTAAGAAGGCTGAAGCACCACAGAAACTTCAATTATATTCTCTTCTAAGGAAGGGTTGTACCAGAGCAGTGAGACCCATATAAATGAAGAAAATGTGGGGACTTACGTATCAGAGCAAAATGTTTTTGCTTTCAAGCTATTAAAATCTATTTCCAAATTCAAGGCTTGGCCAAATTCTGTAACAATGGGAAAATGTTGTCTTTCCATTTTCCAGCTTGTGATCCAAATAACAAACGTCTCCGCCAGATAAAGGATCAAATTCTAACAGACTCAAGGTACAATTCCAGGATCCTTTTCCAGCTTCTTCTGGATACAGCTCAGTTTGAATTCATTTTGAAAGAGGTAATGTGCTGCTGCCTTCTTCAGTGTTTTCCCCTGAATGGCAGAACAGAGCTGAAGATTCAATAGTGCATTTACTGCACAGTGCACTCACATAAAGAATGACTGTTTTGTTTTGTTAATTGTGAGATTTCCACAGAAGATTACAAACCACTATTGCTCAGAAGTATCTTTTGCAGCCTTCTCAATACTTGTCAGTTTTCATTCTTACTCAATAGGTTTGTATTCACTCAGAATTTTGCATGAACATCCTGATAACAGGCATAATAAAGTCTGTTGAGGAAGATGTGTAAGCTTTTATCCTGCCTTACTTCTCTTTTTCAGGCTTTCATTTAAACAGAGACAAAAGCCTATGTGTATTAAGGATAGTCTACTAAGAAACACACCTGTGTATGAAATTCTGCCATCTCTAAAAGATTGCCCATGAATACTCTGACAGTATATTTAAGAATATGCTAAACTTCATGTACATGCTTTTTTGAATTGGCTTTCCCTGCATAATATGGGATGACTATGTGAATTGAAAGTCAGCATTAGATCAGAGTCTTCTAGGATTTCTAAGCTGAGAAAGTTATTGGATATTTTTATAAGTGACTAAAAATCAAAAAATCTGTATTGTACTGTTTTATAAAATTGAGCATAACTTCTGTCACTGTATGTCCATCACACTGTCTGTGTGTCTTAATATTTTTAATTTTGTATTTAGTATTCTGGCATGATATTGAAGTTATGTAGTAATCACTAAGTCAGTTCCATCTGTTTTCAGGGGTTTTTTTCATCTATTGTGGGATGCCTTCTTGCCAGTTTTGTCAACCAAATGCTTTGGTTTTCAATAGATGTTCAAGCAGATGCTGTCAGAAAAACAAGCAAAATGGGAGAACTATAAAAAAGAGGGATCTGAAAGGATGACTGAGCTTGCTGATGTCTTCTCAGGAGTCAAACCTCTTACTAGAGTGGAGAAAAATGGTAATTATTGCAAAGTAAACTGTGGAGAGGAAATTAATTTTGATTTACATGTCTAAACTGATATCAAAAGAAAATACATGAGGCTAATACGGATAATAAGAACAATTTTCATGTCCCTCAGCTGCAACAGAGGTCTCTTACATGCTGTCTTGTTTATGTTTTCAGCATATATTCCATATGTAAGTGATATTTAGGTACCTAAAATTTAGATGGCCCAATTTTTAAAAGTATTTTTCATCCTTTTATTTAGATAGGCCAGCTAAAACTATAAAATGCCAGTTCATTTTTCTATGTATAATGGAGTTCACATATTGTGCAAAGGAGTGAGAAGATAATGCCCATAGGGATGGTTTAACTACTCCTCTCATTCTTTCCATGGTTGTAACCTGGATTTTGATTGATCAGCATCTTTTCAAACCTTATTTTACTTCCTTTCTACACTACATGGTATTCTCCAAGTTCTTCAAGGACTTAAAAGTTGAGTCTGTACTTCTTTCCAAACTCCTTCCTCTGTTTTTTGAAACGTCTTTTTTTTTTCTCTTGAACTGGTGTAAAAATATTAATTGTAAATCACTTTTTCATTTGTTCAGGAACACAGCATAAAGTGTCAATGTAAGGGCAACATTTGTGATCAATCCAAACCAGCAGAACTTAGAATACAGGCAATTTTCTCGTTTGCTTCCAATTGAAAGCAGAATTACTTCACTGAAATATTCCCCTTTATCTTTTTTGTGTTAGCAGACTTGTATCTAAAACAAAGAAACTCCAACCACCAAGACAGTTTATGTTGTAAAAGAGTTAATAAAGCAGAAGTTTATTTTAAAGTGCTTTATCATCTTTGTAAAAAAGATTTTTTAATGCCCATTTGAGTTGGTAGGTTTTTTTAATGTTGCATGTGAAATCTACCTGAGCATTTGCCACTTTACAAGTCTACATGTTGAAAGACTAGAAATGTACCAGTGAAAAAAAAGCTTTAAAAAATAATCTGCATGTATAGCTTGTTTGTTTGTTTTGATTAGCAAGTTCCCTATGTTTTTGTTGCTTATCATACATGCAGAGATTTGATTAAATTTTTCTTACCTAGAAAATCTTCAGGCTTGGTTCAGAGAAATCTCCAAGCAAATAATGTCTCTAAACTACGATGATTCCACTGCAGCAGGCAGAAAAACTGTGCAGCTGATACAGGCTCTGGAGGAGGTATGGCAAAGACATTCTGTGATAAACGACCTCATCCTGAAACTACAGGGCATTTTTTTATACAAGCACTGACTTCCCATAGCACAGATACAAATTACATCTGCATTTTAACAATTGTTTAAGTCTATAAGATCTTTGAAGTTATAGATCTACAGTAAGCAGAAGTTTCATGTAGACCTTGGGATTGTAAAATAAGGGATATAGTATGAAAAGTTGTGCCATCTGTAGCTGAGGATTAGTAGGGTTTTTCAAAGAAATTAATTCAGTATTAAAAATTGTTTGGCAACACTCATTTTTTAGAAATTCTGAAAATAAATTCATTTGAAGCTAGAGAGGGTAATTTGAAAGGCAAAATAGAAATATCCTTATATTTTTTGTGTACATTTCTTCTACTTCCAGGGTATAAGAAAGTACTCAGTATAATTTTTCACAGTACAGCTCCTTGAGTAACTGTGAAATTTATTATTTAATACAATTTAAAACGGGCCAAAATTTAAGTGTCTCACTGCAATAACATCCTGAATATGTGCATTTATTGATTCATTGCTGTCCTTAAAGATAAATAGAAAACAAAATAAAATAGTCCTTTTAGGGATTTTGTTTGTTTTTTAAATATAGGTTCAAGAGTTTCACCAGCTGGAAAGTAACCTGCAAGTTTGCCAGTTTCTGGCTGACACCCGCAAATTTCTTCATCAGATGATCCGAACTATCAACATTAAAGAAGAGGTCTTGATCACCATGCAGATAGTTGGTGATCTTTCTTATGCTTGGCAATTAATTGACAGGTATGTTAGCAGGACCTTTTTCTTCCAGTCAGTCACCATTTGCAAAACTTGTGGGAAATAACATTCATAAATATTATTAATACTGTAATTTTTTCAATTTAAAAACAGTCTTGAAATCTTGTTCTGTGAGTTGTTGGGTATATTGAACTCTCATCAGCTTCAATAGGAGTTAACAGCCATCCTTGCTGTGTAAGGTGCAGGCTGATAGTGTAACTTTTAACTGGCTATCCTGTTCTAACAATAAGAGTTTTGTTAACCTTCTGTCTCCAGCCTTTAATCTAGTCAAGTGTTGTCCAAAATACTGGAGTTCACATTTCAACAAAAAACAAACAAGGAAAAGCAAATGTTCAAGAACTCCTTTTCCATGGTGTGATTTTGCTGAGCTGCTACTTCATTACCATGGCTGTTAACACTCCCTGATGCCCTCTTGTCTTGCCCCACCTACCCCTTTATCATGTAGGGTTTTTCTAACCAGTATCTCTTCAGACCAAAATCCTCATTTCATGAAGTTCTTTAGTGATCTCCTGCACCATTTCTACATTACACTGGTGCTGGTGACAGGATTTAACAGTTGAAAGTAAGAGTGTCAGGAGAAGAAACTGATTGTTTTGTTTGTTTCCTACCCCAGCTTTACGTCTATTATGCAGGAAAGCATAAGAGTCAGTCCATCTATGGTAACTAAACTCAGAGCCACTTTCCTAAAGGTGAGTATGAACAGTGAATGTACTTGAACACTGCAGGTCAATCCAAGCAGTTCGTTTAAAAGACCTTAAGGCTCTGAAGTCACAGAAGAGTCAAGACTTCCTTTTATCAGCATTTTCTATATCTGCTTTTTTTGATGGTACTGAATTAACTCAAACTTAGTTCTAAAGGAAATAAAACCGAGATATGCATTTTTTTTATGCAGACACTTACATTTCTGCTGTTGGGCAAATAGTCTCATTGTCTACCCTCTACTCATTAAAGTTATTTGCTGGAGACATTGGTGCAGAGATGAGATCCTCTGCATATAGATCAGAGCAGGCTGAAGGAATTACAAAAGTTCTGTTGGCTGTGCCTTTGTCTGTCATGATGAAGCTCTGGAACCAGATGAAAATATTTTCTCTAGAAATAGGAATGGGAATTAGCGTGAGGGACGATGTAAAATTACAACAGAAATATCTTATGCAGCTGTTAAGATTTTTAAAAAAATCAGAAAGAGGAAGGTAACCTTATGGACTGTGTGACTTTTAACAGGGTTTTTTTTCTGCTGGAAAACCTAGTGTAACACTGCTCTTTAGGAAGAATCTAGTGCTTTGAGTTGAGATTAAGAGCCTGAGCAAGAGAATTCATGATTTACATTAGAAAAACAAAGATGTGAAGTTAAAATGCTAACTTTATTTCTAGCTTGCTTCTGCACTTGATTTGCCACTTCTCCGCATCAATCAAGCAAACAGTCCTGATCTCCTCAGTGTGTCACAGTATTATTCTGGAGAGTTGGTTTCCTATGTAAGAAAGGTAAGTGTTTAAAAGGCATAATTGCCTTGTTCCCTAATTACTTTTTCTTTATTGAAGATTATTCCTCTAATGAAAGCATACTTTCATTACATGTTTATTTCTTCTCTTATTTACAAAGGTTCTACAGATAATTCCAGAAAGCATGTTTACATCTCTTCTCAAAATTATAAAGCTTCAGACTCATGACATTATTGAAGTGCCTACTCGCCTTGATAAGGACAAGCTACGAGATTATGCTCAGCTTGGACCACGATATGAGGTGCAGTTAAAACAGGGAATTTGGAAAAAGCAAACCTTGCAAGTGGCCAACTTCAACCTAAGTTTAAATATATACAGTTCCATAGATTTACACTTAAACAGTGAAGTGGGATTTGTTGACTAAGAGTTAAGATTGACTAGTGGCATTGTGAACATACCTTAGATTTCATGAAGACAGATAAGTAACTTTTGCACTTCTATTTGTAAAAGTTTAAACTTTTGATCTTCTAGAAAAGGGGAGGAAAACTAAGTAAATTTATAAACGAGCCTAAAGATATTTTTATTGAAGGGGAGAGAACCCTAAAAACGTGACTCTGAAATGAAGCCCTTCACATCTGGCATGCTTGTTCCAAGAGAAGGTCAAAGACTGAATAAGCCAGCAGGGTTGAGCTTCTTGCTGCCCTCAAATGAGAAGATAGGATGGAGACACATGTATTTAATCAGATAAAGCTTCTATTACTGATTTCGTCTATGGGATTTTTGCTTAAGTGTTATCAGTCTGTAAGATGAGCAAATTTTAAAATTACTTGGTTTTATTTTCAGTAGAGGAAGATGAAACACAAAAACCTGAGTAGACCAGTAAGTCTTTCCCTCAAAGGATCTAATGATCAGTTAAGATGCCAGCTTTTCCCAGCAATTTTTAGGTGTTTTATGCAAAGAAGCTGTGATCTCTGGTTGAGCTGATGTTCAGACCTGTACACTAGGTTTTGACTCCCCCATCAGACTTTGTCAAGTCAGTCTGGTTTGTGTGTGGGTAGGAATGGAGAAGGAGGCAGTGTTCAGTAATGTTTCGGTTTGAGCAGGTAAAGGGAAAACACCTTATACGAAAACCTTCCACTTTTGATTTCTGTAGAACTGTAGGTCTGAGCTTTGTCTTCTATACTGTAAATAGAATGTAAATTATAGAGATGTAAATGCCTGAAAGGCAAAAGGCTGGCTTGTCTGAACTCTGAGCAAAAGAATACTCTTAACTGTAAAACTTAAGTGAATGTAGTGCTGTATTAGATCAGTGGAAATACTGAAATGGACTAATTGTAACAGCAGGCTTTATTATGGAATAACTACTGCAAGTTGTGCCCCTGTCCTGCACTAAGATACTGTCTGAGAGTGTTGTCAATGACATTTGGTACACATGAGATACAGCTGGTCTTCCCTCCCACAATCTCTCTGAAGCCTCTGAGAGATACCTGTTCTTTCCTCCTGGTAACACACCCATATTTATCTAATTAAAAGAAAGGTAATTATTGTACTATAAGTAAGTCTAGAACAAGATGTAAAATTGAAAGTATATCAGTACAAATTATTTTAATCTATAATAGGAAGCTACCACTGGGAAAGATGGATGGTTTTTTAGAATAATTATTTAAAGGTATTGAATTGCTTCAATAAATCATGTTTTCTCATCCCATTAAAGGTTGCCAAGCTAACCCACGCGATTTCAATCTTCACTGAAGGTATCCTCATGATGAAAACTACTTTAGTTGGTATCATCAAGGTAACTTTCCATTATTCCAGTAGGAAAAAGTCATTTGGTGGCAAATAGCACTTTACCATAGATTTCAGCACAATATATGAGACCTTGAGGAAAGATAAAAAGAGAAAAAAATGTAAGTTTGCATATGAGTTTTCAAATGGTGATGCCTAAATTGGCAGTCAGATGAGAACCATATATTTTTGAGGTTGTTAAGAACCCACAGTCCCCATTGTAAAAGATTCATCCACCTTAGTTGATGATCTTCAAGGTTTTTTCCTACTGAAAAGCTTTTCTGAAGAACTGTTCTTCCAGCCTACATTGATACCTCTTTGAGGACCAGAAGCAAGTATTCTTGAAGAAACATACATTTCTTAGTGCACACTGGCTTCTTAGAATTGTACAACATTCTCAATGGATCATGAACAAACATTGAATATGGGAACTACAAACCTTTGCCATTGCACTTAAAGAGGTCTTTATTCTCTAGTAGAGCTATATAAATTTTTATTCTTTGGACAATCGCTGGTGGGAAAGTGCATCTTCTGGCAGTGCTTTGCTATTTATCAAAAATACTTGTAACTTTCTTGATATAAACCAAATCCTTTATATTTTTTATACCTCTGTGACTTTAAGACAAAAATGGTTTTTTTCTACTTAGGTGGACCCAAAACAGCTACTAGAGGATGGAATAAGGAAGGAGTTGGTAAAACGGGTGGCTCTGGCTCTTCACAGGGGCCTCATCTTTAATCCTAGAGCCAAGGTGTGTATGAACTTGATTTGGTTTTAATTTCTTAGGTATCTTGGGATACACAAGCAGGGACCTCTTTTATTATATGCCTACTACAAAACAATTCATGCTCTTTTGTAAAAAAGTACACATTTTGAACTTCTAAACGTTATTTGGAATGTTTTATTTGATCTTCCAAATTCCAGAAGTTTATAAACTTCTGATAGTACAAAGAATTAAAAAAATTATTTTTATTCTATTCCAAGTGTCCTGTCAATTCTGAATTTACAGTTCTGCCTTTGTGATGACTGACAGGTCACGTGAGCCAGGTAAACACAGAAAGGAAATGATAAAAAAAGAACTGTGACTCTGATCCTGTCCAGATTGTTGACTCTCAGGTCAATCAATAGTACCACTGAAGCTGAAAATAAACATTAGAAGCAGGAGGAAAAAGTATTTAGTAAGAATTACTTCAGATATCAAACAAACTTTGCTAAATTTCTCAGTGCTTTTCAGTTCTGGCTGGATCATAGTGAAATGCTCTCGAGGTTGTTCTGTAAAGGCATTTAGAAGCCTTTTACATTTTCTTTGAATTCTACCTGTTTACAGTTTTGGTTTTGTCTTTCTGTTGTTGTTCATCTGTAGCCAAGTGAACTCATGCCCAAACTGAAGGAAATGGCAGCTACAATGGATGGGTTCCATCGATCGTTTGAATATATCCAGGATTATGTCAACATATATGGTTTAAAAATTTGGCAAGAAGAAGTGTCTCGTATTATTAACTACAACGTGGAACAGGAGTGCAATAACTTCTTAAGAACAAAGGTACTATTCAAACCCAAAAAAGTTGATAAATGTCTTTGTATATGGCTGTTAGAGCCTGTGACTGATGGAGCACATGTACCTGTTGTGCACAGTTCACACTTGTGACTTCAACTGAAGTTGTGACTTCAACTAAATGTGCTAATTACTGTGCAAAACATCTGCCCCCAGTTTATTCTGAAATATTTCAGCATCCCCTCTGCATTAGTTGTGCATAAGAAAAGTACCCCAACCAGTATATTTTATATTTTTTGGTCATAAGACTCATTCTTTTCTTTGCTTCATTCTGTTGCAAATTACTGTAAAACTTACTTTTCAGATTCAAGACTGGCAAAGCATATACCAGTCTACTCATATTCCTATACCAAAATTCACACCTGTGGATGAATCTGTAACATTTATTGGTCGGCTTTGCAGAGAAATCCTGAGGATCACAGACCCAAAGTAAGTACAGTGTGTCACAAGCTTCTATTACATTGGATTGCTTCAATTCCACCATATACAAATTAAATATATGACAAAGAGTTTTTCCTTAGCTGTCTTATCTTTGTCTAAAACCAAATTTACCCAGTCCATCCTGTACATTTTAAATATTAGTCTAGAAAAGTTGTGATTTTACTCTAAGAAGGAAGACAGTATGTTAAACAAATAGGGGAGAGAGAAACTAGGGAAGGGTGGACAGAACCCTTGCAGATAGAGGAATAACTAAACATCACCTGAGATACTTGGAGGATTTTTCTCATCTGGTCCTTTAAGATAACTCATCACTCAGAATATCACAGGAACCGTCTGCAGCTCATTCTGAAGTAGTTGTTTGTTTATTTTTTCCTCAGAATCACATGTTACATTGACCAAATGAACACTTGGTATGATATCAAGACTCATCAGGAAGTAACCAATAGTCGTCTCTTCTCAGAGATCCAAGATACTTTAGGTACCTTTGGTCTCAATGGCTTAGACAGGCTGCTGTGTTTCATGATTGTAAAGGAGCTGCAGGTAATTCTGAACTTCTGTTTCTCAAGGTCATGATGTTTTTATTGTTTAATAACTTCTGGTGAAATTAAAAAAAACCCAAACTGTTAATTACTGAAATTGTATATTGAAATCATTTGAAAAATGTGTGTTCAAACCCAAAGGTAAGAATTTCAGTTACAGATAAAATAATGGAAGTAAGTGCTTTTAAGTAAATGATGCTGCTGAGTCGTGTGTTACAGGATGCTTTTTGAAGGTGTACTCTATGTACTTAAAAGGTGATCTCGGGTCAACTTCTGTTCTTCTGCCTAGATATCAATAAAGATTAGATTGTTTGTGGATCTACCATAAATAAGGAGTCAATTCTATGTAATGACTGTTTCCATAATACCTCTGTATGAAACCAAGTTGTTTTTTTCCCTTGGAAGAATCCAGTTCTAGCCTGGTTAAAGATTTTAAGGAAAATAAGTATCAATGAACACAGTTCTTCATGAAAAATTGAATTAGTAGCTTTCCACAGTGGGTATTATATATATTGATTAGGGGGATCTTCTAATTGTCCTAACATTGATGAACATAACTCCAAAAAGCACATAGTCTAACTACAGAATTCCTCAACTCTACATCTGTGGAAATAGTCTTTCCCTGCTGTTAAACAATGTGGTTCTTGTGCCATCAAGATTAATCATAGAGTGTACGTGTGAGGATTTTACTTATTTCTTCCTTCTATTTAGAATTTCCTCAGTATGTTTCAGAAAAATATACTGCGTGACAAGGCAGTACAGGACACCTTAAAAGCTCTTATGAGTGCTGTCAGTCCCCTCAAAGGAATTATAGGTAAGTGCTTACTGGTTAAGATGGAAGAAAACAATTGCCTTTGGACACTTGCATTTATTGCTATTCTTACTTGTTCTTTTTTTAATGACTCACCCTTTTTCTTTTCTCAGCAAATTCAAATAAGGTTTATTCTGCAGCAATTGCAAAAACACAGAAGATCTGGACAGCGTATTTAGACTCCATAATGAAGGTAGGCTTTTGTGACTTTCTGTTATGCAGAATTCACTTCAGGCTCTTGGTTATGATTCCTAAAAGAGAGAAAAACCTTTCCCAACAAGGATAAAGTAAACAGCAGGTCTTCAATGGAAGCTTCCAGGTCCACAATGTACATAGACACGCGCCCACCATAGCGCCAGTACCCCTTTTTCAATACTAATCAATTATCATATTTAATGGATACATCTAATCCCAAAATCATTCGTCCCTCATCCTGCCCTCCAGTTCTGCCCTTTGTAGCTTGTCATGGGGGTTTTGGACCCTCTATTCTGCTTTGTCTACCCCATATCTTGTTATTTCCCTCCAGTTTCATGTCCCAAACAGGATGTCCTTGCTAGAATCTGTTTTTCCCAAAAAGAACATTAAACAACATTTCACATGAGAAAGCATGGTAGAAAACTTCTAAGTGTTAGAAAACATGCAGCTATGCTAAAATCCAGAAATATAAAGTATATAAGAAATCTTTAAGGCATCATTTATATTTAGCTCCTCAGTTCAGGAAGAACACTGAGATGTTGGGGCGTGCCCAGAGAAGGGCAACAGAGCTGGTGAAGGATCTGGAACGTAAGTCCAGTGACTACAGCTGAGGTAGTTGGGCCTCTTGAGCCTGGAGGAGACTCAGGGGTAACCTTATCACTCTCTACAACTACCTGAAAGGAGGATGTGGCCAGGTGGGGGTTGGCCTCTTCTCCCAGGCAACAAGTGACAGGACTAGAGGGGACAGTCTTAAGCTGTGCCACAGGAGGTTCAGGCTGAATGTTAGGAGGAATTCCTTCACAGAAATTGTGATTAAACATTGGAATGGACTAAAACACTGGAGGCGTTTAAGGACACAGCAGTTAGTGCCGTGGTGTAGTTGACAAGGTGGTGTTCAGTCATAGGTCAGACTTGATGATCTAAGAGGTCTTTTCCAACATAATTAATCTTTGATACTTTAATCTGCTTATTTTACAAAGTTGTATGATGTTGATTTGGAATTGTGTAACATCACAAGTGAAGGCCTGGGTTTGCAAGAGCTCCTGAGCTTCATTTATATGAGCGGCTCACACTCCACAAAGTGCTTAGGACTGAGATTCATAGGAATAGTTCACCAAAAACGAGTCTGGAACTAGAGATCTGATCTGGGAAGACTGAGTTAGTGTTCACTATGAGTAGCTCTGAGACTCCTCACAATGCTGGAATGCCTTATTTGATGTTCAAATGAGTTTATTATCCCAGACTTAACCCTGTTCCCACAGAAGACATTGTGCCATGCCAAAGATTTAAACAAGCTATATTTAAACATGGCTCTTTTTCTCCTGTCTGTAATGGAACTTTGGAACCAGCGTTTTTCAGAGTGCTGTGAATGTTTGTTTATGTTACTGAAGAGGAGAGGTCAGGGAAGCGACAGAAGGTTGACTGCAACAAGCCTCTCTGATAGTTTTTGCCCCTACCATGCTGACCCTAAGGTTTAGGGAAAGGTGGGGAACAGAGAACAAGCATTTTCACTTACCAATGGAAAATGAGTAATTAGGGTTTTATACCTGTTACCTTTTTTGTACCCTTTTCACACAAAACTCTGTGTAAATGTCGAGCACTGTACCCTGTGCAGCTGGGTCAGTCAGATCTGACTGCAAGTGAATCAGTGCCCTGGTACCAAAATGAGAGAGTAGATCCAACCACAATGCTTTGAGCAGATCTACAAAGGCTGTTAGGTGTAATGAGGACTTTGTGTAATCTACTTAACTGTAAATTGCTACTCATTAAGTTTTTCCTTACTTTGACTTTACTTTTCATTGAATTCAGTGTAACACCTGTGGTGGTTTGACCCTGGCTAAATGCCAAGGACTCACACACACAGCCACACTCTCCCACTCCCTTCCCTGCTAACAGACAGAGGAGAGGAAAGACTGAAAAGGTTGCACAAGTTTGTGATAAGAACCATAAAAAACTCCTCATTAGTTATTTTACAGGCAAAACAGGCTTCAACTTAAAATACTAAGGATTTATTACTATTTTCAAAATCAGAGCTTAAGAGTGAGAAGCCCCATAGATCTTACAGCCACCTTTCTCCCCCACCCCTCCCTGTTTCAGGGATCTCTCTTCTTCCCCCAGCGGCCTGGGGAAAACAGGAGTGGGGGGGTTAAAGTCAGTTGTTGTTTCTGCCGCTGTTCAGGGAGGGAGAGTCCTACCCCTGCTTCCCGTGGGGTCTCCTCCACAAAAGACAGTCTATCACAAAACTGCTTTTGTGGGTCCATCCCATGGGCAGCAGCTCCTCCAGTGCTGTTGCCACGTAGGTCACCTTTCCACAGGTTGCAGTCCTTCAGGTGTAGNAGAAAAACCTGGCCACTAAAAACTACCACAACACCCCACCCTTTTTGTGTTTGTTTCAACAGGTCGGTCAGATGCAGATTTTGAGGCGACAGATTACCAATGAATTAAATTATTCCTGCAGGTTTGACTCAAAGCATTTGGCTGCTGCCTTGGAAAATCTCAATAAGTAAGAAACAAAATGTGTTGAAGAGCTGCATGTTGAAGAGCTGTGATGTAAATGTTATCTGTTCATCAGTCCTTTAAATTACAGTAAAATGTTGAATCCGATTATATGCATTTTTTTATTGATGAGTATTTGAATTTTAACCCAACAAAAACATTAGAAATAAATAATAACTTGGCAAGTAATTAGTTTAAAAATGCATTTGGTTATACTTGTTTTTGAGATCCTACTTAGATGAGAAGAAGGAACAGTGAAAATGTGCGGTGCTGATTTTGAAACAAATATGACGTTTGTAAAATGACTCCAAAAAAAGTGTTTTACTCTTGCTCGTAACCATTTACAGGTTTTGTGTCTTTGATGGTTTTTACATTAATATGATATGTGGATATGGTTGTTCAGTGTTCAGTAAGATATGGCTACATCTGGCATCATGTAAGATTTATTTAGGCATAATTTAAAGAAGTGTTTAATATAATAAATCTATTTTTTTTTTAGAGCAACACTGGCCGACATTGAAGCACATTATCAGAACCCATCACTGCCTTATCCTAAAGAAGACAACACTCTTTTGTATGAAATCACAGCTTATCTGGAAGCTGCTGGCATTCACAATCCATTAAATAAGGTCAGGCCTACATTCTGGTCCCATTTGCTGTTTTCTGCTTTAATGATTTATTAACTGAAAAAAAAAATATGTAAAAGAACTGTGCTACTTTTTTTTATTTCCCCTCAGATCTACATAACAACAAAACGTCTGCCGTATTTTCCCACCGTCAACTTCCTATTCCTCATTTCCCAGTTTCCGAAACTTCAGTACAACAGAAATTTAGGTAATGTGTAAGTTGCTATTTGTCTGCATCTAATGAAAATCTGTGTGAAATTATCCATAGAGAAGGTAGTAAAATTATCTGCATAGAAACTACAGTTTCTGACTTTAGTTCATCACATGGAGGCAGTTTCGTTATAATAGTGAAACCAAATACAATGGAGTAGGAAACAAAATCCAAACTCTCAGGTTTCTTCTTCTATTCTATGCCTTAGTTAATATCTTTAAGCCATTTTGCCATAGAAGACATGCAGTTGTTACATTAGTTTTGAATTTTTATGTGTGGGGAAGCAGAAGGGGAGACACAGCAAACAAGTCAAGAACAGTCTATTATATGTTTGCCTCTGCTATAAGAATATGTTCTGTTTTATAAATGTGTGTTGTTTTGGGGGGTTTTTTGTGCAGGAGTGGTATGCAAGCGACCAGCTGATCAAATTGACTGGCTTCCTTTGGTTCTGGGGCTCCTTACCCTCTTGAAACAGTTTCACTCAAGATACACAGAACAGTTTTTGGCTCTGATTGGTCAGTTTATTCGTTCAGCAATGGAACAGTGCACAAGGTATCTGTGTATGACTTTTTACCGAAGTATCACCTCTGTGAAAAGAGCTTCAGTAGTATTATCACTACTTTTTCAGTTGTTTTTTTTTTCTAGCAGAGTATAGTTGACATTTGTGGCCTTTCAGTACTTGAAGGGAGCTTATGAAAAAGATGGAGAGAATCTTTTGACATGGGCAGACAGTGACAGGGCAAGGGAGAATGGTTTTAGACTAAAAGAGGGGAGATTGAGATTAGATGTTAGGAGGAAATTCTTTCCCATGAGGGTGGAACAGGTTGCCCAGAGCAGTTGTGGATGCTCCTTTTCAAGTTTTCAAGGCCAGGTTGGATTGGGGGTCTGAGCAACTTGGTCTACTGGGAAGAGTCCTGCCCATGGCAGGGGTGTTGAAACTAAATGATCTTTAGGGTCCCTTCCAACCAAAGCCATTCTATGATTCCATTACATAATAATAATAACAATGTATTTGACTAAATATAAGATTAAAATACTGTTTCTATTTGTATGGAATCACATGAAATCTAGTGGAAATGGTGTTATTTGAAGGCTGGCGTTTTCAGCCATTTTATCCAAATAACTGTTCAGGTAGTAAGAGTGTGATTTCCATGGTTTAATTTTAGCCAGAAGATTCCAGAAATGCCTGCTGATGTAGTGGGTGCCCTCATGTTCCTGGAAGATTACATTCGCTACACAAAGTTACCAAGAAAGGTAAGAAATGTCTCTAAATATGCCCCTAAATTCCCTAACCATTTTTCCTGGAAACAAGAACAGGGAATGTGTGGTCCCACTCCACTACAGTGAATAAGGGTGTCTGGAAAGGGAGACAGCTGCCCACACCTTCCAGTTGTACTGCACTGGAGCCAGCATAACAAATAACAGGTCAGGGCCCTACTGATGCAGTAGCCCTGATTCATAGAGAATCCATTACCACAGGAATAAATAGATGAATATTAATAAATAAAGGATTTCAGCTTTATGCAGATGTAAAACAAGTCTGTTTAAGTTAATCTTCAGTGTACATTGCTGGGGGCCATTGGGGAGGAATAAAACAAAATGGAAGTTTCAAGATGTTGCAAGTAATAATAAACTTAGCAGTATTCTAAACACATGGCAAAATGCTAATTAGCAAGTCTAAATTTTGGTGAAACACTATATCCAGTCTTTCCTTCCCTTCCTCCCAAAGCCTGACTTCCAAGGCAGCTTCCTTATCTCACATGCAAGAGAAGTTCTAGGAGTCAGGACTTGTAAAGAGACTTTATTTCAGGGTTAAATGCAAATTAACTACATTTGAAGATGATACATTATTTATTCGTGGTACTAAAAATAAGCCATAACCCCATTTGCTGTATATAGGCTGTGCTTCAGTTGTTCTTGAATAGCCATTTCCCAGCTACTACTCACAGTGAGGAGACTGAGATTGTTCCAGTCTCCTTCCCAGCCCACAGTCAGTGCAGTAAGATCCCTGTGTCAGTGTGACAGCTGATGTAGCTGGTGCCTGTCCAGCTCTCACTCCAGCCTGGGGCTGTGTGGAGGCAGCAGAGAGAGTGGCAGCATTCTTCCAGTCTTACACAATCAATACCTGTGGTCCTGGCACTTCCTCACAGCCTGGGATGTGCTGTTCTTTCCTTGCTTTGTGCACCAAGCAGGAACACATCCAGGAGCACATCCTAATGCCAGGGTGTGAGGTCAGTAGTATGTGTGCTCGAGTCACAGATTAGATGTGCTTGTTAATGGATGACTGGAGCATATGCATGGATAATGCCAATGCCTAACTCTGCCTTCCTGTGTCCCTCAGGTTGTTGAAGCACATGTGCCAAGCT
Organism: Calyptomena viridis; assembly: GCA_013390005.1. Taxonomy (NCBI): domain Eukaryota; kingdom Metazoa; phylum Chordata; class Aves; order Passeriformes; family Eurylaimidae; genus Calyptomena; species Calyptomena viridis. Next base: position 118,095 of record WEIV01002229.1, read on the forward strand.
TCATTTTTGATGAATTCAGAACTGTTCTATGAATATGGAGGAGGACCAAGTCTTTCCCTCAAACCTGAAATGAGAGGTTGGGGATGAGCCAAGTACAGCTGTTTGGAACTGTGTCTTTTCTGTGCTTTAAGGCAGTACCTAGAGCTGTCTCTATGAAGTGTAACCATCAGCACTAGTCTATATAACCCTTGTTTGGATCTTGACATGATGCACAGTGTGTATCATGATGCACATTTTGTACTTGCACAATATAAATGCTGCATGTAGTTGTTTATGTATAAATCCTTTAGTTCTTTTGTTCCAAAGAACTATTTGTGGAAGTTTGACTTTTGTATCAGAAATGAACAATTGGAAATGGTTCATTGGAAATTGGAAACAAAGGTATTGGATAGTTTGCCAGGACTGATGAATCCAAAGTGTCGATGTTAAAAGAATGACTGAGAGTGCATATAAAGTGAAAAGAGGTTTAATGTCTGCGTCTGTACTGTCTATAGCTGAAAATTCTGTCAGGCTACTTAAAGGTACAAATATTAGTGCAACTCTAACATGACTAATGTTGGGGACAAGGTGTTTATTCACATAACTCTCAGTCTTGGTATGTGCAATACCCAACCCTTAGGAGAAGGAGCACCCAAGATTCTTAGATGCTCATGGTCAAAAGGAACAACAAAAATCACAGGGTCCACAAAACCTCACTATGTTTTATTAGTAAATTACACACTTGGCACAGAAATTGGTATTTTAGTTCCTGAACTCCTATATAAACACACAGCAGTGGGTTTTGGATGAAGGGGTAAGGTGAAAGGAAAGAGAGAGATTAAAGAGGGGCAGAGAGAAAGGAAGAAAGAGAGAAAAGAGATCACCAGTTGTGGCTCCAGCACTGAGCCAGCTGATGGGGTGTCCTGGGGTGGGCACATGGCTGGGCTTTGTGAGGAGACTAAATAGATAACTTTCCCCTGCCTCGGAGATAAGTTTCTCAACTGTGTTGTGCCTATCTCCAGGAGCCAGAACAAGGACATTTGTCTCAGAAAAGTGCTACTGTACCTCATATGGCCCCTTTTTCAGACACAGCAATCCTCAGTTGTTATTACCAACAATCCTTGGTTGGCTCCACTATCAGAGTTTGATACATACATATTAGCTCCCTCCTAGGCTTCTACAGTATGAAACAATTTACATCTGGCTTAATTATCCTGCTATGGACTGTCATGGGATTGACAGTGAGGATGTTACCCTATCACTGGAACAGCTTGGTGATCATTAGACAAAAAGAAGAGGCAGATGCCACAGCTACCAGGAAAGGTCACTTAGACAGAGGTGTCACTAACATGGGCTGGAGTGACTAGACAGCAAATCAATTCCTTTTTTAAGAATGGAAGAGCAAAGAAGGAGCAAAGGGAAGTGTGAAGCCCTGGGACATGGGTCCTGTCTGTGTCACCCTCTGTCTGCAGTGAAGATGCTGATCAATCAGGTCAAATTCATGGTGCTCTTTCCTGATACCATGTTCCCTTGTGCTCTGTCGCCCGATGATGAAGCTCTGGCTATGCAGGCCCACAGAACGTTTGGGCAGTCAAGTATTGAATCCATCTACAGAGGGATTTGAAGTCAGGGCCTCCCACATACCCAGATGTGGGTAGTGAAGTGAAGGAGCCCGTGCAGTGAAATGCTGCCTGTAAGGTCTTGTAAGCTGAGGTTTCTTAGCATCCTTACTGTCAGCTCCAACAAGAGCAGGTGAGCAGCAGGAAACTGAATGGCATCATGCAAGGGTGGCAATTCAAGGAAAGGCAACACCATGCTCATACTCAGCTTGTTTCAGGATGCTAGAACTAACATTTATTTTTCATTAGGTTTTTTATCAGATTTGTAGATTAAATTCTATAATAATGTGAGCAGACTGGCATAGCCAGCACTCCTCCTATTTCCCAGTACTTTTAAATGTAAGAGATTGAAAACTTTGGGAGACAAACTGCTAGAAACAGAAATAGGACTGAACTCTGGTGGTTCCTGTTTTGCTAATCCCCACTATTCATTACAGTGTTGGGCTGCACCCTTCTTGTCTCCATTGGTTTGCAATTAGGTGAGAAGTCCCATGTTGGGACTGTCCAGTCCAGCCTCCTGCTTGGAGCAGAGCAGCCAGCACAGGCTGCTCAGGGCCACAGCCAGTTGAGTTTTGAGTATTTTTGGGATATAGACACCACAAGCTCTGGATAATCTGCCCATGTGTTTGACCACCTAAACAGTGAAGAAAGTATTTTCTTGTGCCACTGACTGTTACTGGGCTCTTTCTTCTTTACTCCTTCCATCCATTGAACATTTATCCACATGAGTAAGATCCCCCTGAGTCTCCTCCAGGCTGAGCAGTCCCAGCTCTCTCAGTCTCTCCTCATATGACAGATGCTCCAAACTATTAATCATCTTTGTGGATGTTCAGTGCATACATGTCTGTTGTACTGGGGAGCCCAGCATTGGACACAGCACACAGACATGTCCCACCAGGGCTGAGTCAAGGGAAGGATCATCTCCTCCACCTGCTGGCAACACTGTCTGATGCAGTCCAAAAGGCTGCAGGAGTAAACTGGTTTTCCCCAGGATTCCAGGGAAATCCAGGGGAAAACAACTTTTCCCCAGGAACAACTTTTCTGCCAAGCTGTTTTCGAGCAGTTGTCCAAGTGGCTGAGGTCATTCCTCCCCAGATGATGGACTTTGCATTTGGTTTTGCTGGACTTGATGAAGTTTGTGTTGGACCATTTATCCAGGCTGTCCAGGTGCCCCTGAATGGCAGCACAGCCCTCTGCTGTGTCAGCCACTCCTCGTGGGTTTGCATCACCTGCAAACATGCTGAGTGAGGGTCGTTGCCCTGGTTATTAAGACATTAAACAGTACTGATCCCTGGAGTGCACCACTAGGAACCAGCCTCCAGGTGGGCAGCGTGCTGCTGATCGGGATGCCCTGGTGCAAGCTGTTGAGCCAGTTGGTTTTCCCTTAGTAAATCCATGCCGAGTACTTCCAGGCACCTTCTTGTTCTTTGTGTATTTGGGAATGATTTCCAGATCTATTTGCTCCATCACCTTCCCAGAGTCTGTGGTGAGGCTGGCTGTCCCACAGCTTTCCTCATCCCCTTCCTTGCTGTTCCTGAAGACAGGAGTGACATTTGCAGTCATTCAGGCCCTGGGATCACCACCACCATTCACAGAGCATTGAGAGAGGCTTCTCACTGACACCTGCCAGCTCTCCCTGCACCCAGAGGTGCATCCTGCCAGCTCCCATGGGCTTCTGTATGCCCACATTTTTAAATATGTTCCCCAAGCTGATGGTCCTCTGCTGAAAGACCAAGTTCTGATCTGTGGGGTTAGCACTGCTGAGTGGTGGTGTTTCATCAACAACAAATAAGGTTTAGCAAAAGCTGAACCTGTCCCAGAGTAGTCTGGCTTTCAGCTTGGGGAAGGATTTTAGCTCCTGCGTTCTGTGCCAGCAGGTGCTGTGCTGGGAGTACAGTCCTTCCCTTTCTGGCATGCAGGGGCTTGCCCAGTGCTCAGTTCCCTGTCCATGCAAGAGCCTTCATGACAGCTGAGACACAGCACAGGCTTCCTCTGGCAGCCAGTGCCCTCCTGGCCTCCACATCTCCCTCCAGGTGTGACAGGTGCTGCACAGCATTGTGGTTCAGGCATTACTGGCAAGACTGAGGTTAAGCCTTGCTGTGCAGACTTTGAGAATTGTGCTGGGCCAGAAGAATTGTCCAGGAACAGAGGAGCCTGGGCCATTCCTACCAGGAGTTAAGAACATTGTCTGAGCTGAGACTGGACATGATTAAAACAGTGACAGCTGTGCTCCTGCACGTACACCAAAGGTGGGGCTGGCTGTGAGTCAGTCACTCTATGCTATAAAAATCCCATATAAAAATCTCTATGCTCTCCTGAAGAGTGACATGGCAGGGCTCTCCCCTTGAGCACAGAATCACAGGATGAGTTAGGCTGGAAAACCTCTGAGATCATCAAGTCCAACCTTTGACTTTTTAGCACCACCATGTCAACTAGACCATGGCACTGAATGCCACATCCAGTCTTTTGTTAAATACCTCCAGGGATGGTGACTCCACCACCTCCCTCAGCAGTCTGTTCCAATGTTTAATTACCCTTTCTGTGAAGAAATTCCTCCTAATGTTCAACCTGAACCTCCCTGGGTGTATCTTGAGACTTTGTGCAGCTCGAGCAGGGACACCCCTCAGTGTTACTCCTTGAGACTGACTGCCCTTACCTGGCAGTGGATATCTACAGTGAGGGAAGCGACATCTCGCCTCAGGCCCAAAGTTATACTCTGTGCTAGTGACCTTATCCAGCCACTGCTAGAAGTAGAGTAAGTAGTATTCTACCTCTGTCTAATCATCATGTGAATCACCATTTAAATCACCATCAAATTCGGTTACTGCCCTGTGGTGGGTTGACCTTGGCTGGACACCAGGTGCCCATCAAGCTGCTCCATCACTCCCCTCCTCAGCTGGACAGGGGAGAGAAAATACGATGGAAAATTACTCATAGCTTGAGATAAGGCAGTTTACCAAAACAAAATCAAAAGGTTGTGCATGCACAACCAAAGACAAAACAAAAAAATATTCTCTATTTCTCATCAGCAACTGATGTCCAGCCAATTCCTGAGAAGCAGGGCCTCAGCACACATAAAGCTGCTCCAAGAGGCAAATGTTGTAAACAAAAAATGACCCATGCTTCCTTTTCTTAGCTTTCATATATGATGTCACAAGGTATGGAATATCCCTTCGGGTAATTTGGGTCAGCTATCCTCCCTTTGTCTCCTCCCAAGATCTTGCCCTCCCCCAGCCTACTGATGGTGGAATGTTGTGGAGACTGTGCTGATGCTGTGCCATCTCTGCTCAGCAGTAGCCAAAACACTGGGGTCTTATCAACACCTTTCTAGCCACCAAGGCAAAGCACAGCACTGTGAGGGCTGTGATGGGAAAATGAACTCTATCTCTGCCAGACCCAATACTTGCCCAATCACCATTTAATTACCATTGGATTTTCATTCGGTTATCAATTCATCATTTGTTCATAATTTGATCATTAATAAATGTCTTTTAGTTAATCCTGTAATGCTGATTCCTCTTAATGATTGACCTATGAAATCAGATTAGCAGAGGGAGCTGTACAGGAGGAGAAAGGGAACATCATGGTAAGATTATAGAAAAAAAAAAAGAGAAAGGAGAGAGTGAAATGGGTGAGGCAGGGAATCAGTACCACCCAGCATTAATGAGACCTGTTATTAATAATATGTCTTACATGTTCAACCCACGCAACAAACATGTACTTCTATTTTAACAGGTAGGAAAGCAAAGAGCAACAGTGGGAGAATACAAACTGGTGTCATGCTACTTTTTCTCTATTTCAATTCAATTTTTCCTTTAGAAAGCTCTAAACTTTCCCAAAAGAAATGCAAATGTCCTGTCCCCACAACAGTAGTACAGTTTCCTAAATCTGGTTAAGTTAAAACTCATAGAAAATGATTAATGCATTAGGACTTATTGATATAATTATTTATGATGAATCTTTAAATTTTTGGTTCTGTTTAAGAGTTATGCTGGGCCCTGGCAGGAACACCTTACAAGGGGCATTCACTGGCAGTGTACATTACTGCTGGGATCCAGCAAACAGAAAAATCAATAGTGATATTATTAAGGAAAACCAGGGTTGACAGGCAGACCAGGAAAACTCTAGAAAAATAATTTTAATTAGTTTCTGCAACTGAAGTAGCCTGTAAACATCAGTGGAAATTTTTTCTGTGCTCTAGATCATCATAGTTTTCCTCAGTTTTCCTTCTTCTTCAAAAAAAGCTGAATAATGATTTATGAAGACCTAGTGGAACTAATCTGCTTTGGGATGTATCCACAATGCCAGAGTTAACTGGCTTTCTTCTCTGGAAATTATTATATCTGATGCTTTATCTGGGTAAAAACCACCAGTGCAGGGAATCCCTTTCACTCCAAGCAGGCACAAACCAACCAGTACATAGCATGTCACAGAACTCAAAATGCAATTTATGCCATTTTTAATTGTGATGCTTAATTTTAACTCTTGTGGCTTTTAGACAAAAAGAGAAAAATTAGTATTTAGAATAATGATAGAGCTGTGATTCTAGCAGACATCAATTGGTTATTCCCAAGATCAATGTCTCATCCTTCCATAATCAAAATAAGCAGAAATCCACAGAAAACAGGGCTCCAGCCTTCAGATTTTGTACTTTAAAAACAAAAACAAACCAAACAAACAAAACCCAAAGAAGACTATGAAAATACTGTTATATACAAATGAAGTAATATCAAACAACATTCTCCATCTCCAAATTCTGCATCTATAAATTATTTGCAATAAAAAAGTATCACACAAGCATTAAAAAAGTAAGTTCTTGTCTCCCATGAAACCCCACTGGAGCAGGGACTGGGGAACAGGGTGGCTATTTTGTGCCCCTGCAGTCACTGGTGTGCACAGTGGGTGCCAGTCACTCCCTGCCACTGCAAACCCCATCCCCGGGATGCCCAGCAGTGCTGGCAGGAGCCTTCCTGCAAGGGGTCACATCCCACTGCTGCCCAGAGCTGCATGGCTGTACCTCACCCTACAGCCAGCTGCACTGGGAGCTGCACTGGGAGCAACCCAGTCCTATTAGCACTGGTGGGAATTAAGACCAAGTTATTAGTAGTATGTTTAAATTATAATTCTCAGTTCATGTTCCAGCATGAAACAGAAGGCCCAATATATTGCATTGACTGACAAGTTTGGCAGTGGCAGAGGGTGTTGCTCCAGCACCATTATCCATTGCTTAACTGGTTAGCCAGGCCCAGGAAGATTCTTAGCTTGCTTAAGTTAAGCTTGACAGGTTCACATCCAGATCTGCCCGGGGGTGCTGCTTTTACTAAGTCTACATGTTAATGGAATTTGAAAGGCCACCCTAGGGAGAGGAGGAATCTTGGGAAAATTGAGTCCCTACTATGCTGGCTTTGGCTTAGGTAGTTCATTTTAATACAGGAATCCATCAACACTCTTTCAGATATAAAAATCAACATGTCCCAAAGGTCCCCAGTGCTGCAATGTCTGCACAGGATTAAAGACTGGGACGCCTCCAATGTCCCACTGGCCAAATCACACAGGGCTTGGAAAGCTGATGTTACACACTAGGCTGAAGCAGATACAATATCATTTCCGCATCCTCGTGTCTTTTCAGCCTTTGAATGCTGTGTCTGTCCTTCTCTATTTTGCCTTTTTCAAATGAGCACCTTCATTTACTTGACCAAATATCAAGATAATAAATAATCAAGACAATCCTTTCTATAGGTATGCCAGTCCTTAAAAGCAGATTATAAGGATATTATTGAGTTGTGCAGCTCCCCAGAGTATTCTTCCAGGGCATCTTAGCAGCACTGGGCATGATGACTATTAATGCCTCCCTGTTACAGGCTTTGATTTATCTGATTATAAAAATGGTACGTGACAAATACAGTAGCTGACAGGTACTGAGTAGGCACTACTTGGAGTAGAATGATGCTGGGTGATGTTGATGTGATCAGACATATGAAATCAAGAGAGCTCTGATTTAATGGCCCCAAGCTGGGCTTGCAAATAACATCTGTCTGCACTATCTGTTTCCAGATGTCATTTGCAGGAGAAAGTAGCTCTGGACAAGATAAAAAATGCGAACACCAAATATATTACTGAAAGACAGAGCAGCTCTGTGTAGGCTCTACAACAACCAGCAAGTGCCCTCTGTGTACAAAGGAAACCATTGTAAGCCAACATCCATTTTCCACCCCCCTGTAATTATCTGTAGTCACTGAGTTACCATGTGGTCAAACCTGAGCCACAGCTGTGCCTCTTTACAGCTCATCTTTGGCACAGATAAAGGCAACCGGAGTGGGAAACTTGGCTATCGGATCTGATTCCTGCCTGGTGATGGCAGGAGAGATGGAGACCTTGGAGCAAAATGCTACACAGACAGCAAACGTTAGTCAGAAAAGCTTTCTGGCATCAGGCAAGGTACCAGGGAGCACAAGTAGCCGCTGGCATCCTGAGGCAGCCTGTGGAAATAGATTCTCTTGCTTCCTGTTGATTCTGAGCTGAAAGAGAAAACTGCATTAGAAAAAGCAGTATAAGGGTCAAGGTTAACAGAATCACTTCCAGCCACTGGAGGTGCTATTAAGGGCTCAAGAGAAGATGGAAGCAGGGACTCTGCAGAAAGTGTCACACGCAGGAAACTATCTGATCTCAAACCTTGAGGGGTTTATGTGCCTGCAAAAAGATGTGCATTAAAATGGGATCCTTGTCATCAAAATGCAATTCAAAAAGCACAGCAAAACTTAGCCAAGGCCAAAGCACATCCACTACAGTCCCATAATAACAACCAATTTCTTGCTACTGGTGTCCTCTTCTGCAAGAGTTTCCTCCAGCAGTCACAAGAGCAAAGCATGAAATAAAGCTACTACTGTCCTGGCACGAGAAACACAGAGGCAGCAAATATATCCCATCATAAGGAAGGTGGTAAAGGTTTGTAACCTAAAACCTTAATAGCACTGTTTCGTGTTGAAATATAGGTGAGAGATACATTTATGCTGTACTTCCCACATAAAGTATATGATCCAGTTGCTGTGTCCAGCACTGTGCCCAGGAGCCCCACATCGACATTTGGATTCAGGATCTCAGTGTTCGCCACTTCACAAAACATGTCAGGACCCATCCTGTGACACAGAAACCACCTGTGGTGGCACAGCATGGCTCACACTCAAAACAGGACAGCCTGTTTCACTCAGTGTGGCAATGATTCCTATTCCAGGCTAATCCTCTTTCCCCCAGATTGCACACAGGAGGTGCCTGGGAGAGCACAAATCAGCCCGTGCCAAGACCATTCCAGGCAGAGTGGCACCAGTGAAGGAGCACAGACAGCCTTGGTCCTGGGGTGTTCTCCCAGTGTAGGTAAAACCTTCCTGCCAACAAGCCACAGCTGGGACCATGGACTCTGATCCCTCTGTAAGCTTCCACTTCTAGTCCTACCCTTAAAGAATCCAGTCTTGTAGCCTAGAAGCACACATAAAATCAAACCCACACCACCAGTACTGCCATGAGTGTACAAACAAACACCAGTTAGAAGTTGATATTTGTATGTACAATTCTGTATATTTCTCTAGGCAAGATAAATTTTCAGGACCGTGTATGTATTAAACTCTGTATCAGGGCTATCAAAAACCACACCTGGGAAGACAGCATTAAGATGCTGTTGCCTGAAAGAAAAATGTGAATCTGCATCTAAAGGAAACCAGCTGCATCACAGCAAACTGAAAAAGCTGTAGCTGCATAAGAGTGGCCCACAGGTAAACCAAGTGTTGAGCCAAAGAAAATCCAAATGTTCCCATGAAAAAATAAATTAGCCACTGTAATAGCACAGGTGGAACCATTTGAAATCATATATGAGTATTCAACACACCCCACTAAGTGCTTCTCCAGAATTGCTGACTATGTATGTGCCCATTGCCTTAACATTAACAAGTATTTCAGAATTTGACCCATGGTTCTGCTGTTTGTCATTGGCTGGCTTGGTAACCCATGCTTGAAGACCAGCTCTAAAACATGGATGTGATACCAGAGGCCTCTTCTTTCATGGGCCTTCACTATCTCTGCCTTCTGAAAATGACACTGGCAAAGGCCAAACATTTCACTCAGCAGCTCTTGACTCTGCCCAAAACATTACAGCTCCTGCTCTGCCATGTACCAGTCAGTGCAAAGGCCCATTCCACGTGGAATTGTGGGGTTTTTGCTTTAGCCCATCACTGACAATTTCCAACATCCTGTTTACCTCTTTAACTAATGCTGCAAACTGAGTGGAAGCTTGGATGAGACCAGTCATGGTGATTCCATGACACTCAGAGTTGGGTTCCACCATCATCACTGGTGTTGGACAGCAGTAGAGACAACAGCTGTGTGAGATGTGACCAGCTGGACAATCTCCCGAGCCTGGTGGCAGAGCTAAAGAGAGGAAACAGAATGGTTAAGAAGCATCAAGGAGTCTGAGAAGGAGACAGACTGGTAGAACCATTCTCTGGCCTCCCTGAGACAGGAGCAGCCGCCAGAAAACACCTATGACCAAGGTCTCCTGTATCCTCCCCCCAGCAGGCAGAAAGCAGTAGCTCCAAAAGAGGAGCAAATGGAAGCAAGTCCTTCCTCAGGCAGCAGGTGAGACCCCTCCTTGCTCACCTCAACATCCCAGGTGCTTTGTACAACACGTGTGAGGCTCTGGATGTGGAAGGCCAGTCAATGGATGATAAGGATGAAGGTCCATCCACACCAGAGGTGTTGGCAGTCAGAGAGGCCTAAACCCCACATCACAACCACCTCCATGAGGAAGAAAAAATGGCCTGTAGTTGTAGGCGATTCCCTTCTAAAGGGAACAAAGGGTGAAATATGCTGCATAAATGCTCCTCTTAGGGAAGTCTGATGCCTTGCTGGGGCCCAGGTTAAGGACATCTCCAAGAAACTTCCTAGCCTGGTACAGCTCTTGAACTATTACACATTACTAGTCCTCCAAGTGGGTGGCAATGAAGCCACAACAACACAGTCCAGGAGTGATCCAAAGATACTTCAGTGCCCTGGGATGGTTGGTAAGGGAATGTGGAGCACAGCTAATTCTTTCCTCTATCCTTCCAATTGCAGGCAACACTGGAAGAAACAGATTGACTCAGTCTAATAATGGTTCTATTTCTGGTGTCACTGCCTGAATTTTGATTTCTTTGGCAATGGGTTGGCCTACATGGCACCAGGCTTTGCTGACATCAGATGCGATTCACCTTTCTCAAGAAGGGGAGAGGTTCTTTTCTCAGGAGTCAGTGGGACTCATTGATTGAGCTTTAGACTAGACATGACAGGGGAGGGGGATAATATCAGGCTTGCCCTCAACAGGCTGTGGGAGGACACACCAAGATTAAAGAGACAGAGCTCACACCAAAGTTAAAGGGACAGGCTCTCATTCTGCTAGAGGACTTCAAGCACCCCAACATCTGGTGGGAAAGTAGCACAGCGAGCTGTAGGGAATCCAGGAGATTCCTGGAATGCATGGAGGAATAACTTCTTGAGTCAGGTAATAGCCCTACCAGAGGGGATGTGATACTGGACCTGATGGTCACCAACAAAGTGAGCTAATCGAGGACATCAAGATTGGAGGCAGCTTGGGGTACAGTGATCATGCCCTGGTGGAGTTTGCAGTCCTAAGGGATGTGGGTCAGGCAAAGAGTAAAGTCAGGACCCTGAATTTTAGGGACAATAAACCCCTGTGAAACTGTCCTCAGAGACAAGACCAGAGCTGGCAGATCTTTAAGGATGCTTTCCATAGTGTGCAAGAGTTCTTGATCTCCAGGTGTGAGAAAGCAGGCCAGGAAGGCAAAAGATACTGGGATGGCTCAGTAGGGGGCTGCTGGCCAAACTAAAGGGAAAAAAGCAAATGAACAGGCAGTGGAAACCAGGACATGTAATCTGGGGAGCATATAGGAATGAAGTTCTGTTGTGTAGGGATGGGGTGAGGAAGGCCAAGACACAGCTAGAACTGAATCTGTAGAGTGACTCAAGAACAACAGGAAGGACTTCTGCAGAAAAGGACAGTCAAAGAAAGAAGCAAGGCCATTAAACAGGTGACAAGGTGTGGGAACAAGTTAACTTGGCTGCACGAGGTACCCAGCTGGTGAGGACAGAAAAAGATCTCTGGCCTTGAAGCCCATGTTTTACAAAAGAGTGTGAGGAGAGAGGGATGTTAGTGTGTGTGATAAGGTGGCCACTGAGTGCATGAGAAAGTGAGCATGTGAAGTCAAAACATGGAGTTGCAAAGTTGTGAGAATCCTAATCAGTTGTGGGCAACAGTAAGGACTGTTTTACAAAGAGCATAATAAAAGGGGACACGCAGCAGGGGCAAGAAGAAATAAAAAGGGACAGAGAAGATGAGCACGTGAAATCCCCGATTCCATTTGTGTGTGTGCAGTCTCATTCATCCATCGCCAAAGGCTAATTAATTTCATAGATAATTAATTTCGCTGATAATTAGTGACTCTGATACAAGGGATGAGGAGAAGGCTGAGGTACTCAACAACTCAACAACTTTTTTGCCTCACTCTTCAATGCCTCTCTTCCACACCTCTCAAGTGGGTACATTACAGGAGCAAAGTCCCTCCCCCTGTAATGAAAGATTAGGTTCGTGATCACTTGAGGAACCTGAATGTACATAAGTCTATAGGAACTGACAAGATGCATCCCAGTCCTGAGGGCATCGATTGATGTGGTTGCCAAGCCACTGTCCATGATATTTGAAAAGTCATGGCAGTCAGGTGAAGTCCCAGGTGACTGGACAAAGGGAAACATTGCACTCATGTTTAAAAAGGGTAGAAAGGAGGAACTGGGAACTACCAGCCTGTCAGTTTCACCTCCATGCCTGGAAGATCATGGAACAGATCCTCCTAGAAGCTATGCAAAGGCACATGGAGAATGGGGAGGTGACTCAGGGCAGCCAGCACAGCTTCACCAAGGGCAGACTGACTAAGCTACTGGCCTGCTATGATGGAGTGACTACATAAGTGGGCAAGGGAAAGGCTATGGATGTCATCTATCTGGACATCTGAAGAGGCTTCTGACACAATCTCCCACAACATCCTTCTCTCCAAATTGGAGAGATACAAATTTGATGGGTGGACTGTTTGGTGGATAAGGAATTAATTTGATGGTCATATCCAGAGGGTAGTGGTCAATGGCTAAATATTCAAACAGAGGTGAGTGACAAGTGGTGTCCCTCAGGGATCTGTATTGGCACCAGTACTGTTTAATATCTTTATCAGTAACACAGACACTGGGATCGGGTGCACCCTCAGTAAGTTTGCCAATGAAACAAAGCTGGGTGGTGAGCTGACATGCCTAAGGGACAGGATGCCATCCAGAGGGATGTGGACAAGCTTGAGGAGTGGGCTATGGAAACCTCGTGAGGCCAAATGCAAGGTTCTGCATGTGTGTTAATTCCCAGTATTGACACAGGCTGGAGGACAAACAGATCAAGAGCAGCTCTGCCAAGAACTTGGGAGTGCTGGTGGATGAGAGTCTGGACATGAGCCACCAATGTGCACTCACAGCCCAGAAAGCCACGTATGTCCTGGGCAGCACCAAAAGCAGCCTTTCAACACTTGAAGGGGCTCCATAAGAAAGACGAGGACAAAATTTTTAGCAGGGCCTGTTGCAATAGGACAAGGGGCAATGGTTTAAACTGAGAACCGATTGAGATTAGCTATGAGGAAGAAGTTCTTTATAAATGAGGGTGTTGAAACACTGAACAAGTTGCCCAGACAGGTGGTGGATACCACCATCCCTGGCAGGGCTCTGAGCAACTCCAGAGGAGCTTGGACTAGATCATTATTGCAGGAGGCTTGGACTAAATGACCTTTAAATATCCCTTCTAAACCAAATTACCACAATTCTATGATCAGGATTATTTTTCCTATTTGTGTTACTTTGCTTATTAACAGTGGATTGCAGTTACTATTTAAAATACTCTGTCAGCTTTTACTTTCAGTACCTTGAATAATTTTATCTCAGCAAACTCTGTCATGCCTCTGTTCACTTTGCACAGCACAAGAGCACTTTGCACAGCACAAAGCTCTTTGGAGCTTCACGGAGAACAATTTAGGAACTGCTGACACTACTGTCCATGTACCAATGTCATGCTGAGCAAGCCAGAATTTCAGGATGAATAATTTATCAACTGCCTATATTTATTCTGGATTGAATGGATTTTACTTTGTCCAGAATACACAAGCTAGTTACAGAGAGCAGTATGTGCAAGGACTGTGAGCCAACCATAAACTACTGCCCTACTGACACAAAACAATCCCTGAGCATCAACAGTATCACAGCAAATACCAACACGTGGGTTTCAGGGGACAGGAGCAGCCTTTGAAGTAGCACAAGTCACATCTTACACGTGGGAAGCCAATCTGCAGTGCAGCAGCTGAATCCCATGCTCAGTTTTGGGCACATCACTACAAGGACATTGAGGTGTTGGAGAGTGTCCAGAGAAGGGCAACAGAGCTGGAGAAGGGTGTGGACAGTCAGTCATATGAGGAAGAGCTGAGGGAGCTGGGGGTGTTCAGCCTGAAAGAGGCTCAGGGGTGACCTCCCTGACAACTCTCTGAAAGGAGGTTGCAGCCAGGTGGGGGTTGACCTTTTCTCCCAGGCAACCAGAGGAAATGGCCACTAGCTGTGCCACAGAAGGTTCAGGTTGGACATCAGGAAGCATTTCTTCTCTGAAACAGCAGTTAAATTGGAATGGACTGCCCAGGGAGGTGGTGCAGTCACCATCCCTGGAGGTGTTCAAGAAAAAGCTGGACATAGCACTTAGTGCTACCGTTTAGTCGACAGGGTGGTGTTCAGTCAAAGCTTGGACTCTTGGAGGTCTTTTACAACCATGATGACTCCATGATTCCGTGATACCATTTTCTCTTTTCTCCCCACTGTAAGGAAGTTTTCACACTCCTGCATAACGTGAACACCTACAATCTCACCACTATGTAGCTCCCCCTGCTCTCTCCATTAGCTGCAGCAGTCCTGGGACAGAGGGACAACACACAACACACAGCTCCCGTGCCCACACCACTTACCTAAGGGCATGGGAAGCTATTTAAAGTTGCAGTGTACAAATCCTCAGAACAAACCTCTTCAGAGTTTGCATATACACAGACAACTCCCCAGTTGCACCAAACAAGTGTTGTGCTCCTCTGAGATTCTGAATCATGCTATGACACGACTTTCCTGGCATGTTGCTTCACTTTGCTGCATACTGGTGTAGAAAACAACAATCAGGACTCTTACAGATTCAAGGCAGTTTAGCATTAGCTGCTGTTGGATTCCATTTTAGCTATGGATATTGCTTTCTCACGGCCAGCTTTATTCTTTATAACTCTCAGTTGACTCAAGAACTGCTTTTGTCATGACTTCCTCTCCACCTTCCTACATCCCTCTGCATCCACAAGAAAATTGCTGCAGTCAGGGACTACAGAACACAGCTTGAAATTCTGCCCTCTGACTCCTCTTCACCAGAGCAAAGTGCTGCTGCGGCCACCGACCAGCTGGAGTCAGTCCCAGCCAGCCCTGTCCAACACTACCCAAGGCCAACTCATTGGTAACCTGTTAGAAGCCCACACCCTGTGCTGCCTTGTGTCCCAGTGATCCCAAATACTCCAAAATAAAGCCTTCACCTTGTCCTCAGGACAAGGCACATACCCATTTCATGGGTTGTATGTTCAGGTTGACCCTTGTTGCACGTACACACAAGGCTTGTCTCTCTCCCCCAATAATTTCCAGTAAGTGACTGGTACCCTGATCATCAAGACATTTAACCAGGCATTGAATTCAAGAAAAGAAAAAAGTCCTTACACATACATGTAAATATAAGCACACTTGTATTTTCTGATCAATTAGGATTTAACAAAACTCATTAACCAGAGATACACAACAAAAATAATCTACATAGATTGCAACTTTTTATTTAAGTAAGATGAGGATGTGTGTTTGGCTCAGGACTTTCTATCCTTGACTTTAAAGAGACTGACTGCAAATAATATAAAAAAATAGAAAAGGTGAAATTAATATTTTCAAAATTGTCACAAATTTTGAAAACACTTGTATAAATTCTGCAAACTTTGCATACCCTTAAAGGGGCATCATTACCATATATAATGGTATTTGAAAATATTAGTACTTTACCCTAAAGTTTAAACATAGACATATTCATGATGGATGTAATTTCAAGAGGGTATCAAAAGTGACCATGGTTAGAAAAATATACATACTTTTGCTTCTGGAAAAGAACAGGTTATACCCATCAAATAAAATACTAAATAAAGTCTCTCCACAGATATTTTTCACAGTCCAAGATAAAATGTATGTTTATACACAGCTTATGCAATCTGCCATTTTCAAGATAGAGTCACAGTTTCACCAGTACAGAAGAACAAAATCTGTTAGTGCTCTCCAGACTGTTGGCTGCACCCACGTGTGACTGTTTAGGCAAAGCCAAAAGAGTAGAGCCATACAGTGATCTCCAAACCAATCATTAACAAGGTAAAATGCAGATGCACAAGAACAAAGGAAAGCACACTGATCATAGAACACTGAGAGGAACAGTGACCAACAGGAATAGACAAACTCTTTAGTAGCATGCAGCAATTCCTACAGGAAAAATAATCCCACCATACTCCAAGTATTAAAAGGACACTTTCATGGTACTTCTCATTACTTTTTAGAAGTAATATTAAAGACTACTTTACTGTCTACTGGAAATAGCCTGGACTGAATTTGTTTCAGTGGATACAGTTTTTTGCTGTGCTTCAGTTTGTGGCAGTGTTAAACTTCAGCAGCACACACACCAAGCAAAACAAACTCCCAAGGTTTTAGAAGGAAGTGAGATAGGAAAAAAATTTCAAAAAAACATGTGCTTTAAGTATCTGAGTGCACTGCAGCAGCCAACATATTACTTGTTTACTTGATTATTACTTGTTTAAATGAATTCTAGTGTAAAGAATTGACTCAGAAGACCAACATGGCACTGACAACAGTGACTGAAGGTAAAGATATAGTGACACATCAAGATCTGAGATCCTTTACAGTGTCCTTTTAAGTGTCAACAGACTAGTGTCCTACCTGCAACTGAAACAGAACAGAGGCAAATCCTAATGAAATAACCCAAATCAAGAATGTTACAATATTTCACAGTAAGAAACAAACAGTCTATAGAACTACTGAACAGAAGAAGCATGAAGGGTAATAGCAGCATATGGTTTACAGTTTTCACTTCTCAGTTTATTAATATTAGTGGTGCACTCAGCAATGGATAAAGCAAAGAAAGAAATTCTCTCAAAACTGGCAATTGTCTACCACATGTCAACACTTAATTATGGCCCTTATAAACAGCTAATTCCTTTTTGAACTTAAATTCCAAAGAAAATAATATTTACATATAATATATATGTATATAACCACAAAACCAAAATTAAGTTAAATCCTTATCAAGTAAATTGCATTTTGAAGAGAAGAAAACATAATACAATATTAAATAGTACATGTCCAAAGATTTTGAAGGCATTGTGATTTCCATGTTTTCTTCCTCCAGTCATTTTCCCCTGGCTTTTAATAGACTAAATACTTCATTTCAGAGTAAATAAGTGGAAATATTACAGAGCAGCTCCGATAAAGAATAGCTCCACTGCTGAAAACTGCTCGAGGTGTGGTGATCCAGGACTCTGACTTAAAGCAAAAATAAATGGCATATAAAGCCACAGCAAAGAAGTGACCAATCAGTACCATTGGTTTAGGAGATAACCTGTATTAAAAAAAAAAAAGATAAAATAGGTAAATAAACAGAATCAGAAAGCACTGGAAAAAATTTATTTTATAAAATAGAGATTTTATAATTTTATTATATATAAATTATATAGTATTTATATTTTTATTTTATAAATAGAGATCTCCACTCAAGATTACACACTTCCTTCTGATTTAGGCAGCTCTGGTCCTGCCATCTCAATCAAAAGTACAAAGCTGGTTCTCTTGCAGCTGCTCCACTCTCTGTATTTCCTTCTACAACACAGCCAACATAGCTTGCTGCTTTCTCTTAATTTCCAGTACTCTGTCTGTCTTTATCACCCCCTAGAAGAATATTCTCAACAGGCTCTTCAGTTTTAGCTCTCATTCCAAAAAGAGAAATACAAAAGCCCACATTCTCACATGTTCACAGTAGTATGATTTACTGTGCTATCAACAGTTTCTGAGGGGTCATTCAAACCCCTTCATAGATAGAGATTTCCCTATTCCTTTCAGTCTTTTAGGAGAGGCCTCACCCTTCACTACTCTCAACTTGTCAAGCAGGAAACAGCTGCTCTGTTGGTCTGGACCCCTCCACCTCATTCAAACTCCTGTGCCACCAACACTAACTTCTCCCCAGCTTTTACTGGCCTTTTTTACACAGAAATTTAAGAGTCAGCATTTAAAGACAGTTTCTAATAAAGTTTCAACATCTAGTATAAACTTTACACCACAGGGCCATTCTCCCTGTGCAGACCAGATCCCACAGGGGCTCACAGTGCTCAGCCCTGTTCACATTAACTATTGCCAGCACAGTGAACTTACACAGAGAGCAATCCCACAGGACCTGAGACACATTCTCCTCCAAGTCTGAAGTAATGGAAACAGGCTTTCTTTAGCTGATGTAAGGAATCTACAAAATGAATTAAAATGACTCAACAAATATATTCAACATATACCAAAACATTTTTCTGAATACACAATAGTGATATTAAATCCAGGACTTTGATGGCTGTTATGTTCAATTCAGATGGATTTTGAGCTGGTTTTATTTACGGAAAGGATAAATGTATTTTTCCATTAGCTGACACAAGAACAAGTGCTTCCTATTTTTCCCTTTGTGGGTTTTTTCTTTGGTTTCCTTTTTTACTATTAATTCCACACTTGTCTTCACATTGCTAAAACTCAGTCTATATCACACTAGAACTACACAACTAGGCAGAGAACATGAACTAACTTGTTAAAATCCTTTGAATATTTTTAATGTGTATCACTATATATACACATATCTATTCATGTATACATACAAACACATGGACACATACTCATACACATCCCTTCCCCAGAAATATTTATTTACCAAGTTGTAATTAGTCAGATGTTATCTTTAAAATATATTTACCATCTGTGGCAGCAAAGAGTTCATAAAGTGCCTGGGCAAGAACATTCACTACAAAAGAATGAGATTTTTTTCTTGACCAGTAAAATGTTCTTTTTGCCTGAAAATGGAAAAAAAAAAAAGTATTTCTGTCAGCAAATACACAAGAGCATTCAAAAGATTCCCAAAGCAGTGGCAAGAGTCATGCTCATGGAAATGCTGAGTGGATTTAGTGATGTGCTAGATTGGTTCCATTACTGAATTCTGGAAACTTGTTCAACTAGTTATCTAGGCTCCTCTTACACTAAACATAGGGGGAAAAAAGTAGTTCCAGGGCATGCTTCATGTCATCCTAGAGTAGGTGGCTGGAGTAGGTTGAAACTTGAAGGGTAACACTCAGTTCTCTCAAGTGATTGATAATAAGTAGGAGATAACTGAAAGTCTGAGGTCACTGTCTCTAGAGATGCAAATATTTGCATTTGGTCAGTTGAGTCATGTACTGTCCTGACATTCAGGGCCCTCTAAGTGTTTCTCAATTTTCAAATACATTTTTCAATCATCTACTTGTAGTCTATATTATCTGTAATTTAGGCAAGACAATATGCCTAACCCAATCAAAAGCAGTAAACAAATAAATACTCATCACAATTTTGGCTCTAAATCTCATTGAAAAACTAAACCTTGCACTAACTGATGGTGCAGATTCTGGGAAAGAAGGATGTCTTCTGACTTACTACTGTGAGATTACTGCAGTGGGCAAGAGGCTCATGGAACACTGAGATGTGTCTTGAAAGACTTGGGACACAAGCTCATTATTTTCCAAGTTCCACTCACACAAGTGTAATGGTCCAAACCCAACCACATTTAGGATGAATCTGGGTACAAACGCACTACTAATATTGGAATATCAGGTTATATTAGCAAAGCATCCTGACTAGACACAGCACATGTCTGTCCTTAAGTAAAACAGAGCAGCTCAGTAAGTGCAGGTGTGAAACTGCCTTTTGCCACACACTCACAAACCACAGCTCCACTGGTGGATGCCTGATGTCTGATTGTTCTATCCAAAGCTTTGAAAACTGCTGTACCTCACCAATAACTTACCTGTCCCTGAGTTACATCAAACTTAGAAGTGTGTAATTGAATTGCAGCTGAAGTTGTCTAAAATAAATCTAAAATAAAGAATCACCTTAAGAACATCAGAATCTTCATACAGGTCTGGAATATCCTGCAGCAAACTTCTCCATATCTTAACATCATTTAAAATAACACTCATTCCTCCACCAGTTAGAGGGTGTCTTATATTATATGCATCCCCTAAAAGAAGAACACCTACGCAGAAGAGAGAAAACAATGGGATACTGCATGGCCATTACTTAATCTTAGAAGTCAAATCCTCCATTTATAAAAAAAAGCAAATGTACTAAGAATTCATTCCCACCAGAAAATAAGACGAATAAGAATTAGAAATTAAAAAAACAAAAGGAAAACCCAAAATGTATGCCTTTAAATTAACAATTTAATTAAAGCTTAAAACAGCTTTATCAAGATCAAACAGATTTTTTCCTTATAGGTGTGCAATGTGTCAAAGAGCACAAACTTTTTACCTTTCTTTACCTTTTTAATAAAGTTTTCTTAAAAAGACCACACTTGCATAAGCTTGAGCAACTGAGTGAATTAAACTTAGAGATAAAGCAGGCATTGATTTCAATATAAACATTCCAGTTAAACTATGCCCAAGGTACACATTTTCAAAATATTATTTTTCATAGAAGAATTATGAGACAGTTGTATTGAACAACAAATATATGTCTATGACAACAAAAGTTCTATGTCCCAGAAGATGTTTATAATTACTTTTTCCTTTTGTTTCAGAATACACACCTTTCTTGTTTACAGCTGATGGAGGCAGGAAGCTGGCTGGCATAGTCCTCAAACGATCATTCTGAACTGCTATTAAGAATGGTTCCTTTAAATGATCTGCAATAATCAAATATTTTAGTTACAGTACACAGACAAAATAAAAATGATTTGTACATAACCTATTTTAACCTCTTCTTAGGGATATAATCCATCTGAATTGCTAACCTCACAGGTGTGCTGAACAAACTCTGTGATGTGAAATCCAGGAAGGGTGAATGGTTTCTGAAACAGTAACTCTGCACATGGAAAACCCCACACAGTTCAATGGATTCAATGATATGTGTCTTTTTTTGGCATATTTAAATGCGACAATTATCTAGAAATCTAGAAAGACTTACCAGGCAGTTGTGGATGAATGTTCTCAATCATGTATTCTTTTAAATTTTTTGGCATTTCCCCTCGAATATCAACAAGGACCCGAGTCTCAGTTGAAGAAATCTTATAGATTAGCACTGGACTTGTTTTAGCTAGAACAAGTTCAGCATAATTAGCTTTAAACTGTGGTGCATCCTTAAAAAAGAAAGAAGAGGGAGAAAGATTGAGGCTGATTAATGAAAGGATACTAAGTATCAGACATGCAAAATAATTTTCTAAAATACTTTGAAATAAAATCTCGTATCATATTAAGTTTGCTATTTTTCTCTTAAATGAAGAAAGTGTTTCCAGAATGAAAGTTCTAAACTTCAGTGTAGCAACAATTCTTTTGCAAGTAGATTTTAATTTTACTGGAATATATACTAATTTATACATTTCATTTAAATACCTAATCAATATTTAATACATGCCATTGAAAACTTATTATCAATGTAGTAGTTTCCAGTAAGATCATTTTGTTTTCTTTATTCATAAAGAAAGTGGTAGGAGGGAAAGAAATGCACTAGTCTGAATACACCTACATGGAGACACCAAGGGAGGAAAAATCATAGGGTCCTACCTAATGAGGTCTTAAACAGGATTCCAAAAGTAGAGAAACATGGGCAGTGCTAACTAGGTTGGGAACCCAAAAAGTGCTGAAATTCCTCCAAGTCAGTGTTCCCAGTCCAGTGAAAATTTGGTTAGTTTTGGTTCATTCTCCCTTAATTGTTTTTGCTGCTAATGCAACAAACAGTTAATGCAGCAGCCACGGAGTGTAAGACTCAGCCAGCATTTCTACCTGGGTTCTCCAACCAGGCAGCTGCTAACCCAGATTCCTAATCTGAAATCAGGACACCAACTTCTCTTCAAGTTATAGGTCCTGAAGGCACATATGTATGTGGTTACAAGGTACCACCCACCTTCAGGCAGGAGCACAGCCTGGGTATTTTCCCGGAGTATAAAATGCAAGTGGTTTGACTCACCATCCCAGCAGGATGATCTAAACCTCAAGATTTCCACTCCCTGAACTAATACTGTAATACTGTGAAAAAAGGAGTGTCACTATCTTAGGTACCAGTATCTCAACACAAACCTGTCAAAGCACCTATATCCAGGGTAACAGTTTTACAAATTGGGTTCCAGGTTTACAGTGGTGCCTACTTCTCATCCAGAGCCTAGTGCTAAATTAAACAAATCACTAAGAGTGCACACAGCACTACCTTATATATGATGCTGAAATGTTTTTTCTTAAAATAAATTTCCATGAACTGGTCTAGTGAGTCCAGTGCTCAGTTTAAGCTTCCTATGTTGAATCCAAATATATTTTTTAAAACTCTCCCTTGTTCAACAATATGCTTAAGATCAACACTATACTCCATTATTAAAACCAGAAATCTAACTTTTAACCACAATATCCACTTTAAAACTAAAAGAACAAAGCCAAAGCTGCTCACAGATACTTAGAAGTGTTCAACTATCCTAGAGCTGGGATGGAGCATGCATCAACAATTTAACACCTAAAAACACAGCTCAAACTTTGCAAGCACTCCTCAAAGGGACACAGAAACACAGAGCTGACAGAACAGCTGGATAAATATCTAAAAGCACAGTTCTAATTACTTCTGTTGAAAAAGGTACTGAAGGACTACAACATATTCAGTGACATTCAGATCACAGTAAGAAGCAGTAGCATACTGGCTTATATAGTAGTATATGTAAAAGTTACCTTCAAAATGCAACCAACAAAATGGGACGAAACAGTAACTTTATTGGATACCAATGTTTTCCTAAACTTGGAGAAAAGTCCGTCAGCTACAACTGTAAGTGGTGCATGAAGTTCCTGCAGCATAAATTAAAAAAAGATACGAGACTGTCAATTTTGCTTCCAAACAGGGAGAAGCAACTCCCAAGCTCTCCTTTGCAATTGTACATTAGATGTTCTACAAAACATCTAAAAGGATCACAGACCATATTAACAATATGTGTATTAAGAAATATGAGCATAAGAAATAAGAAATATAAATATGTATTAAGAAATATGGGCATAAGAAATAAGAAATATTAAAAAATACACTATTTTTTGCCTCTCTCGTACTCATACTTATCTATTTCCTCTAAAACCTCATCTAACAATATAGTCCCACTTTTATAGACATGCAGTCAGATAAGTTATGGGAACTGTGCAGGAATTTGGATAAAAAGACAAGAAAGAGGAATAATTACTCCCTTCAGTCTGCAATGCTCTTCAGAAGTAAGAAGAGAAGAAATTTTAAATTAAAGAACCATGCATAAACAACTAAAGAAAACCAAGCAAAGTGTAACCAACTGATATGCAGTAAGCATATAGAATCTTCTTTAACAGATCAAGCAGGCAACTGAGCAGCTCCCAGTATACTTGGGGACTATAACAAATAGTGTATGCAGACAAAAAACAAATCTGAGTAAATTCATCAGGTTCAGCCTTAAAGACTATGCAAATTCCTAATGTTTAACACATACACTGTTGTTGAACATAAGCAAATTATTCCAATAACTGGAATATATTTACTGTTATGGTAATTTAATAAAATTATGATACTAGAAAGCATTTAGAGGTAGATGTTCCCTTCTACCTACAGCTTTCTCAATGTCAACATATTCAGTGACTGAACTTCACATGATAATAGCTTTACACTGAGCATTAGTCCTTGGCCTTCAATAATCTCATACACTTGGCATAAGCAGTAAAATGTAGTTTTCCTTTTAAGCTTTCAGGATGTAAGTAGCAAGGCAAAAAAAGCATGTTGTGTTTCATTAGTACTGCCAGGATTTTACTACTGGATGGGAAAAAAAAAATCTCAGAGGTAACGTGGTGGACAACAGGGATGAAAGAACAGAAAAACACAGACACATAACACAGATCAGCCTCCTTTCTTTCTGAAAACAGGCTAAGGAATGTCAACAGCCTTGGGTTTTGGTTTTTTTTTATTCAAGTAAGAGTATCCTAGGTGTAAAAACTCATAGGTAGGGAAACATAGCTAAGAAGAAATGTATAATGGAAATTTCTTACACTGTATTTCTAAAATCAAAGGAAATCTAAGCCAGCAAATGAAACAGCGCTTTCCAGAGCGAAACAGGAATTTGTTTATCCCCAGTATACAGACAGGAAACTTAAGGCCTTTAGTACAATGTCCACGCTCTCAGGAAAAACACAGGTGGAAACACTGGTAACCCTACTGCTGGTGAAGTCAGTCACACTCAAAATTACAACAACATCCATAAATGTCAGAAGCCTATAAACAACACTTGAAGCAAAATATGGGCTGTTCCTTTCCACCCCCCCAAACAAAATAAACCCCCCCTTATAAATTGCTGGATGATAAAACTAATAGGATTTGAGGAAAAAGCCAACAACAATCAACAAAACACACCCTTCTCCCCCACCAAAATCCCCTCTTCTCCAAACTCCCTGTCTTTCCCATACCCATGTTGGATTCAATGCCTTGTTCTGCTAGAAGGGATTTCCTAACACAGTTTTGTTCTTTCTATATGACGACATGCAAGACAGACCAAGGAACAGGACTTGGAACTCCTCCCTCCTCCAGCTACCTCAAGAGGGGTCAAACATGTTGTTACCACTCTCTTACAGCTCAGGACTTTGCCATCAAGTTGGCTGAAATGCCATTTGCTGACAAAGTATCTAAAATCACCTTGCTCTCCTGCAGCTTTGGCAAGTGCTTTTAAAAGTCTCTCTCACCTACAGTTTTATGCCACTACTCCGACTTCTAAATGACTTCAAGATGAAAGATGTTGTCAGTATTGCTCAGGACAGGATCTTCCAGCTACTCAAGAACTTTCTCCATCTAGTGTGAAGGGCAGCAGGGCATAGGCAGGTGATTCCCATCCTCCCCACGGGGGCACATCTGAACTCACTGCCTACGTAACTTTGGGCAGCAAAGGAATTTCAAGGTAAACAAAGAAGGTGACAAATTTGGTTTTTCTAGAGAACAGGCAGCATGTCCACAACTTCAGCACAGAGGTTCTACCTAAACTTTTTAAGTTCACACAGTTTCACAGCATTTAGCCAGCAGTTTAGCATCAGTTAATGCAAAGAACATAAATCAAATCAATGACACAATGAAAATAGGCCAGAACTCTTTCTGTCATCCAAGAAATGACTGGACATGAACAAGTAACTTATTTTCAGTCCCTCACTAGATGGTGCAAGTATGTGTGGAAATGCAAACTATTATACACAGGCAAAGCATGAATCTCAATTTACTGTTTTTTTCACAAGGAGCTCTCAAAAGATTTTAAACCCCAGATATATGAATATTAAAACAAATAATGAACTGAATTCTCCAGAGACACTGAAAGCAGAAGCTGCAAAAGAGGTTAGAACAAGAATTCCCATATGCCAGGACTGTATCTACTCAAAAGTAATCTCCCTTTATTAAAGCTCTCACTTTCTTGATAACTACATTATTTCCATACCAGTACTTGGAAAAACAGGTTTCTTCAAAATTATATATAAAGCAACCTTCAATTTTCCCAAAATGTTAACAATTTTTAACAAAAGTTTAACAAAGATCATAACAGAAAACTGCCTTACCTTAGTGTCTCCAGTTTCTTTGTCCTTGTACTGAACACCCACGACACAGTCATCTTCTTCAAGCAACTGTAACACAGTCCCCTCAATGAATTTTGCACTGAAATGGAGGGGTTAAAACAGAAGAGGATTCATGATGCCAACATTTCAAGGCACTAGACAGATAAGAAAACCCAAATTTTCACTAATCTTGTCCCTGTTGACACAGTTTGTTTAAATCTTGTGAAGAAGAGTTCTTGACCACTTTCTGAAGCCACATTAAATGTCAAAAAGGGTAAGTCTTTAATTTCAGTTCAACATTATCTTTGGTTTGATACTCGAATATTCTAAAAACTGTAGTGCTTATCTTAAGCACCCTGCCCCTGAGCAGAATCCCCAGCTGTGCTTCAGGTGCTCCACGGCCAGATGGGAGATGCTGAGAGGAGTTTCACACCTAACAATGGTCAGAAATCTGGCAGCTGACTGAGCCAATCCTGCTAAATGGTGGGAATTGCTGACAATGCAGGCAGACCTGACTCCAAGGAGAATTAAGGAACAAGATCAGCAGCACTTAAAACACTTAACATGTACACTAGATAAAAATGAGGCACCTAATTCTCAGAGCAGTCCAAACGACTCTAACCTGTTTAGGACACAAATGTCTAGCCTGACACCTCAGGAATTCAGGATACACGTGGGGTTGGTTTTTTGCTTATTATGCTTTTAAAGTTCTGCTAATGCTTATCTTTGAATGGAGCATCCCTTGCTTGTACCTCCCAACCAGAAACCTTTCAAGTTTAGAAATTAAATCTCTGTAAACTTATATTCATTGTTGTGTCTGAGCTGTTAGACCTGATCACAGCAGTTCAGACTCAGCAGCTCCAAATGGGACACTCCCTCACAAATATTCCATATCCAGATGAAATTTCACAACTTGGAGAACTGAGGTAAAGGTCCATGTGAAAATACAAAAGCTTGCTATTTTAGGCTCTCCGAAAACATAAACAGTTCAGTTCATGTCTTTTCTACATGTCACCCAGCACAGAAATTTCAGAGCAGATGAGGACTGCCTTAGTTTGCCAGGCAACAGGCACATTGGCTGTACCAAAGTCTGAGTGGTTACACGTGAGCACAATAACAGCAACTTCAACAGCAAGGGAGTGCAGCAGCATGACAGTGAATCAGAGTTCTGCAAATCCTACCAGTTTTAAGTTTCTTTTATAGTTGTCTTTTTGGTTACTTATGTAAATGCTCACTTCTTCTTCCAGTTCTCACCCACTGCAAATTTAATTTATAACTATATACAATTAGTTTATTGTTATAAATTAATGATGCCCTACCTCCTTCTGATGAAAAATTAAT
The DNA here is from genome assembly GCA_013390005.1 of Calyptomena viridis. NCBI lineage: Eukaryota > Metazoa > Chordata > Aves > Passeriformes > Eurylaimidae > Calyptomena > Calyptomena viridis. The sequence goes on from WEIV01002229.1 coordinate 145,051, forward strand.
TTTACTAATCTGAAATAAATTCATATTGCCTAGTACTTATAAAATCAGTAATAATTATCCTCTACATTTTCACAAGCTTTGAGATGAAAAACGAAAATATTAGGAGTTCTTGATATTTCCTGCATCTAAACATGAAGTATTCTATGCTACAACTAAAATGGCAGCAAGCATACACAAAAAAACCACTAAAGAGCATGTGGAAAAGGGGGAAAGAATTTAAGTCACAAACATTAGATTTCTTAAGTTTTTGCTTCAAGGACTGTGTACAGCTACTGGAGTTTTCCCCAGAAGTTGAGCAAACAGGTGCCCAAATTTCACTGAACTTGTCACCTCAGCAAGAAGGCTTTAGCTTTCAGAGATAGTGAACACGATTGCCATTAATTTCAACTGTACTACAGAGATGTTTTAGTGCTGCTTTTAGTAATTCATAACAGATATGATAGGAGAAAGCAATTTTCCATCTCAGAATAAATAGATGTTAGGCAAGAATAACATGTCCCCCCTTGTGAGGGCACATATGGCATTATCATATTTTTAGGGAGACAATTATTTAGGTAGGAAAAAAGACATGAAAAAAAACCCACACAGGAAACAGCATCTAGAATCTGTTCTGTTTCGATAAAAGTTTCCTTCTCATTTCTTCTATAAAAGAAAAAAAACTAGTTAAGAGAAAATACCAAACACTAATTTTTCATTATGAAAATAAGGTGTCTACAAGATTCTGAAAAATACGAGTTAGTAACTGGGAAGAGCTACTTCCATTTAGTGGTCCTTTTCAGTTATTTTCCCTGACTTTTTGTTGCCAAAAAAAAAAAAAAAAAAAAATCAAAACAAAATGCAAATGTAAACACTTGATTTCTGGCATCACTGATAACATGAGTGGAAGAAATACATGCTCCTGTTCATTGCAGAAGGGTTGGACTATGTGACCTTTAATGATCCCTTCTAAACCAAACCATTCTAAGCCGTGAGGTATATATATGATGCATATATGACATATATGATGTACATATAATACAACATGTATGATGTATATGTAACTTATGAACTTGTCTACAGAAAGAATGAGTAATTATAGCTGCTACATTTTCTCACTCTTGTTCACTGCAGCCTTTGTATTGGGACAGAGGGAAACGGTTAAGGAATCTCAGGGATGGTGGGAACAGTGTCTCTGAACCTCTGCACCCCAACTGTGCTGCTCACAATGTGACTCACTTGGGCTCTGCCATAGCTGCCCTTCGGAGACCCATGATGAACTGCCCATGATGAAAAGATCTTCCACTGACCACGTGGCCATCTTCAGATGTTGGATAAGGAATCTCAACCTCTGACTTGCTCTCTAGGTCATGAATTATGTAACCATTTACCACTTGTGAATCAATACCTTCTACTGTATCTGCAAAATATAAGCCAATAGAAAAGTTAAAAGAGTCTTTAAGAAACCTTTAACACATAATTAAGCTATTTCTTTACATAGGGTCCAATTTTCTTAATCAAACCACATGTTGAAAGATGAGTATTTTCAAAATGACAAACTGGAAATACACAAGCGATTTCAATTCAAATATAAAATGCAGATAATGTATTCCTGAATTTTTCATGTAGGCATGTTTTCACTACGAACATTGTTTGTACTCGACATTTCTAAGTAATTGTTGCATTACAGTTATATTTACATTTTGAAATGCACTCACCTTCAAGACCCAAGTCTCGAAGAGCATTAAATCCTCCAGGTTGCAACAATTCTCCAACTATTCTGTCAGGTTCTTTCAGATCTCTCTCTATCACAGTCACCTTCCTTCCATCCCTTGAGAGCACCGTGGCCAAGGAAGAACCAAGGACACCTGATCCCACAATGATAATTTCTGGATCATACTGGGGCGATAATGTTGTATTCGAAGTGCTGTCTGTCAGATACACATCTGAGAAGTTTACTTCCTTTTTACCCTTTAGAAAACAAAACCAACAAAGTTACATGTGCCAAAATTACACAAGCATTTTCCAGTTTAGTTTTGTCCAAAATTAAATCTGTCATACTCTACAATGGAACAAAAGCGCAGCAAGCAGAGAAAAGAGAAACAAGCACCCCCACAAACCAGATCAATATCCTTGCTTAAAACTGCCCTGGTGATCAAAGACAAACCACTAACCTAAGTGTCAGACAGACCTAAAGCTGCTATAAAAGTCAGTAAGACAAGGCTCGCCCCTATTCTTGTTCTATAAAGTAAGACACCGATGCCTTCATGCCAGTGAGCCACTCCCACACTGAGCCTTAGCGGTTTGCAAAGAAAAAGGTATCAGGTTTACTGGAAAACATATTTCCCTTTAATTGTATTGTAAGTGAACCTACCTAAGTACTGAAATAACAAATTATGGTATTACCCAGCATGGAAAAGGGTCAGCAGAAGCAGCTACCTGGGAAATATTATTAAGAAGTGATCCTGAAATAAAAAATCAGCTGAGAGTTAAAAGTATAAGCAAAATCACCATCCACCTACTTTTAAAGCTGTTAAGAATTGACATACATTAGACTGGGCATCAGTTAACACACAAACTGGTACCTGAAAATTAGCTATGTTATAGAACCTTCCCAGCAGCATCTAATCACATACACTTTGAAGTGAAAAAAAGTTGTAAGGGCAACTCCAGTGCAAAGCTGCAAGTCATTTCTCCAGCTGGTAGAGTTCAATTCAGTCTTTCACAAATGCCTTGGCACTGCAGTGCTGACAGTGTTAAAAATACGACTGCATCAGTGAAACAAATGCCCAGAACAACACTGACACCAGAATTTCTAGTGTCATATTTGTATCTACAACGCAGCAAGACAGTGCACAACTAACTATCTGAATTCAGGTAACACAAGAAATTGGAGCAAAGGAAGGATTTAGCAGAAAAACAAAATAGGAATCCAGAACCTCTGACTTGCAGCCAAAACCAGTTTCATGTTCTTTTGTGCAAGGGGACAGTGCTCACGTGAAAACGCCCAGAAGTTCACAGGAAAGCAGCCAAACAGTGCCGACCACTGATGTACTGGCTACACATGTCTAGTTCATAGTCTCTCACGGCAGGACTCCCGCTAAGCTCCCAGGCATCAACTACAGCTCTCCACTGTCTCACAGCAAGGCTCCAGGGCTCCAGGAACCAGGTCCGGGCTGTGAGCTCCAGTACTGTAGCTATTGTACAAGCAATAGTGCTGCAATAATTTCCAAGTGGTTCTCATCTGCCTACAGCTGGCTAACAAATGTGTTTTATCTGTAAATATTAAGAAGCTGATCACAGAAACACAGAACGGCCGAGGTTGGAAGGAGTCTCTGAAGGTCATCTGATGCAAAGACCCTGTTCAAGCAGGGTCAGAGCAGACTGGCCTGGGCCATGCCTTGGATACCTCCAAGGACAGAGACTGTCACCTCTCTAGGCAACGTTAGTGCTCAGTCACTGTAAACAGTGCTTGCCGATGTTCAGAGCAAACTTGTGTTTCAGTCTGTGCCCTTTGCCTCTCGTCCTGTCACTGGGCATTGATGAAAAAAGCCTCGGTGCAGCTCTCTTTGCACCCTCCCCTCAGGTATTTATATACATCCACATTAACATTCATGAAACCCCCCTGAGCCTTCTCTTCTCCGGGCTGAACAGTAGCTCAGCCTTTCATGATAGGAGAAATGCTTTAGCCCTTCATCTTTACAACAGACTGGCAATTGAAGATATTCTTCTACTAGTATAATAATCCTTTACTAAAATCTTTCCTCAACCACGTTTGATTTGACTCTACAAAACCCTTAGTCTACCACTTAAATAAGTTTCACTGTTTCTTTTGCCATCCAAAACTAACACAAAATATGACAAACAGACATCCAGCATCTAAAGACAAACCCTCTCCACTCCTTTCTTAGCTCTTTTCCCTGACCAGGGCAGAGGGTCAGTGACCAGAGGGAAGTGCACCCCACCTGCCATGACTGAATTAAACTCACCTTTCTGGATTTGGGTTGTTCGACTTGTTGAGATCCCGGGGTGGGTTTAGCCCAGAAGAATCCAACAAGAGGCAAAGCTGAGAGAACATCAGAGAGCATCCCCAGGTGTGACTTCTGCTTCTGCTGCTGCCTGGGCCCCCTGAAGTGGTACCTGTAGGACAGCAGCAACCCGAGCGAGAAGAAAACCAACACGGAGAGCAGCACCTCCTTATTAGCGTAAGTCATGAGGTCTCCACACTTTTTATACACGTAGATGAAGGAGGCGATCCCCAGAAAGGTCCACATCATGGGAGTCACTGTTCCCGGCTGTTCCTCCAAAGCTTTACCCTCGAGAGATGTTGCCAAAAACGGGGTTTCGTGCAAGGGATGAAAAAACAAATGTATGTATAGAAACGCGATAATTTCCCTTTGCAATGGAAGGGAGGAAGACCTCAATTGAAAAACAAGGAGCCCCACAGGACGGACAAGCCAGAGGAGCCTGGACAGAGGTTTCGAGACCGAAAAAAAAAAAAAAAAATATATATAAAACGTTTTCTTAAGAATCCTCGAACTCTGCGCGGCACCCCAGGGCACACGCGACGCCAGAGGAGCTGGAGCTCGTCCCACCGCCCCCAGGTCACCGCTCCGCCGTGCCCAGCCTCGCTCGGTGCCGAGCCCTCACGCCCGGGGACTGAGGGGGGGAGAGGACGGCGCACGCCCAGGAGGGCGCGGCTGATGCTCGGTCTACCTGCCCGCGTCAGGGCGCCCCGCAGCCGCCTCACGGAGGGAAGACGTGGCGCTGCCCCCTCCCTGCCCTCCCCGGTTCCCGCGCCCAGCGGCGCCTCACNCCCACCGCGCCCCTGCCCGCCCTGAGAGGCGGAGGGGGGTCGGGGGCGCCGGGCGGCGGCACCGCGGGGTGCCCGGGTCGGATGGGCCCAGAGACAAGAACCCGGAGGAGAAAGCGTGGTTCCATGGGTCATGGAATGGCTCGGCTTGGTAAGGACCTTAAAGACCATATAGTTCCAGCCGGCAGGGACATCTTCCGCTACAGCAGGTTGCTCAAAGCCCCATCCAACATGGCCTTGAACACTTGCAGGGGTGGGGTGTCCTTAACTTCTCTGCGCAACCTGTTCCAGTGTCTCACCACCCAGTAAAGAATTTTTTCCTAATGTCTAAATCTACCCTCTTTCAGTTTAAAGCCATTGCCTCTCGCTCTGTCACTTTCCATGTCCTTGTGGAAAGTCCCTCTCCAGCTCTCTTGGACTCCCTTTAAGTACTGGAAAGTGCTCTAAGGTGTCCATGGAGCCTTCTCCAGGTGAGACAGCCACAATTCTCTCAGTCTGTCTTCACAGGAGAGGTGCTCCATCCCTCTGATCAGCTTGTGGCCCGCCTCTGGACTCATTCCAATGGGTCCATGTCTTTCTTGTGTTGGACTCCCCACAGTACTGCAGGAGAGGACTCATCAGAGCAGAGCAGAAGGGCAGAATCACCTCTCTTGACCTGCTCCCCGCACTGCTGGTGATGCAGCCCAGGATGCCCCTGAATTTCCTTTTTTAGCTCTGAGCTCCTCAGGGACACACAACTCTGGTCCTCCCATTTCTCCAAGAGAGACCCGTCTTGGGCTGCGTACTGGTAGCAGTGCAACAATAGTGAACATGTCTATCTATCACGGTGTAACAATACTTAAAAGTGATGAAGCTGTGAAACACCTGGACCTCACTCCAGGAAGAACTGGTGAAAGAATGAGCAAAACCAATCACATGCACATGGAGTGAAATGAGATTAGATCCTTACAGTGATAAAATGGAGTGGATTTTGAAGTGGGGAAAAATGTCTGGTAGTTTTTCAGTAAAAAGGAGACTGAAACCACTTTGATAGAATGAATACAAGTGAAAGCAGAAGCCAGTAAGAGAATGGGCTTTGGTTCATTCGGCAGATTAGTCACACTAAAAGTGAAGATCCTGTGAGCTAAAGAGATCAAATACAGGTTTTTCTGTATAATAAAGACATGAGACATGTCTAACAATGGTTATTCCCTCAACAATGACATTCCTTCTGATGCAGCAGAAGCATCTAAAATAATAGACAACTACCTGTAAAAACTTGTTCACAGTAGGAGCTGCTTTTCCCCAGTTTGAACAAGGGTTGTTACAGCTCTCAGCAAGTTTTATATTTAAACTACTTGAGACTGAACCTCTTAAATATATCTGTACTTGATTTCCTATGTTCAGTTCATGAATGGTCCTTGTGCCTGCTAAAAAGGGCTTTTTCTTATGGCTGAGCTCCACAGATCAAATTAAACACTTCTGGGCATTTCATGCTAGAGACCAAACACAAGAAGAACCGTAGCCTTCAAGTTACTGGAACCAACTCTGTTTGAAAGACCAAGAAATGTCAATTGACATACATGAACCAGCAGCTGTTGAAAATTAATACCAGAGTAATACGAGTGCATAGTACAGAACTGTACCAAGGACAAGAAGAAGCTGAAGTGGCTAATAGAAAGTACAGTGGTTAAGAAAACAGACCAAAGCAGAACTCTGTGAATGAAGATAATGGTGTGATGATTTTAAGACTAGAGTAAAATTTCTTCTTCCCCTTTACTGCTAACTATCCAAATCCCTTCTTTACCCCGTGAGGATCCTGCTTGATGCAGCTGTAAGGTTATTGGTGTCAACTTGGTCAGAACAGGTACGTGTAACCCTCTCCAGAACATAAACTTTCTGTCTTGTCCCAGTCACACTGTAGGCACTGCACCTGAGCCAAGGCAGAGGCAGCAATCCATGGATGGTACGGGAAGGAGTGAGTGTGGATGTCTCATTGCCTGCAGGCTGTAGTTAGATCCTATTAGGTGACCAACAAAATTGAATGGTTGTTCTCCTTCCACCCCAAGAAATCACCTACTGGTGATGAAACACTCATGTAAAAGTTCTTTCAAGATTATGTAATCTGTGAGTCATTTCTCTTGATACTTCTATTTGGAGTAGTCAGTGCTTGGAATTGAAGCAGTTACAGAATTCTGACAGATGCATCTGTTTGAGGCTCGGATGCCATCAGAACATTTCCGTATTTCCAGACAAGACATTGAAAGTGGGTGGCTCCCCACTGCTTCTTCATTCACTCTCATCCTCCTGGCTATGGTGAAGAACTTGACATATTTGCATTTCTTTTTTTCACTGTAAAAGACACATTCTTGCTTACATTATTGTAAATAAGGTATTTCTGTGGATAGGTAGGTAGAGTTACTGACTTTTTGCCATGCTCTTACTTTCCAACTTTACTACTTATATGCATTCTTGAACTTTGTTAAGAATTTTGTTTCTAGAATGAGGAACTGCTGTTACCTTGTCAAAATGACTACTGTGAAACATCTTTTAATGAATTAAATCTCACAGTGGCAAATGCAAAAAGGCTGAAGTAGGAATTTCTAAAATTTCACAACTTCACAATCGGGAAATAAAGGCTACTAAAGAGAGACTGGGGTCAAGCAGATTTTTCTCTTAACCCATCTCCAGAAACAACTTCACTTAGCAAAATACTATTTTCAGACTAGCACAACCAGCAGTTGGCAGAGCAGTGGTGTGATGTTGGAATAACCAGAAATGGTTGGCTGAACTCTAGGGTACAAAAAATAAACGTGATGAAGCCTGCCTGTTGTGCAGAAGCAGGCATCGTTCTGTGCCATCTGAAGGGGCAGACCCATCAAACACAAGCCATGCCCCTGGTTCATGGTCGCAAGTGCCCCGGGAGCACAGGCATCAGGACCAATATCTGAGGTGTCACCAACAGCGTGTGCACGAGTCTGACCCTTGCTGTCCATGCACGTGTCTGCACTCACTGTGCATCCTGGTCCTTAATTAATTATTGATGGTCATCTACCTGCACTGGTAGATAGATGGAGAAAGTCTGGTGTGTAGACTGAAAGATGAAAGAAAACTATCTATCCTTGTGTTTCACTCATCATTGTGAGAGGAAGCAGAGCCTGGTAAATGTTTGGAAGAGGGGTGGTAGGGGTCCTGAAAACTGAGAAGGATGATTACATGAAACTGTAATTACTCAGAGATGCTTCAAGCTTTGCAGCAAGAAGCCACTTGCATAAAAAGCTGTAAACATTGTGTATGTATCAGTGGGTGTGTGAAGGAATGAAAAACTGCTGTGCTTCATGTGGGATTTTATTGAGAAGATGGGTGGTTCAATTCATTTTTCTAACAAAGTAGTGCAGTGCAGCTGCATATTTTCAAGACCGATCACAATGAAGAACTCTGCAGATTTTTTCAGAATGTTTTTAATGAATGTCAAAAAACCCCAGCTTAATGTTTGAACAACAGCAAAAACATAATCAAATATATATGTAAGGCATGAACTAGAATTCTACTAAGAAGTTTAAAATATCATGCAGCACATCATGAAAGTTCATCCTGATGACATACTGTACTTACAAAGTGTACCAAGGGATGTTTAGCAATATTTTCTCTCTTTCCCAGCAGGAAGATAGTAACATAATTTGTCCCTTATTAATGCATAATTAGGGAATTAAAACCACTAGCTATTATGCTGTTTGCAGTGAGATAGCACAGAATATTTAAGAGGGCACCTCTTTGGGGCAAATCTGTAATTCATGGGGAGTCCAGGCAGTAATTTAAAGTTACTTGTGCTTGAGGAACACAGGCAACATGCAGGCTGTGGAGTAGCCGGTGGCCATGTACTCTCTGGCAGCCCCAACAGCTACACCTGTAAGCACTTGTCCCCTTCTTGGTTCTGTTCTGTGTAAGACTGTGATTATGCAATCCATTTTCCTATCATTTTATCTCAGATTGCACATGGTGATTTTTTAATATACTATCAATATGTTTACTTCTTTTTCTTACTATATAGAGTGGATGGGTGTTCAGTCAATGATATCCATAATCACAAGTCAGATGACTTGGATGGAAGGATGGAAAAGAAGAGACTAAATCATTATTTTAAAAATTACAATCTTGCACCATCTGTGACAGAGTTTTGTGTTTTTCTCTGATTTTTGATGTGTTTCACAGACATTTCCTAGTTGTGCCTTGCTGAAGACAGCAAAATGTTTTCACAAAGCACTACAGTCTTCAGGCTTGTGGTGAGAAGGTGGCGATGTAGGAGTAGGGTTAATATATAGTAGACAGGTTACAGATAATGAGGAAGGAAAAAGAGGTTGAATAATCAGAAGACAGAGGCAGGGTGGAGAAGCATATCACCATTACAGTGGCATTTGTTTAAAAAGGCTTTCTTTTTGAGCAGTTACAAAGCACTAAATAGAAATGAAGCCTCTGTACTGTCTTATCTCCACAAGCAATCCAGATTCTTTATGGACCCCAGAGGCTGCTTCTCTCCATTGTTTCCTCAATGAATAGTTTGTTTCTACACAGCTGGAGCTCAGAGTCACCCAGAACACAATCAAATCTTCAAGTCCAGTATGCAGCAATGCTGAAGTGAGAGGTGCACTATTCTATAAACAGAAAAGCTGCTGTATTTGTAAATTCCCATGAGGTGGAATTGTGAATTCCAACAGTAATCCAGCCATGAACTAGAAATTAAGAACAGTTGAGCTCTGGAAGGAAAATAGAAAGGACAAGACAGAAAACCAGAAGGGAACAGCAGAGGGAGCTTGGCAATTAAAAAAAATAGTCTTACAAGACAGGAATTAGTCCATATCAACTCTTCTGTGAGTGAACTTTTCCTCCTGCTGAGTAAAATTACTAGGGCACAAGTCTGATGAGGAGCAGCTGAGAGAGCTGAGGGTATTTAGCTTGGAAAAAAGGAGGCTCAGGGGCGAGACTCTGTTGATCTCTACAAATAACCTGAAAGGAGGTTTTAGTAAGGTGGGGGTTGATCTCTTTTCCCAGGTAACATGCAACAGGATGAGAGAAAATGGCCTCAAGTTGCACCAGGGGAGGTTTAGATTGAATATTGTAAAAAATTTCTTCACAAAAAGGATTGTCAGGCTGGAACAAGCTGCCCAGGGAATTGATGGAGTCACCAGTCATGGAAGTATTTAAAAGACATATATATGTGGTATTTAGAGACTTGGTTTAGTGGTGGGCTTGGCAGTTCTGGGCTAATGGTTGGACTCAATGAACTTAAAGGTATTTTCTAATCTCAATAGTTTTATTCTATGATTCCCAAGAGGATTAATTGCCACATACTAAATTCTACATGACTTCATAAGAAATAATACTGCTTGCCAATAAAAGTGTTTATATATAAATCATGCAGCATCTATAAATGTCTAAGGTAGGTGAAGTTTATGACTGAAAATTATGGATTGGAAATGTCAGTAAAATGAGGACAGCCTGTAATTACAGATTATGGAGGGGCACGTTACAGCAAGATGCCTCACCTACAAAATCTGGAGAGAATCCACACAGCTGGCAAGTTCCATTTAACAGGTTTTTTGGTTGCTTGCTTGCTTTGTAAACTAAAGATTGTCTTTCTAGGCTGTAGGGGCATGTGATAAAAACTTCTGAAAATTTATTGTTTTGAGGTGCAGATAAGTTCTTCCACTCAGTTCTGTATATTTTCCATGCCATTCATCTTCCCAGCTTCTTTTCGGTCTTTTCCGCATCTACTCTAAGTTTTCATTAGGGGGTGCAATTGCTTCTTAATCTTCAAAAACTGGAAAAAGTACTTTTGTATCAAAGACCTGAATATTCTCCTCTGAAGTCCAAGCTTAATTTAGTAGCATTTCACATCTCTTCTTTCACCTCCCTGAGGATACTGATCTTTACTGTAATTCACCCTGACCACGGGAGGGTATCAGAAGCTACTTTGTTCAGGTAACTTTTTACTTTTTAAGCAAAAACTTTTCAGGCAAGATAAACACAACTGAAGAGCCAAACTCAAACATTTTTGTGATGAAAATACGTAACAAATACAAAGCTAGAACTAATGAGCTACCGGGCTAAGCATATGCTCACTGCCCTTGGTAAGGTGCCCCATGGCTCTTTTGTCCGGTGGGGAGGGACTGACTTCCATTGCCCTGTTGAGCAGAGATGTCCTCAGTGTTGCTGAGTTGCTGTCTTCTGATCTCCTGGTTTGCTTCATCTCTTTTGTATCAGAATTCTCCTCTCTCACACTGCTGTTAGAATTTCAACTGCTTCACCTCTATTTATTTGTCTTACCTGGTGAGGTTTTAGTTCAAGTATTTTTTCACATCTTAATTTTCTCGATAAAAGTGACTGAAATTCACTGATCTGTGCTATATCAAGCTTGGGTTTGGATGAGAGACATCCCTAAGCGAAAGGCTGCACTGCCTTCTTGCTGCTGTACTTCTTCCTAGAGCCAGACTTCATTTCCCATTAACTCAAAAGCTGAAGGGACCAATAGGATATATTCAATTGTTTACTTCAATACATTTATTATCAACCATTTTATATAGAAAGTATTTCGGTTACTTTAGAATACTAAAACCAGCTGAAGTGGGGCTATCTAAGCCGCAACCACCCCTGGGCTGGCTCTCCATCTCCACAGGGCCCCACAAGCGCTGCCGTGGAAGTGAAGCCTCAGCGCAAAATGCTCTGCAGACCCACACAGGCAGATCCCGTCCGCATTTCCCGAGCAGGCTTTGCCTATGGCTGGTACCTCCCTCTTGTGGACTTTTGCTAAATTACACACCAAAACTCATTTTTTTTCTGGGAATTGGTCTGATTGGCAGCAGTGTTTCTCTCGTGCCTACTCCTTTGCAATACAAATGGCCCAAAGCCAGATGGGAGGATTTCAGTAGAGGAATTTCATTTATTTTGAAGTTAATCACAAATTTCGGTTTATTTAGACTTCTCAATCTAAAAGCCTTGAGCTTTTTCTACTTTTTTAGTTTTATTTTTAAAACTTAAATGTACGTCAAGCTTATCCTGTGATTTATGTGGTTTTAGGGTCACAGGTCGTCAAAGCTCTCTTGACTCTTCAGTCACTGTGAAATGAAGGACTGTGGCGTAGAAAGAGGCAACTGTGAAAATCTCTAAACCTGCATCTGTCCATGATAATGCTGTAGCAAGAAGCAATAAAGTAGTAACTTTTGGATGTATAACTGAGCAAAGTGAATAGTAAAATGATTTCACTGTGGTGAAATCACATTGCTGATGATGATACCAGAATGGCCTGTGGGAATTTGTGTTCTCAAGGGCAATAATCAATGTTAAAAAGTGAAAAAAATATGAGCAAAAGAGCTCTACACATGATTTTTAGACTTCAGAAAATGCATTTCACTACAATATTTAAGATATTCACAGTGGTGAATCTGTCAAAAAAATTACTGGGAAGTGACTGGATTATAGCATGGGTAAAGAAACTCCTGTGTGCCAATGGGTTCATCAATGGAGCAGCAGCAGTGGCTCAAAAACAATAGCTGCCAACTTATCCAAAGTCATTCAAGTGAAGAATAAGCCCAAGTGTTTAATGCTGAGTGTGATTAATGCCAGGCATCGACTCTCTGTAGAGATGATAGAGCCATGGCTTTATGTCTGTAAATCAGGTGTCATGTTGTACGTATTTTAGCCAAGGACAAGCAATGCTTTTGTTAAACACAAGTAATGGAGTTAAATACAGAGGTAACTGGTTGACACAAGATGGTTTGTATTACATGCAACAATTTAAATCATGTGTCCCCTCTTGGAACTCAGTTCTATGAATTTGTATTCTCTCAAGGTTTCAAAACCAGCTGTTTACCAGTGTGAAAGGAAAGTAGAGTTAATGAATGAAGGAATTCTCCTTGTACTCCTGAGATACCCCAGGAGCACTTATAAAATGCCAAGGGACACTAATTAAATGAAATATTAGGAAAAATCCCAAATACAAAACCTAAGTACTTGTCTGTAGCAGAGATACCTGTAGATGTCAGATTTGACAGTACAAGCAGAGTGGCAGGTGAGTGTTACAACATCCTATTTGAAAATGAAAGCTGAAAACCTTAAAGCAATATGCAGCTTTGCCTCTCAGAGGGAAAAATTAGTTTGTTACTTCTTGATAACTGACATAATGAAATTAAAATGAATATGACTCTACCACTGGAATGATTGGGAAAGGGGAGGAACTGCTTCCTCCATGAACAACTACCTGAGCTGAGCTTGTGAAGAGAACTCCCCAAAATACAATAACTGAAAGAAGATGGGAAAAAAACCCCAAAACACAAGTCTGACACAAATAATCAAATCAATCAATTTGATTGATAAAATTAAATAAATGCAAATAAATCCATGTGTAGTGGTGCATCCTACCCTGCCCTCTATACGCTGCACTATGATATGAGAAATGCTTTTTAGGCCTCAGCCTTGACAAACAGCACCTGAGCTCAGCTCCTTTTGAGTTTATCAGAAACTGTTCCCAGGACCTAGTGTTGTCTAACAAGCTCCTGGGTTTTTTTTTAATGAACAACCTTGAAAACCAAGTTTTCTTGCCTAAATAACAACCCAAGTGGAGTAATATTTCATTATCAAATTTTCAAAGAAAGTTACTAACCCGAATTGAAGCCAGGATGAAAAATTACTATGACTAAAGCCGACTCTCTTACCACCCTATAAACAACAGTCCAAAGTGAGACCCTTTGAGATCTCCTGGACCACAACAGGCTGTGACCAGCAGTCTCCCTCTGATGAGGCCACTCAGAGCCAGTGAACTCTCAAGTTTGCTATACTCAGGACTGCTGAACGATGACAATGATCCTGGGCTGATATCTCTACTCAAGGCTCAGCCCTCCACCTGTTCAGAAAATGCAAAGGCATTTAGCATCAGTACTTCGCTTAATTCGAGGGGAATTTTTCACAGGTATACCTTGTACAGACTCCTTTATGTCTGTGTGCACGCTAGTGTGAATATTAGTGTGAATATGCTATAGCAGATGTTCTAGCAATGTTGCTAGATTCTTAAGTGCTTTAGTTTTGTAAGTAAGTTAGACCTGTAAGGAAATTACTGTTGTGGTATAGTAAATTCTATGTGAATCCGTTGCTAAATTGCTTAAGTTATAGAGTAAGTACTGTTAAATGCTGTTAAGTGCTTTAAAGTTGAAGTGTTGTTAAGTGCCAAGTGCTGTTAAGGTTAAGTGCTGTTAATGTCAAGTGCTGTTGGGCCTTTAGGTGTGAACTGTTGGTCAAGTCCTCGCTCTGTTTAGCACAGGGGTCTACTCTGAAACTTGTCACTCGACAGGAGAATCTTCCATATTCCTTTTTATCCTTATGCTTTCCTATCCTTTTCTGCCTCTTCCCACCCAGCTCCCCCCTTCCCACCCACGCCCTCACCCCCCAACTCCACATAGATAGTTTTGGATTTATTTTGGTTTGGATTGATTGCTTTTGGATTTTTGTTTGCTGTTTCTCTGTGTGCTTTAACCATCTAGTAAGGAGTCGAGTGAACAAACTTTACTGTAGAGTGCCAACGAATTTTGTTGTGCTTTTATACTAAATCTGTTTTTGCACTACTGTGCTATAAAGAAAAAGAGTTACTACATGAATAAAAGTATTTTCTATATCCTGTACATCCTCTTCCCAAATACAGTTGATGGGCTAAATATTTAAAGATCAATTAATACCTTTAATAGAACTGATCTCACACACAAACTTCAGTTTCTCTGGCTCATGCTTTCAATATGTTTTTCCTCACAGATCAGACTGAACAATTTTTCTCAAGTTTGTCTTGTTCGATGACATTTCTTGGCTGAAGTTTCCTCTTCTCTGGGAGCAGCAGAACTGTACTTAATGCTTAAACACAATGTCGTGGCAGATTAAAATTGATGGCAGATTCAGCCCACCCCACATATGTGCCTCACCCTGCCAGGGGATATGTAAATGGCAAGCAAAGCAGCTTTTGGACCACCACAGTTTTCAGGCTACTGTGATAAGGCAAGTTTTGTTTGGGGTGAGTTAATTTTTGGATTTTAGATTTAAAACATTCTGGCATTAGCTGTGCCTCGAAGGTTTGGCAGACAGCCAGAGTCAGAACAATTTCAGCCAACCAGATTTAATCTGTCACCGTGTATGTGTCAGGGACCTAAAGGTGAATCTGCAGCTGCAAGAAAATTCTGTTTTAATCTGATTTATTGTCATCTATGAAAAGTCAGATCGGTCCTTTTTTTGTTATTTTTTCTTATTGTATTATTTTGTTAACTTCTCACAGTTTGACATTTTCCAGCTAAAATAAACCATACAAGTGTATGTTTGCCTGCAAAAAAAACCCCCAATTTTCTCGATATCTCTAAAGTGTCACGTATTCATAATTGTCAAGAATTCAGAAACATTTTTCCTAGAATTTTCTTTTGCACTTTCAATTAGCTCTGTAGAAGTTCCTGCTATGTAAAGTCATGCCTTTGCTGGAGCAGTACCAAAGACATTTGAGATTTCTGGTTCATTTTCAGACTTTCTGCTGATTTGCATTTATTTCTTTCCCAAACCTTTTCGGTGTCCTTGCCTGTCTGTTGTGTCCACGTTTGCCTGGTCTGAAGATCAGTTTGAGCAATTCTCCTTTCAGTCTTGTATTATTGTGCAGAATCACACACATTGTTCTTCAGTACCTGAGAAAAACCAGGAATGTAATGTGATGTTTTAGTTTACTTTGTGACCTACCCCAGAGCAAAATGCTAACTAAAAGTCAGCTCTTCAAAGCATTTCAAGGTCTGTTGAAGAGTTCTGCATTTGAAATGCTATTGACTGGTGTTGCCCTTTTCATTCAAGTAGATCATCAAATTGCAAGGCCTCACAAGGATTTTCTTTCTACTGGAATAAAAATTGTGGTTCTTAGTATAATCTCGTTTATTTGCAAAAAAAAAAAAGGCATAAATCCCATTTCTGTGTATGTAGAAGTAGCAAACTCTGGTGGGATGATGGGTCCCTTAAAGTCCCTCAAGGTCACAGCCATAAGTCTTTCCTCTGCTTTTCTGCTGTTAATGTTCACAGCTTACAGGTCATAGCCCAAACTCTTTTTTTCTTTCAACTGCCTAAACCTTTCTGAATTATCTTCCTTAGCTCTAGTTATGCACATTCCTGTGCAACTGAAAACAGGTCTGGGCTGAGAGGGTATTTCAGTGCATTTTCTCATTGGGGTAGTCTGGAACTTCTGATGCTTTAAATTCAAAACACCATGGCAAAGACACTGTTTGAGCCTAATTTAGGAATTTTATAATCACAAGTTAATATTATTCAGAATCTTTCCTTTGTCTCCATGGTAATCTTTTGATAAAATTTATGTTGGAGAGATCATGTTACCAAAATAATTATGGTACATTTTTGTAAACACTCCAGAAAGGTAAAAAAGTTCAGTCTATGGCTTCTATAGAAATTCAAAGAAAAGAAAGGAAAGACTACCTTTTAGTCAGACTTCCACATGCCTTTCTGAATGGCAGTCTTTTTAATCCTTCGTGGCAAAATTAAAGCAAGCACTCCATGAGACAAAAGAATATCTGGCAGATCCCAAAAATTTCATCACCAATACATCAGACCCAAATAATGAAACATGCATTGTCAGTAAGGCTGTGCTGGCATGGGTGGTTCAAAACAGAAAGCAAACAATGGGGAGAAAAATAAGAAGCAAATGTGAGGACAAATTAGGCATCCACAATGTTTCACATGAGTTAGTAAGTTTCCTAATTTTTTAATTTTTGGGTCTTTTTGTAGATGACATAGGGAAAAATCCAAGTTGAATTAAAGAATCTTTATTTTTTTTCCCAGCTGTCAAACTATCCCAGTCTCAACTGCAAAAGTAGCAACATTCCCAATGTGGAAATAGTAGAAGTCAAATCCAATTTTTAAAGTTCCTGGAAGTATTGAATACCTTTCTTTTTGCATCATAACAACCAAGTAAGTCAGCCTTTTCTTGCTGCATAGAGGAAACCTGAAAATTGTCTGAAGATGGCAGAGCCTTGCTGAACAAGGTCAGCTCCCATAAGAATTTCTCTTTCCTTTGATTCTCACCCTCAGCATGAGTCACATAAACAGCAGTGGGCAGAGCTGTAACGAGGTTGAATGCTTCCTGGATAAAATCTCAAGGTGATGACCCTTCCCAGGAGTGGGAATAAAATAATACTCTGGCTTTAGTATATGTGATGGAGAGCAGTGCAAATATGGGCCAGGAGAGGAGCCTGTGAGCAGGAAGGGCTGCACTTCATTACACCGTGGTGTTTGTGCCTGTGGGGCTGCTGCTCGTCACAACCACGTCTCGGGAAGACCTTGGAACAGCTTGGCCGTTCTCCCTACACATCTGTGCCTTGTCCCCAGTGACCTGAGGCAGGTGTCTCCTGGGAGCCACTTCTGCCCGGGTCCTTAATTGATACAGAGTTTTACAGCAGGAAAGATAAGTTATAAACAATTAAATTGTTGCTGCTACTTACTACATTCACAGTTGTCCTTAATCACAGTCTTTTTTTTTTTTTAGGAAATCTGACGTTTATTTTAGCAAAACTCATTTTAGATACGGTTTCAGCCTTTTGTCTTGCTTACTTTTAACATTGCCTGGCCAAACAGGACAGCTTGATGACTTCAAAGAACATTTTTCCCTGGATGAAACTCCAAAGAACCACCCTTAAGTATGTCTTTTATACCTAATTACATGTACCTCCCTCGTTCAAGCGTTTCCTGTTTCATGTTTTGTAAACACTGCAATGTCCCCCACAGCACTGGGGAAGGTAACTTGGAATTTGGCCCAGCTTTGACGGGGGAGTTGGACCAACCTGCCTCCAGAGGTCCTTCCAAACCAGATTATCATACGACGTTAGGTTTCTTACCCGCTGTAAAATCACTCCGTTGCATTTCTTTCACTTTTACTTCAGCAGTTATTACCTTACCAGCACGATTATCCTCTTGTTCTTAACCTTGCACTCTGTCATTGACACAAATTTTAGTCAACAAGGTGAACTTAGGAAAAATATGTCAGTGTTTTCTTTGCTAATCAGCAAATAAGATCACTGTGACTTTCCCAGATAATTGGGTCCCTTATGAATATTAATGAATGTTCAATAATTAATGTCAAGCAGTTTTCTCACACCGAAAATTTCCTGCTTGTATTTTTGCAGAGCTTTTAAAGCACCATGAGAAAAACTATCCAGTTTAGCAATAGAAGCAACAACACAATTCCCACTCAATTTAACAGGCTTTGAATTACATTGTGAACAAATATTGTGTAAGAAAAAGATGAAACACAAAACAAGTCAGAGGTCACTTTACAGATAAATACTGCTCTCAAGCTAATGCTGGGAATGAATTTTTATATCTGCCAAGTTTACTACGTAAAATCAGTATAACTTGCATGTTTAAGTTTCTTCTGCTAAAGTCCTTGCTGGATAGTTTTCGTGAGCTAAAAGGAGCAGGTCTTTCCTACAGCTTAAAGATAAGGGTGTCATGAACAAAAAAGGGCTAGGAGGCAAGAGAAAAAGAGCAGGATTTTGCAGTTATTAATAAAAGATTATTATCTATTTACAAGAATTTATCAATGGGGGCTTTAGTGTACCTTCTGCTTTCTAACTATTTGCAGTTGGGGTTCTGATTCTGCAGATACTGAGTTGTAATTGTCCTCTTAGGAAGAACTCCCTTAGAGTAGAAAGAAGGTCATCAGCCCTTCCAAAGGACAGCCAAGAGTTGACCATTTATCTAAATGCTATGGGCAATTATCTAGCTGCCAAGGTGAGGCACCCAGTATTTGGAATGACAAAGTCCAGATGCAATTACTCTGGACAAGGTTTAAATCCAGTGCTCTCTCCTCTTTACTGGCACTCTACACATCTGCTGCAGGGTATTTTGGTTCCCTGTGGAAGTTCTGCTTTATATGACATACCTAAATATAAAGAAGAACAAGGAAAGCAAATAAGTATAATACAATATGGTCATTAGACTATTCGAGAAGTGGGTGTTGTGCCCAACTCTTACCAGTATTTAAGCATTTTATGGGAAACACAGTTTTGAACTTAGTCTCCCCTGAACGGCTGGGTGACTACAGCACTTACCTGGCCACTTCTAATGTCTGGAGGAGATTAGGTCTAGATGAATGCTTCATTTCTGAGTTATCATGGAAAAAAAAGCAGACTCCTCCAGCCGTGGCTGTATAGAATTGCATGTCAGCATATACATTATACCAAATCCTGCAAATGAAATAGGAGGGACAAAAAGTTTGTCTCATGAATCTCCATGGGACTTCTGTCCAAATTCAAAGTACCTGGGTCCTGTAATGACATAGACATTGGTATCAAAGCATGGTAAACATTGTCAGGTTATGACAACATCTTAGGAACTGTCACTAATTTTCTCTTTTTAAAAGATGCATTTACTTATTTATTAAGAGCACCTATATTTTAGTCAAAACTACCCAAAATGACATAGAATCACTTGAATCCTAGTTTTGTAACTTCATTATGTAACGTTTTAAAAAATTACAGAATTGAATACTAATAAACGAATCAGCAACTCCTCTCAAAAAAGAAATTAGGAACCTCAATTAAGAAGAATTTGTAAGTTAAGAAATACATGAAAGTGATACTTGTAGTACTCAAAAGTGTTGAAATTCCCTGAAAAAAACATAAACTGAAATAATCCTACTCAGTCTAGATGCTACCAGGTAACTTAATTTTTTTCTCAAACTAAGGCATTCAACATGTGAAAAGCTCTAGTCAGATCTGCACTACCTTGTATAACTAGTGTCAAACCCGGGACCTAGAAGTACAACATTCTCTGACAGATAATACATCTGTCTCTGATACCACATATCAGCATTGCAGCTCTATAGTCATACTGTCCTGTTACTAAAAGGCCTTTTTTTCTTCCTTGCAATTCCATTAAAAAAAGTTGCAAAAACACACATTAATTTTCCAAGAACCTAAAGATATGTCATGAACAATTAAAGACATTCCTTGGCTAGCAGGGAAGATTTAGTACAACATACAAACATACACAGAGCAGAAAGAAGAGAGAGAAAACAAGAACATCATCCCCTTATCCAATTAGGACAGCACTGGTAGTTCACTCATTCCTATACTTTTGCTATTTGAAAAAGTGAATTCCTGGGAAGTTTTGAGTGTAGCAGAGAGATGCCTGGTGAATAGCTTTGGGAAGAATGTTGTAAGTACACCTTCTGCCAAATGGTATCAGCATCAAGAGAGAGCTAAATTTAAATATCAAAGACATTAAAATTGACACACACACTGGCTGCTGGCCAGAGAGCTGGGGAAAGTTGTGTTGTTGGGTTTGGTTTTTAATGAGTTCCTTTTTAGGATGTCAGGGAGCTTGGTAGCAAGCTACCTGTCAGGATGCAGCATTAGGGAGGTAGTGAGATGCGAAACTAACGTGTGGAAGATCAGCAGTAGATAAGTATTTTAGAGGTAGTTGGCATAGAGGCAATAATTACATCCACATCGGCAGGAGAGGTCACCCAAGGACAGAGAACTGAGGGCGGAGGAGAAGGAGCCCCTTTTGAGGAGGCTACACCTTGAGGTGGGAGGAAAAGATTTGGGGACAGATGCTTGAGGGAAAGTTTAGACTAAGAGAAAAAGAGCATGGAAGAGTCATTATGCCCAATGCTACAAGGTATCAAAGGACATGTATTTAATAGTGATGTCAAGGGCAACATCAGAGGGGATGAGGATGATACGTAGGCTTGAACCTTGGTTAGGAAGTGGACTTTCAGTTGTATTACTGGGAGGATGTCTGTGAAGGGGAGTCAGCAGGAAGAGACTGAAACTGGTCTGAGACTTAGATCACAGCTATTTTCTTATTTCCTTATTGCCACGACAGTCAGTTTGTTCATCCGCTCTGTTTTTTTGTAACAGTTGTAGACAGCAAGAGCTGTAGAACCAAGTGTTCTGGCTTATTCATTTGGAGACCACCAAAGGTCAGAGATGTGAAGGGATGCATAATGGACCAGGAAGGCATTTTTTAAGGAAAATATAAATCAACGGGGTAACTGAAGGATTAATGCACTGAGCATGGGAATAGGGAAGAAATGGCACAGTCAGCAACACAAGAAGGAAAATAACAAAAGCTCTTGATTATCATATTCAACTGGGATTAGTGGGCCCAATTAACATTTGTTACCTTTCCTGGGTTTGTACTACAGAAAGTTGCATGTTAATTTAAAAGAAATCAAGAGACACAGATAATATTGTTTATTGCTAAAATCAAAGTAGTTAGTTGCTTATCTTGATGAGGCCTTTTTGAAGCAAGGGGCATCTTCTCCACTGACAGCAGGTTGAAGAAGCCTCTCGGGAACCACTCCCTTAAGCACGCCTTCCACTGCCTTATTTTATTTAGTTTGCATATAATTTTCTAAGCACTTCTTAATTGATTAACATATTTTTAAGTACATTAGGATATAGCTAATACTGGCTATGCAAATTTATTAAATCAAAGTACAACCCGCAGCTCATCTACAATTGAATTTACATTGTGTTTCTCAGGTCTGCCTTTCCCTGCTTGCAAAGCTAAACTCAGCAGCAGGGAAGGACAGAGGGTGAAAACATTTCTAGGGACTAATTATATACCTTCTAACAGGGTACAGCAGATCTGATCTCCCAGCCTGTCCCTCCTTGGGACAGCATCTCACAAAACACCAGCAAGTATCATACAGTGCAGGTAGGAATGGTCAGATAAAGGTCCATACCAATGATGCTGCTGAGAGACCTTGAACCTTCACCTGGCTTAATTCTCAGTACTCCATGCTGCAAAATGGGCATAATTATACTCATCTGCTATGTAAAACTGCAGTGTCTTCACTAGCTAATATGTGCTAAGTGTCCGGAAGAAACTCTTGGCTCACATAAAATGAGGAAATGTATACAAAAAGAGAACACAAAAGTGGTAAAGATCTCAAAAGATCTCTTCAGAACAAGATGCTCTGCTCATAGGTTAAATAGGTGAAGTGTGTTTAAAAAGACATTGGTGGTATGAAATACTGACACCTCCTCTTCTCCTAGTGCCTTGCAGAAACTCCTGCAGAACCTTCAGGATGCAGGGAAAAGCCAGCAGGTGGCTGTAGATGCCAGCGGCTGCCTGGAGTGGGGCAGGTCCCAGGATGCCGGAGGAAATTCAGAGTAGGCTCACTGGAGTGATTTAACACCAGGTACCTTTATGGGCAGCCTTATTGCAGAGTCCAATCTTTAGTTATCCATGCCCCAAATAGGCTAAGCCAAAATCAATTTCTCCTGTTCTCTTTCTGTGCAGTGTTTTAAAGTCAAACCACTCACAACAGGGAATTTCTACTTCAGAAGTGCCTACTACTAATAGATTGATTTGCACCAAGTAAGAGTTAGTGGCAAATCATAAATATGTTTATGAAGGTGTTTCCCAACTCAAAAAGCCAATATACATCAATTCTGAACTAACCTGAACTAGTTCACTTATGCCATCCTTTTATACTCTAGTTTTGTCAGGCTTTGGGTCAGAAATTTGGATCCTGCAGTCCACAACCACACTTGCCTTGTTATGGTGAGTGAGACTTCAAGGAGAAGGGAATTGGCTTGCAAAACATTCTCTCTAGTCTCACTGAGTGCATATCAAAAGGCAGGAATCTTACAGATTTTCCTTAGAAAGTGATTGTGAAAGGTTTTGCATTGGTCTGCCTGCTGGACTCCCATGCACTGGGATTTCACAACACAAATGTGCTTTTGTGGGGTCTGTCAGAACATTCCCATGTCAAAGGATGAAGAAAGCACCAGGGCTGGTGGAGGCATTAGGGAAGGGAACAGTCTGGAGTGTTTCGTAGCTACACAAACCAGCATTAAACCAAGAGAATTACACAAGCATTACACAAGGGAGGCTTCACTGGAAGTGTTG
This sequence comes from Calyptomena viridis, assembly GCA_013390005.1. NCBI lineage: Eukaryota > Metazoa > Chordata > Aves > Passeriformes > Eurylaimidae > Calyptomena > Calyptomena viridis. The sequence continues at coordinate 167,756 of WEIV01002229.1, forward strand.
CCTCTGGCTCACATTCCTTTTAAGCTGTTATAAAACTTTAAATATAATTAATAAATAACCAGGCCTCTCAAGCAGACATGAGTCCAAAGCTCTGCCCCCTGCATGAACCGAGTTTGTTATTTCAGCTCTTGATATGAAAGTGCAGCGTATCAGCAGGAGCTGCAGCCAGCACAGGGCTGCCAGCTGGGATCAGCCAGGCTGGCCCGGCTGCACTGCTGCTGTTCCATCGCAAAGGAACTGCCCCCGGCGGCTCCGGTCGGTGGGGGAGGCTAAATTAGAGACCTCATTCCAAGGCAGGATGGAAGCACCTCCTGCAAACTGCCGTTTGGATAAGGGGAGAAGAAGGTTATCTCCTCTCCGACGTCGGGGTGCTTTCCAGCTGCTCCTCCCCTCCCTTCCCATTGCAATATCAGCAGGGGCCTCAGCCCCTCTGTGCTCACAGGGCGGGGGGATCAGGGCTGTACTTGGAGCCTTCATCTCGGTGTCCCTGCAGGGAGGAGGGGCAGGGTGCAGGAAACGCTAAGGAGTCTCCGGATTGAAGGAAGAAACCGCTGCCTGACAGGAAGGAGCCTTCACCTCTCCTACCGTGTCCTCCTGGCAACTCTCTAAGTGAAAACTCTTGGATAATAGTCTCCCTGCTCTTGCTTTTGTTAATCAGCCTTTACAAAGCTATTGATTAGCTCAAGAATTAAAATATTTTCAAATAGTTCAAATCGTCTAAGTATATAAAGACAAGTTTTTAGACCCATGTTACACTTTCGTATTTTTATCTATTCACAGTCATTTCTCAAGTCTTAGAAATCTGTTCTCTGAGAGACTGGTTGCAATTAATTTATTGGTATCACCTGGAATTCTCTTGAACAGACTAGTACCAGCTATCTCAGAAGTACTTTTACCTGAAAGTCAATGTGGTTTTAGAGCTAACAGGAGTACAACAGATACGGTATTTGTTCTGAGACGACTGCAAGAGAAGTGTAGGGAACAAAACAAAGGACTTTATGTAACTTTTGTTGATCTCACCAAAGCTTTTGATACCGTGACAGAAAAGGTTTGTGGCAGATCTTAGAATGAGTAGGATGTCCTCCGAAGTTCCTCAAAATGATTATCCTGTTACATGAGGATCAGTGCGGCCAAGTCAGATATGGCGATGCACTTTCTGAGCCCTTCCCAATAAC